>JAEQBH010001731.1:0-503465 GCA_016808115.1 Tetrastigma voinierianum | reverse complement strand
GGGAGCTCTACCTAATTAAACACTTGTGCATGAAACCATCCCAAGCAGTCCAATAATATAATCACAATGATACAAATATGGATAAAAACGTATTCTTGGGCCCATATACTACAATACCCATAAAAACATACCAATCCTATATCCAATAGTTCTAAGAGTTCAAATGTTTTACTTTATACAACATATTAAAATTCACCCCAATACATGTGTACATCATACATGTGTCCTGGGCTACGCCACAAGACTCTCAAAATGCACTTTATCGCAAATGTCATCCAACATGTTGTAGATAGGTAAAAACTACATTAATTTAAGTTTATATTTGAAACTTACTAAAAGATAGTAATATGTACCAAAATTATGAAAAAGAACCTAGTAAATATATATAATTAAACAAAAACTATATGAGCTTGTACCTTTCATCACATTAAGATGTAGATATGTACCCAAAAGTTTCCAAAATCCAACATCTATATATGACAGCAAGATCTTATGCATCATCCTGTAATCTAAAAATTGCAATAGGTGCAAATGTCATCATTTACTTTGCAAGTAGGAAAAATGCAACATTAATTTAAATTTATGTTTGAAATTTATTGAAAAAATTATAAAATTCACATACCCACTATACTTGATCTAAGCATAAGAGGGTCAAAAATGATACTCCATTCATATCTTCACTTCATCTAATTCGCCTCGTGAGTAGGTTTTTTTTCCTTCAAACTAAAATATATGGCAAGAAAATATGTTAATATGTAGAATGTTATATGTATTAGTTCTTATGCACTTAAGTGACAATACATAGGTAAATAAACTGTAGATGTTAAGAGGTTTCATTTGCAATTATGTCCCGCATGCACGTATGACAAAATATCCGCATTATGACACCATCCAACCGTTTAGGGCCCCTACAAGGAAAAATTATATCAACAAATTTTCATGATCAAATATGACATCATATATAAACTTGTTAAATTTTTTCTATCCTTCACATTTTTATAAGAATGAATGACATAATATTAATTTGAAGCAAAAATTACACCTAAATGAAGTCAATACATGTGTAACATAATATCCTAGAGTTAGTAGAGGACCCTAAGCTCCCAAATTTCAGACTTGGAGGGTTCAACTGGGTTTATAAAATGTGAAGTTATAAGAATGTCAAGCAATATGTTCATGTAAAATATGGATAAAAAAAAGTAATAGATGAAGACAATGATTAATTATATTTATTAAGAATGGCGATTCACTATTAAAAAGGGTAAGAATTCAGCTTTGTTCATTGTGATAATATCCAGTATAAAATATCATGATTTTTAAGGCTTCATTGGGTATATCATAATCAAGCTTTAAGAGTAGTCAATGGCCAACATATTTGGAAATATGTGGTATTGACCTCTTTATTACATCTCATAGATTATCATTATAGAAAAGCAAAAATGCAATTAGCAATTATAAGAAAAATTGAGTTTGAAATGAATTGATTGAAGATGGATAAAACAAATTTGGAGAGTTTTATTTAAAGAGAGAGAGGGGTTATGCCCAACAAGGTGAGTGTAAACTAAATATAAAGTATGTTAATATACACAAGGCCAAATGAAAGATATAAGAACAACTCACACATAATTAGTATGATCAAAGTATCATATGCTTGAATTATTTCCTTACCCACACACATATAAGAATATATGGATATAGTGATCAAAGTTTAATAATTGTTCTTCCTATGACCAACATTGTGAATTGACTAATTATAAATTCATTAAATTTTTTTTGCTTGAATTTTCTAAGGTTTGATATTCAACATTAGAATATGATTGAAAAAAAAAATATTGTACTCATGCATTTTTTACAAAATATTTCTTTTCTTCTAGTTTCCATTATTATTTTTTTATTTATTAATTGTAAAAAGTGCAAATGAATCATAAATCTTTCAATCACATGATAAAATGGGTTTGTTCCTTTTTAGTACTACTTCATTACTAGAGGAATAGTGGACATATGAATGCATTGTATTCATAACAATTTAGGATTATGTTTTCATAAGGTGATCAACCAACGTTTACAATATATTTCTTAACTCGGGTTAGTTTACAATATCCTCAACTCAAGTTAGAATAGGAAATAAACTAAAACCAAATATAGTTTTTGAAAATCTATAACTAAATGCAAGAATTATATAAATATCCTTACATTTCAAAATCAAGTGAATCTTCAATAAAGCAACTCCAAATGTAGGTAAGTGTTTTAAAATTTAGAAAATGAACAAAAGTTGAAGAGGGAAAAATATTACCTCAATAACCATCCATTTGAGCTCTTTAGATCCTTTCTTCTTTGAGATACAAAAATTTGAAAAAACCCCTAAATAAAAGTTCAAATTAGTGTCTAGCCTTTGAGACATGAAAAACTAAAATTATGATAGACTTACATGTTCACAATATCTTTAGATCTTTGTATGGTTGTTGCAATTGTGAGTTTAAATAGTAGACTATTTGTGATTTTGGGTCAATTAAAATTAAACCCAATGAAATTCACACAATATATCAATACAAGGATTTAGATAAATAACATACATAAGGCTAAGAAATTTAAAATAAATAATGATTAACAACTTACCTTGGGTTATATGGAACAAAAAATAAGGTCCCGCCAATTTAGAGTCACTAGTCGATCGGCAATGAACCTTGCTCGCTTTTTCAATTTGTAGAGCTACTAATCCAGCCGACACCATCCTCGGGATGAACAAATATCATTTTCTCCTCGAGTGCATTATCCAAATTTTCATGCAAACCACCTAATGAAATGTCACCCAATTTAGGTTCGACTTTAAAAAGAAAAAAAAATGAATTCTACCTATTTATATTATGAACATAAAAAAAGATTTATAACAATATCTTACCAAATATAGAAGCATAAACAATTCATATTCAACTCTTTTGCATAAATTAGATCATCCATTTCAGTTGTCAAGAGGAAGGTTTGAAATTTCATCCCAAATACATTGATTGGAAAGTTAACTGGGGTGCCATATCTAACAATGCTGAAACTGTTTTAGAAAACAGTTGTATATTTGTAGGATTTTCATATTCGATTTTCTTTTGAGATGCTTGTATCTTCTTCATTTTATTCTTCCTTTTGCCAGCATCCTAAACACGTATAAATAGATGTAGGACATTAAGAAAACAAACCAAAAGTGTAGGAAAATGTACCTTAACTTGAAATTTTAGTTATAAATAATATTCACCTCATCATTTTCGCCATCTATCACAAATGTAGTAGGCCACAAAACCTCATATCCAACAGCCCCTATTGTATGTATGTTTTCAGCAAGTGGGAATGGAAGAAGTGCATTAGGTTGAAGAGGATAAGACACCACTAATATATCGACTGGTCAAAGTGGAACTTTTAAAATCTCGTGAAATAAGTTCCATATGCAACACAATGTTTCCTCGAGTTCAAGAGCCAATTTGCATTTATAAAACCTGTAAAAACATACATTTATAAACCTGTAAAATATATATTATAATCCTTAATCTTTAATTTTAGTTATTTTATATATTGTTTTTACAAACTTAACCTAGTGCCATATATACCCGAAGTTAGTTGAGAAGCTTTTACAATCCTCAGATGAGGGTTCCACATGAGCACCATAATGAGCCTTTTCTTGTATTTCTTCATGCTGCAACAATTGCTTCCTTATGTTTGTGCTGCTCACTTCAGAGGTGAGGGGTTCTTTTTTTAGCTTTCAAAACACATCCCTTCCAAGGTCCCTGTACTTTCTTCCTTAATATCCTTTCTACATCTCTCTGTGGAGCTTTTGAAGGTGTTGTGTGTTGAAGAATTGTTTGGGCTTTTTTTTTCCCACCCTTTCCCTAAACTCGTCCAGATGCTCCTGTGCCCAATGCTAAAGTGAGGATATCTTTTTACTAACGCATGTAATCTTCTCCTCCTCGCATCTCCTCACTAACTCATCCTCCAAAAATATAAGATGCTTCAAGAGTCACATATTAGGAGACATATGAAATTGACTATATATATATATATATAAACAAATGAAATTGACTTAAATATATACATATATAGGTTTGACAACTTACAATCTTTTTTCTACTACAACCCTTTGTAACACTAACATATTCACCTTTCTTCATTCTCGCTTAGCTTCCATAAGATCCATCTATCAATAGGTTTCCTAGAACCCGTCTTTTGCATCTTTCAAAAAAATAAAAAAAGGTAATCATTAAATTTTACAAAGTCCAATAAAAATAAAATAATTGAAAACTTACCAATTCTTCAAGTCCCAGATATCCTTCCTACTCACTGCGGAGTATAGATGTTTTTTGCCCTCCTTTCTTTTCCCTTTTTTGATTTACTTTCAATCTCTTTTGACAACCTAATAGCAACTAATTTTCTCTAATCTTCAATTGGAATGTAATTATATTCAATTGGTGGCTGCAAAAGGTACTCTGGCTTATCCTTATAAGGAAGGATATAATCTTTAGACTATGTGTGCCTGAATGATCTAAAGCAAGTCCCTATGGATGATATGATGTTGTTTTTGCTATTCTCATCAACCAAGAATGCACCTTACAATATAAGAAGATCTTAATTATTCAATAAGCATGTAAGCTATACACAAAATGTAAAAAAATAATTTCACAAGATTACTATATACCTTCACACAATCCCATAATTTCTCCTTCAATTCAGCTGGCACTACCCTCCAATCAATATGATATATCACACCACTGTCCGTAAGGCAACACCCAAGTATGAGATTAGTTGTACATATCCCTCCCCACTCCTCACCATCATCATTATATTGAATATCAATTTTCACTCCTTCACTTCTCTTTAGCAATTTCCTGTGTTTTAAAGCTCGCCTCTTAACCTTTTCTGAAGTAATATATTTTTTTTTTCCCCCTTTCATCCATCAGAGTAATAAAAAGAATATGATCAATCTCATAATATATCTTACATCAAAACTAAAGCATGGTATTTTTAGTAGTTTACCTAACCTTGTCTCTTCGTGGAAACATTTATAAACATGTATAACTTTTCTTGTAAGTTCTCAAATGATTGCGACTAAGACATAAACATCAATTGAAAATGTATGTCAACTCAATATGAAGAAGTTAGTTACAAAATTATTCCATTAGTAAGAATTAATTAATGTTCTACAAAATTCCAATACATGAAAAAATCTTTTAAATCTTTATAGCGAAATATTCACAAAAGTCAGAGGAGAATCTATCGCTTAATCTTAACAACAACATATCATCGAGTTTTAAGAAAAATACTACTACTTATCTCATTAAAAATAATAATAAAAACATATTCCACCATTATGGCTTGATTAAATTATATCTATTTTATTCACAATTGTTACAAGGTTCTAGTTAGAATCCAAGCTTCAAGTTGAGATGTAATATTCATAAAAAAAGTTTAAAAGTGTGGTTGGATGATGCATTGTAAGGTGTTGATTTTCCTACCATGAAGCACACATATTGATCAATTGTAATGATTCTAGGATACAAGGCTTCACTTTTATGTAACGCTCATGATATGTAATGCCACTAATAGTTAACAATCACAAGCCAAATACATAAGTTTTATTAGCAAATTAATTGAAGAATATGTTCTCTAATTTGACATTTAATCGCAAATCCATTACTAGATTTACATTAATGAAACTTTATTCCAATTTTCTAGAACTAATGTTATTCAATTACCCCAAATTCAGAATCCTGCTTAATTATTTCTCAAAATAATTTTGTTACATATCATAAACAAGTTACCTAAAACAAAGGAAGCAGCAAAGAAGACGAAAATCAAGTTCTTAATATATTGTTTTAGTGGGGAAAACGAATATTCAACAATCAATTACAAAGTATTCTTTCCTTATTGGATGATTCCTTATACAAATCAACCTTATGTAGGACAATTTGTTATTATGTTTACATTTAGTTTCACAATGTTAATTATTAGTGTTGAACCATGGAAATCTTTAAATGAGATTTTCCCCTTAGTTAATTTTAAAATTTCAATCAATATGAAATGT
Source organism: Tetrastigma voinierianum (assembly GCA_016808115.1). Classification (NCBI taxonomy): domain Eukaryota; kingdom Viridiplantae; phylum Streptophyta; class Magnoliopsida; order Vitales; family Vitaceae; genus Tetrastigma; species Tetrastigma voinierianum. Next base: position 497,404 of record JAEQBH010001731.1, on the reverse strand, counting down.
TTTTTAGTGATTGTTTTATCTTCATTCAATCTAAAATTGAATTTAGAATACCAAATATACAAGCAACATTTATTTATACATATCAATTAAGATCAAATAGAACTTAAAATTATTCAATAGACATGAAATATGATACTAGCTCCACTTATTTAGAATGTCTTAGAAGGTATAATAGGAAAACATATTTAATAGGAATCAAATTAAACGTAACATTGTATATCATCACATTGTATATTAACAACTCAAAATCACACAATACACTTTAGCAATTACTTAGTAGTCACAAAACACAAGAAAAATAAAGCATGCTCATTATATTTGATCTTCAATCCAAGTCCCCTCACAATCAGTACGCATACAAATTTCATCACAGTCTTCAACTTCATCAAAAGAGTCAATATTAGGCATCCCATTCGCAAATGGGTTATGCTCCATACAACAGTCAGTCATGTTATCATCACCCCACGTTGAAGTCCTCCACTGGGCGTTGATAATGCAATGGACCATCTTGGATCAACTTGGTCTCTACATAAAATAATTTTGCTCGCTCATAAGAAATGAAAGGATCCGATGCAGGTCCCATCTTACTCAGATCAACTAATGTAAACCTAAGCTCATCAACTTTGACACCATTTGTACTATCAACCCAGACCACCCTTAAAAACACAAATATTAAACATGTTATAATCCAAGTCCCATATATCCGTGACAATCCCATAAAAAACACATGTCACCAAGCATGGATTCTTATCTTTAGCACTCGCACTTGCATGGTCGATGCCACAATACTAACGCCACTTATTTTGTCGACCTCAGGTCTCATCACGATGCTTGATATGGTAACGACAACCATTAATGATATAACCAGGATAAGCAATAACTTGTTGCCTTGGTCCTCACAGGTAAGCCACTTAATTTCCTCTCTTCAATAGGTACTTTCTTACCTATTTCATCCGAAAAACCTACAAGTTTGATTGATGATATGTAAGTTTGTGTAATTTAAAATTTATAACAATTAAATTTAAGGGGAGTACTATGCGTATTGAGTTTCATACCTTTTTCTTAACCCAATAGCTAAATGTGTGCACATGTTCATCCTCCAACCACTTCACCCTCTTTGATTGACGAGGATATTTTATCTTCAAATATTTCATATGTTCACTATAAAGTAAAAACAGGCCAGTCATGGTTTGCATAAATATTAGTTAGAGTGCAATTAACAAACTCATATATCCACATTTGTGACACTTATCAATATAAGGTTGCATTGTCAGATTTTGTAGAACATAATGATGTGCTTTCTCCACTAATTTATAAATCATGAATAGTAATCGTATGCACCACTAAGTAAAGGTTTCGCATTTCCATTCATCTTTTATACTAAAAGGAACTCTAATTGCATCCATGCCTGATATGTACTGCATAAAACTCTAAAGCTTCCTCTTCGATATAACACTCAACAATGCACCCTTCCGGGCGACACATTTCGAACATAACCCTTTAGGGACTTTCATGTACCTTTCAAATGGGTACATCCATCTCATATACACCAGTCCACATAATCTAACCTCTCTACTAAGGTACCGGCAAATGAAGCATGATGTCAAAGATCGAAGGTGGGAAGTTTCTCTAGCAAGCATAAAGTGACCGCTTGTCTTGTTGTACATCATTTAGTGTTGACACATCCACTACCTTTGCACAAAGTGCATTAAAGAAAAACACAATTCAGAATAGCATATCTAACTTGCTTAGCAAATACGATCTAATTGCTTACCGGTACGTTGTTGCATATGCATGATAATCATGAGACTTAAGATCTACTGTTTAGCTCTTCCAGACACAAGGGTTTCTAAAGTTCGAACAATAACCTCGTGGAACCTTCAACACCTAAAGCATAATACCCTTTTCTTCTCCTTTCTACTTAGAGTATAACATGTGTGGGGAAGATAAGTTCGCTCTTCAACCCAAATTTGGTGCTAAGTTTGGTCGTATGCCCATTTCAACAAGATCAAGTCGAGACTTTACTCCATCCTCGTTTTACCAGAACATTAAGCAAAGTTCCAATGATGCTCACAAACATTCTTCTCAATATGCATGACATCCAAGTTGTGTCTAATATAGAAATATCTCCAGTATTCAAGTTCAAAGAATATAGACTTCTTTTTCCAACAACTTGTAGGATTAATAAAGGATTGACATTGTTTCACCTTCTTCTTTCCCCATGAATTATAAATCGTATCAACCTTTCTAAATATTTCATCTCCAAAGAAGTCTGAGGCAAATATAAACTCGCTCACCATTAAATGCCTTCTTTGCTTTCTAAATGGATGGTTGTATGGAAGAAATCTTCTATGGCCTGTGATACTTAGCTCCTATCTCATGTTTTAGACAATGAGAATATGTTTCTTCACCACATATCTGACAAGCATATCCCTTAACTAAGTAACCTAGATAAGTTCCCATATGCGTGGAAATCATTAATCATTCACATAGCAAAATAAATTTTTAATGTAAAAACTCTTTGATGTGCATCATAAGCTTCCACCCCTACCTCCCATAAAGTTTTCAAATCATCCACTAAAGGTGTCAAGTAAACATCGATATCATTACCAGTTGTCGCGGGTCCCGATATTAGCAAAAGATAACATCATAAATTTCCTCTTCATGCATAACCAAGGGGGAAGGTCAGAAGTTATCACAGGACAAAGCAACAACTATGCTTACTAGTCATGAGTCATGGAGGATTGATACATCCGCCGAAATGGCAAGTCTTAAGTTTCTACAACTGCAAATTCAAAGCCACATTGTTCCACTAGTTGCCACTGCCGGGAATCTACCTGGTGTCGAAGTTTACCATTATTTTCTCTTCCCCGTATGCCATTTTAGGTCTTTAGTCATTGAAACATCCTCTAACCTAGGGATGGGTGGAAATACCACAACACATTTCCAGGAACTTTAGTGCTTCTCACCCCCGCCTCATTGTTTCGGGCTTCCACCTTGACATTCCACAAGTAGACATAATGAAGATGCATCCTTCAACCTCATTCTCGTAAAGTATGCAATCATTTCCAGCATGCATGTATCTTTTCATATTCCATGCCTACGCATCTAATGTTTTCTTAGCCTCATACATGCTAAAGGCATCTCATTGCTGGACTCTGGGGCATATCCCTAATATTCGAGTAACCAAAGCTTTATCCACCCATATCGTGCTTTCACGCTGTGACAATTTAACTAATGCGTAAAAGCTTTGTAAATTGCGGCCACAACCGATACAAAGGTTTTCAAAGATCTTCAAGCAATTGTTTGAATGACATCGATTAGTCATGAACTCATCTTCTTCCGTGGTACGAACCATTTCTATTGGTGACAGCAACATCACCACAATCCATCAGACATAACACCGTGCAAGCATTTCACTCTCTGGTTGCTTACTAGTAGACCTCGCTTCCATGCCAATACCATCTATGATAACTATGGTCAATACCATTGAAAACATATGTTCCCCAATCTTGTTTGGTGTATGATGCATTAAGTTTCCACATCGCAGCGCTGTGGACAACGAATGGCACTTTGATTCGAACAATGTTGCAATGCAAAATTAATGAAGTATTCAACTCCTTCCTCGTACTCCCTTGACCTTCTATCTTTAAACATCCAACTTCGATCCATTCTATGATTCAAATACACAAAATCTTAAACCACAAAGAATTTTAACATTATAATCAAGTTGTTAAGAATAAGGGCTTTTGCCTCATGCTTTATATCACTTTTCGTTCTACAACAAGTTATTGTTTTAACTCTAATTTGAAATTCTCATTCTATATCATATACCAAAAGAATCCATCAAAGTGTAATATACCCATGTTGTCTACAAGTATATCAATGTGGGATGGTTAAATTTAAAAATTGTGTTATTCAATTCTTGTCATTGTAGTTCATGCTATAAATTATTAATTTAAAATTGCATGTCTCTTATTACTTCATAATGTTCCATCTTATTGAATATATGTAATTTCATATGTATTGAACCAAAGTAAAATTGATTTTTCTTTTATAAATTATGATCTTATCTTAGTTCATGTACTACCATATAAATGGAAAATCAAGATATATTAGATTTATCTAAGTCTTGTTCACTCGTATCTTCAAAATCTCTTAATATGTATATTCGCAAAATTGTAATAAAATTAATTACCAAAAATATTAAACCTAGAAACAAACTTAACTATCATTCTATCTTGTTAAACTAAAATCAACGATCACGTGGTCTTATATTTGTTTTCTGGGGAATTTCCAACTTTCTGCCAGTCGTGGTTCATATCCCATATGTGGAATACATAATCCCTATGTGTCAACCGGCTATTATGTTTCGCTTTCACTTTAGAAAAATTCACAAAGATTTCATGGGCCTGGGTACACAAATGGGAAGGCTAATTATTTAGCCTTACCCAAAATATGCACCCAGAGAACAAAAGGAGGACTGGAAATTTCAAAATGAACCAAGCATAAGAGAGTAACTTCAAATAAATTATGTTTTCCTTATACTGTCCAATCGGACAATTCAAGCATCATTTGAGAAAAATGAATTTTCATTCACATGCTAGACAAATTTAAAAGTTGTCAACTCAAACTAGTTCATTCATAGGAACTATTTTAACTTTTCACAACTTCAAAGTCTAAGCATGTAATAAGAGAAATTTTTGGCTATACAATGATTTTTAGAATGGGAAGTCTAATCTTTCATGTATGTACTTAATTATTGAAATTCTACCTAAGTACCCTAAAACATTATTAATCGAAATATATTTAAATCCTTTAATATATTTGCTATTTTCCAACTAGAAGAAAAAGAAATACATTCACTTGAAAACTCAAGTGAGTAGAGAAATTTAATTAGACTTGGCAAGAACAAAATAGCACACTCAAAATCTAAAGTCATCAACTTCACAAGCAAATTCATATGTATGATAATGTAACCTATTTAAGTTTCTAACATAGGTAATTTTCACAATACTAGCGACCAAATTAAACATCCATATGTAGCCTAATGGCCATGGGCTAATTTGTAAGGCCCCACCCCCGCCCACTCGACGAGGTGTCCCACTTACAAGCCATCCCCTAGCTCGCTGTGGGTTTCTTTCACCTGTGTCTGAACCCGGGACCATGGAGCTTAGATACCCATTCGAGGTAGTTCCCACTACCACTCAGGTGGTTTGACGCTGAGTTTAGGTATGGGATTACCTAGAAATCAATGACAAAACTAGGACACTACGCACGCAGGTGTTGATGTAGTTTTGTGTGCTGATGAAATGTTGTGTGTTTGGTGCTTGACATGTTTTAGTAAAGTTTGAATGTTTGTGTGCTTAGTGATTAGCACATAGGAAAACATGAGGTGTCGAGGTTTTTAAAGTTTTTACAAGGTAAAAACTGAACAAAATGAATAAGTGAAAATAAATTTTAAATTTATTTGGTTTAGAGGTGAAGAAATTTAATTTTAAGGTTTACAAGGTAAAACTCAAGGAATCAATAAAATAAATTTTACTAAATTTATTCGATTGGTTGAAATGAGAAGAAATTTTAGTGCCAAGAAAAATAAATTTTACAAAATTTATTTGATGAGAATTGGAAGAAAATACTTTCTATGATTTTACAAGTAGTAAAATTGAAGAAATGGAAGAAAAGAATTTTTTATAAATTTATTCGAGCTGAGAAAATTTTTCTGAAAATCGAAAAAGAAAATAAATTTATAAATTTATTTAGTTAAGAGGAGGAGAAAATAATTTTCTGGGTTTTATATGGTGTAAAATTGAAGAAAGGAAGAAAATAAATTTTTATGAATTTATTTGATGTATTATGAAAAAAATGATTTTAGTGGATTTTAGAGATTTTTCCAATTTCGAAATAAATGAAAAAAAAATTAATTTTTTGGGGTAAATCGCTTTTTGGCTATTATTGCCCAAATATATTGAAAAAAATTTATTGCAATATACTAGATTTGCATGCTCTTTGAAGGGTCGGAGGTATTGTATTGTGAGAACAAAATTTTTGCATTGCAAGGTTGAGGTTGTATTGCAAACTTAAAGGGCTTGTAGGGGTGAGAATTGTATTGCAATAGAGGAGGTAGGCTAGCCATCAGACAGGTGATTGTATTGTAAGAAGGCTTAAAGTAAAAGGAAATTGTATTGCAATACAATTTTTGACATGTAGAGAAGAAGGCTTGAGTAGCTTGAATTGTATTGCAGGAATAGTGTAGGTTGAGTTGCAATACAAAATTGTATTGCAACCTTGGTTGTGTAGTGGCTAGTGATTGTATTGCAAGAGAAGGAGGAAATTGTATTGCAACATTATATTGCAATATAAAAGGAAGCAAACAACATAGAAATTGTATTGCAATATACAAGAGTGTATCAGAAGAAAGAAGTTGGAAAATTGTATTGCAAGGTAGTAGTGAATAAGGTAATCAGGTCGCAATACAATTTTTGTATTGTGACGATCGTTATTCGTGAATGGGGGCACTGAATGCAAATGTACAAAGAATATAAATCAAAGTATCGACTCTGGCCAATCCGTGGAATGTGCGTAATTTTGAATTTTTTTTTTTTTTTGAAAATCAAATAAAATAAAATTTAATAAATGAGACAAAATTTTCAAATAAAAATAAAATAAAATAAATAAAATATTCAAAATAAAATTTTTGAAAATAAAATTTCACTTAAATATTTTAAACGCGAAATTGATTACGTGATACACTGAAGTTATGTGTATGATTAGTGTTCCTGGGCCGTGGTATGCCTTAGAGATAATCGTATTGGATATAGTTTGATATACCGTGGATGTATTGTTTATGGGCCCAAGTGGCCATATTGGATGTATATTGCATATATTTGGATCAAGCCAGATGTGTAAACGCAGGTTTTGTAATCGGGTAGAGCTCCACGTACAAAGGAGACTACCGATTTTCTCTCTCGGGCGGCGCCTGCAACCCATCCACTTGTATTCCGCGTCGACGGTAGTCAACTGACCCCGGCTCAAGGTCAGAACTGTGAGCGGAGCCCCATTTCAATATGTCCCTTCGGGTCTCTGGGTTCGAGCCTCACGAGGCGAAAGAAAAGGGCAAAGGGACATGCCCTATAAACAGGAGGCTGGACCACCCTCGTCTGAGTGGGCCGTGGGTGGGGCCCTTGGCTAAAAAGGCGCCTTTTTATAGTGTCTTCACTCGGCCACTCGACGAGGGCGAACCCATCACAAGCACTCATTCACGAAGCCACGTGACCATGAGCCCATTTGAGGTGTTCCCACTACCAATAACCCGGGCTAGTGTACCGCTGGCTGGAACTACCTTAAATCTGCATTCAAGCTCATGGTCCTGTGTCTCGAGCCACTCCGAGGCGAAAGAACCCCGTGAGCTGGTGGAATAGCTCTGGTGGAGTGGGACCACCCCTCGTCTGAGGGCCAGGGGTGGGCCCCACAAAGTAGCCCAGCTTGGTAGCTGAACTACCTCGATGGGTATCTAAGCTCATGGTCTCGTGTCTCGAGCCCACCTGAGGCGAAAGAAACCTGAGCTGGGGATAGCTCTCGTGGAGTGGACCACCGTCTGAGTGGGCTGTATGGCCCTTACATAATTTAGATGAAGGCTATGCAATAATGTTGGATGTCCTTATCCCTATGCAAAATTAAGGGGAAGTTATGATCTTCTATCAGCCTAATTAACTCAACCATCAAGCATGCCTAAACAAAAACACATATATAGAAACCTGTATTTCCATTATTATTTTCTTTTCACATATGCCTTAATTGTCACGATTTCTTATTTTTCGATTTCACTGAATAATCACTTTATTCCAATTTTATTTAAAAATTATAATCCACTCTTGTCTTACCTTAACTCTATATATATATTTTTAAATATTTTTAAAATTTTATATTTTTCTAAAATATATATATTCTAAGTATTTTGAAAAATAATAATTCAAATGACCTATCATGAGTGAATACCAAAACATATTTAAGCTACGTTTGGATTTAAAACCCTTTCAATTCTATATTTATAATTTTCAATTTATTTTTTGTAACTCTATATCTTAAAAGTAACAATTGACCAAGTTTTTTTTAGAATCTATGGTTTCAATAAGTTTTAATTCTAGGTTTTGGTTTAAGCCTACATAGAAAAGGTAAAAACATTGTTGAGATTACCTCAAAATATTAAAAAAGAAAAAAGAAAGTATTAATCAGTGAAATTGAAATATTAGTATCATGAATTAATGCAATATTATAATAAATCACTTTACTTTCACTATTATTCTACTTCATAAAACAAGACAAATATAACTTAAAATAAATTCATACTAGTTGAGTAAAGAAACACGAGTAAACATAAATCTTATTGCATTCATGCCTCAAATTAACCAATATAAAAGTTTATAGTTGAACCATGAGCACATATCCCCGCAAATTCATAAATAGCAAACCATTTTAGATGGCTAAAAGGAGATAATTGAAAACAATCAAAACAAATGCATAATATTCATTATGTCTTGGAGCTTTGGGACACTAAATTCAAAATAACAATCAAAATTATAACATTAATGCATTTGGATAAAAAATTTCAAATCGCTTATCATCCAAATAATAAATTGAGCCTCATGGAAATGAGTTTCTTACTATGTCTAATAATATAAATAATTTAAATCATCAATCGATTAACAACTCTCTCTCTCTTTTAAATTGTCATTGAATGAGTAATCTATTGATGTGTAGTTTAAAATTTTATAGATGTAACAAATATAATTATAATTCTTCAAAATTTTATACATTATTAAAATTCTTAGTCCTTTATAATAGGGAGAATTGGGTTTTGAATAAACATATATAATTAATTTATTAAAATTAAAAAAATATTTTTTAATTTTCTTCCAAACTTTATTTCTTTCCAATTTTCCTCTATATTTTACATTTTATTTTCTTTCCTTCCTTAGTACTTTGTAGAAGGGTTAATATGAGACTCGCCAACGACCAACTTAAAAACTCATGCTGTATGGGTCAACCCAAGCAAATCAAATAGGAAGCCTCAAAGACTACTCAATAAAGCTATGGATCAATCTTAGTGTGCCTTGTTTAATACCATTAAAAACATGAGAGTTCATAAATAAAATTATCAAGATGGCTGCTATTCTTATCCTTATCTAAAGATCATCAAGCTTCTCAAATTTTACAAAAACAAAGGAAAAGGCATGCATAGTTTTTTCCTAATCTACATTTTCCTATAATAACAACCAAAATAAGAAAAGTAACATCTTCCTGGTTTCCAAATACACACCATAAATGAGGTACTTTGAAATCTGCATAGGCATATCTAAAAAATAACTCACATGAAAACATTCATATATAAGCAAGTTTGGACCTAAATGGGAGGTTGAACTGGGAGGCTGAGCACAAGACCGTTGTCTCAACGTAAGAAGACCAGACGCTCTTCATCTAAAAACGCCGATGTATTTTGCCTTTCTATCGTCAGTGACACTCCCACCAAACCGAAACTTAAAGACCTCCATTGAATTCAATCCAAGAGCGTCCGCTTGAGAATGGTACCTTATTTCTGCATGCTAATACAATTGTCATATCCGCAACGCTAGATTTCATGGTGTGAGAGCATGTTGATAAGCTTTCACGGCTTCACATCAATTCAAGGCAACAGAGTTTAAGGTAACCTATGACTTCATAGGACGGGGTGGGAGACTAGTGTTCAAGTAGAAAAAGAACCTGCACAAAACTCAACAACTAAGTATCGCCATATTTAATAGTGAATGAGATGTGTCTTTGGTAATGATGGTGTAAATGTCCCTTTCCATGTAAGTACATACCTTGTTGAAACATTTTTTATCAAAATTTTATCTTTGTAAATATGAGACTTGAAATATCGTCTCCCTAAATTCAACATTAACTTCGTCTCCCTAAATCAAAACCCGGCCCCACCCCAAAGATGTTCTGTACCCGGGTCTCGACTAAAGTTTTTTATTTGTTTTTATTTTTTTAAAGGTTAACCCGCACATATGAAGGTTTTTTTTTTTATACGAAATAGTATTCTAAAATAATGGGTTGTTTTTGCTTTTGATCTTTTAAGAGGTGGGGCCCACCACCCATTACATTCTTTTTTTTTTTTACCACTCGTCACATTATTCTTTCTCCATTCACTCATCATATTCTTTTGCTTATTTAACTTACCCGCATACACTTTAATTATTTTATTTTATCTATTACCATTTATCTCTCTTTATTTATTATTAACCTTACTTATTTTTAATCTTGTATATTACCTTAATGCTCTTCATCATCCTTGTAATTTCTACTAATTATTGATTATCGACACCATCCCTGCATTATTAAGTCCTATTTGTTATATCATTAATATTATATTTATTGATTTACTTATTATCTTTTATTAAATAATCATTTATTATTCAATAACCATTCATTACTTATCAATTTTATCATCATTCTTTTTTACTTGTTAATTTACTATCAATCTTTTGTGAATGTATTTCCTGCTACTAATCTTATGACTTCATTTTATTATAAATTATTTGCTAATTTTATTTTTTTTAAATTTTCTCTCATTTTATTTGATTTTATTTACTTTGCAAAAAAAAAAATCGAAATTTACTGCTCATAGTTGACTGCTGGACTGACATCGCTCATCGACATTATTCATCGACATCGCTCATGATTAATGTTCACCGACATCAGAGACTGACATCGTAGACGACCTAAGTTGCAATAATAATCAGACTGGCAATACAATCCTCACCGCCTCCTATTCTTAATACATCCTATTGTATTGCACACAACCTTGTTCACTAAGCCTCCTTCTCTCGCAATACAAACCATTGCCTATCGTAATACAATTTTTGCCATCAGACACCCATGCCGCAATACAATCCTCTATCAGAATACAATTTGACATTCCACTCCACTAGTTCTTCTCATTCACAATACACTAAATTGTATTGCAATACAATTCTCAACAAATTTTGCAACCTAGCCTCACAGAATACACTCCAACCCTACAAGCCTTCTTTGCAATACAATCTCAAATTTCTAGGACCATGTCACAATACAAATCCCTCTCTCACACACAACTGCGCTTGCCCAATTTTTTTTTCGTTTTTTTCCCACTGAAACATTAAAAATATATATACCTATATATATTTTTTCTCATTTTCCAAAATACTCAAATAATTTTATAAAATTTATTTCTTACCATTTTTCAGTTTTACACATTGTAAAACCTTAGGAAAATAATTTTCTTCATCTCTTCATTTTTTTCTTTTTAAGTCGCCGAGGTCTACCAAAAAACATACACACACACACATACACACATATATATATATATATATATATATATATTATTAATTTTTTTTTTTTTTTCATCTTAAGCAATGGACTGAAAACACCAAAAAAAAAATTTATATCCATTTTAATTAAATTTTATATCACACACACACACTCATTTTATTAAATTTTTTATTTGATTTTTCAAAAAAGAAATTTCGAAGTACTGCTCACGACCGGCCAACACACTGCCTATAAGATCGTCTATAATTAATACCATCCGTATCCTCCCTAAGTTGCAATATATAATTTGTTTAACCTCCATATATTGCAATACCCTGCAACCCTTATCACAATACAATTTTTGTATTGCAACACAAAACCATCCATTCGCTTTCTCGTACTAAATTCTTCACCAAAAAGACTATATTGCAATACAATTTTTCTCCCAAGCCAGCCACCTCTATTGCAATATATTTGACCTCATCTTGCAATACACTTCCTCCTTAAACTAGCCACCTTCTACCCATTAGGTTGCACATAAATCTTGGCCTCGCAATACAATTACCTAGCTAAACCAACCTTTCCTTTTCTATTACACTACAACTCAAGCTATTCAAGCCCACCACTTTGTAATACAACTTCTCTATCAAATACAAAATATTTTCTCCATTAATATTGTCTGGGCAAAGAGTCTAAAACGGTTTTCAGATAATTTTTTTCATCTTTTTTTTCTTTATTTCTAAAGTACTGGAAAATCATAAAAAATACACACCTATATATATATTTTTTTCATTTTCCATAATACTCAAATAAATTTATAAAATTTATTTACCCATTTTCTTCAATTTTACAACTTGTAAAATCTTAGAAAATTATTTTCCTCTCATAACCAAATAAATTTATAAAATTTATTTTCTTTGCTTTAAAATTTCTTCTCATTTTCCAACAATCCAATAAATTTTAGTAAAATTTATTTTATTAAATTTTCTTCATTTTTATACTGGAAACTTTAAAAAATTAGTTTTCTCACCATAACTAAATAAATTCAAAAAATTTTTAATTTTTTTTTTTTCCAGCTTTTCACAGAACAATTTTCCACCTTATATACATATATATTTTTTTTTTTCTTTCATTTTCTCCACACTAAATAAATTTATAAAATTTATTTTTCTTCAATTTCTTAACTTGTGAAACCTTAGAAAATCATTTTCTTTCTCGTCTTCATAGCCAAATAAATTTATAAAATTTATTTTCTTTTAATTTTTCCGCTTTTACACTCAGAAACTCCATATTTTTTTCCATTTAATTCGAAATGGTCCTCGAATTTCCTAAAGCCTCTTTATACAACAATAACCCCGGTGTTCAACCTCAAATTTTTTTAGAATTTGATTTCATTATTCGATAAACCAAATAAATTTCTAAAATTTATTTCTTTTATTTATGCCATGCCACATTAATCGTAAACTCCAAAATTTATTTTCCATAAATCCTCTTAACACACTAAGTGCTAATCACTAAGCACATACACAATCTCATCACACACATGGTACGCTACCAGCCCACACACAATTCATCAAATCACACAAACACACAAAACACGTGCAAGGGTAGTGTCCTAGTTTTGTCCCGTGATTTTTTTCCTGTGTAATCTCATACCTACACTTAACATCGAACCACACTAGTGGTGAATGCTTCACACGATCACGCCTCTAAGCCTAAGCCCTCAATCAATCTCAGTTTTCATATACCTATTCTCCACATCAAACCACCAGCGGTGATGGTTACCCAAACCCGAGCTCCTGTGCATTCGTGATACCTAAGCTCGATACTCAAGCCTGACGCCCCATTTCCCCGGTCCGTCACTAATCGTTAACCCACGAATACTGTGAATGTCTGGGTGACCTCGACATTTCTCACGCAAAACTCCACATCGGATCTATCCCTCATTCCCACGTTTAGTTCTTTTCATTTGGAGAAGACAAGTCACTATTCATATTTTGTCTCTAGTGACTTAAACAATTCTCTACAATGCCAATTTTGTCCCTCTTTTCAGCTTTGATATTCTGCACTATCTCTACCGGTCCATTTTCATCATTTCTCTACTCAGTACCACTTATGGCACATGAGTAATGTTATATGGGCCTTAGTCGCATCGAAAATCATTTTACTTCGCATCAAACCTGATGTCTCAAAAATCGTGTCAACTCCGATCATCTCAATTTTACGAAATTTTACGTGCTAGCTAGATTTTATGAGACGATCAACTGGGTGGAAATCCGCTTTTGTCATCCGAGATCTATAAATAAATTACGATTTTTTAACCGAAATAACAATTTTGTAATCGAAATTACGACATTTTGCCATTTTTCAATAAACAATTTCTACCTACAAAACGCAAGCAAATTTCGACCGTTCTAATTCACGAAATTCGACGTGGTAGCTAGAATTCGCAGACGATTCCAATCTGAAGTCCCAGCTTCGCCATCCGAGATCTATAAAATTTCTCGGATTTTAATCTACTACGATTGGCTTTTGAGAAAATTGGATTTTCTCGGGGTTTCACAAATCACCTCACTTCACCTATCTTCCTCATTTAATTCTGAGTATATTATTTATTATGCTACTCTAATTAATTTACTTACACCTTGCTCCTCATATTTCATTTCTTATATTTTACGATTTATGTCCTTGTTTAATTATGATAATAATTATGTATAATTTATTAGTTTACATGGTAGATATATATCACTATATGAGATATATTATTTGATAGTTTTGAGCTAAACATATGCCATATATTTTAATATGTTTCATTTACTCATTGTTATCCTATGTTCATGATTTATAAACCAAGTAATATCTATTTATGTTATCATTCTGTTGCATCTTATGTATTCATTTCATATTTTGGTTTGATGAGATTTTACTACTACTTTAATTTTTTGAAAAACAAATTTATTATTTTTCTAAAAATAATTCTTAAAATATTAATGCTATTAGCTATCAAAAAAGTAACGGAAAATATGAAATGATACAAAATAGATAAGGAAAATAGAAATAAGAATGAGTTAAAAAATTATTTATTACTTTAAGTTTATTTTCATTATCTTAATCACACATGAAAAATTAAATAATTTAAAGATGCATGATTTTTTAACTACTATTAATTTTCTTTAATTTTGAGAACATGATTAAATATAATACCTGAATTTTTTTTAATTTTTAATATTGTCTAAATCAAACATAATGTTACTTTTGTCTTTTTGGATTTATTTCAAAATAAAAATTAATATTCAAATATGTTTTATATCCTAAAGTTTATATATTTAAAATAAAATAAAATAGAAAATGATACTTCAAAAATGCTTAAAATTGTGTAATGCACAAGAGGCGGCAGATTTATTATTGAGACTTTAGCTAAATACATGTTAAAAGAAATATGGAAAGAACCAGCAAGTCATCATTCAGCAACAATCATCACTTTAATAAATTTTCATCATTTATAATTTTATTTAAATCCTTCATGTTTTCTACCACATGACCTTTAAAATTTTAAAAGAAAAACTCACTATCGCAAATCAAGTACGGAAACACGAAACCTATGATTCCCAACATCATCCCTAAAAGACATCTTACATGTGAGCCATAACTCAAGCCCCACTAGCCTCCCAAATTTTCCATCAATCTCTACTTTCTATTTTCTATACTACTCTTCCAACACCCAAGGGCACCCAAAGTTTAGAACTAGCATATGGTAATCACAAATAATAGCACTTCTCTATGATTCAATATCATATATATATATATATATATATATATATATATATATGGATATCGTATGTTTAGCTACTACGTTTAATGTTCAAATAACTAATGGCGCTTTAAAAGGAGGCTATTTTGAATCATAGTAGTAATAGTTTATTATAATGTAACTAAAAGCGTATAGCTGTGAAAAAAATCATATCTATATATTAACTAGTGTTAAGATTATTTTCAATACATTATTGAATTTAAATTAGTTAATATTTTTACATTTTCCGAGAATACTAAATGCTCCAAATAGTCCGACGTCTCGTAGACTTGAAAAATAGTTTTAAAAC
Organism: Tetrastigma voinierianum; assembly: GCA_016808115.1. NCBI lineage: Eukaryota > Viridiplantae > Streptophyta > Magnoliopsida > Vitales > Vitaceae > Tetrastigma > Tetrastigma voinierianum. The sequence continues at coordinate 481,973 of JAEQBH010001731.1, read as the reverse complement.
AGGAAAATAATGAGCTAAACGAGCTCAGTGAGTGTATGCTTTATAAAATTCTTGCTTTTTCTGAAAATATCTTAAAACTGTAAAACTATATTTTACAAGACATTTTCCAGAAACCTTGCTTGCTTTGTTATAAAAGTTTCTAAAACTTTTCAAAACTGCTTGCTTGTTTTACTTTAAAAGTTTATAAAAACTTTTCATAAACGCGGGAGCCTAGGCTTCAACCGCTTGCTTTAAAAGTTTCTAAAAATTTCATAAAATGCTTGCTTGTTTACCAAAGGGTTGATTTTGAAACATCCATGAAAATGCTTGTAAATCAAGATCAACCACTCGGAGGCCTTTCTGCTTGTCGTATTCCTAGTAAACACCTGGACTGGCTTCAACCATAGTGGAAGGACCTCGTGTCCACGCTACCTTTCCCAGAATATGGTGGAGCGTGTTCACGCTACCATAATCTACAGCGCTATCGCCTAACCCTATATACTCCAGTACGTGCCACGGTCTCCTTTAAATTCCATGATGCATGAACTAAGATTGCCGACCAGGCAAATCTAAAATGCATGAAATGATGTACCTCTGACCGGTATGCTTGCTTAAAACTAGGGTTTTCATTAGTTCCCCGTTTATAAAATATAATTTGTTTCAGTTAAAATACGGTTTAACACCAAAACCATTGTTTGCTTGAAATATGGTTTGATAATTGAAAACCATTATTTGCTTGAAATATGGTTTGATAATTCAAACCATTGTTTGCTTACTAAAACTCATTGTTTGCTTGTTTTTCAAATATGGTTTAAAATCAAACCATTGCTTGTTTGCTTGCTTTCTAAATCACATCGCTTTTCGTTTGCTTTTCAAATACGGTTTAAAATCAAACCATTACATACCAAGCAGTAAAACGCATTTATAAATAATACACTAGTATTGAAAATAGAGCGAACACTCACCTTTCTCGATTTACAATAATCGGTTACCGACTCAAAATTTCTTCCGCTCCACCCTACACATTCGATGTATTAGACCACACACGTCAAGACAACCAAGCAAGTTTGCACACTCGTGCGACAATTAAATTTTCAGAAATATAGTCCTAAATGCCATTCATTGTGCATATGGCTAGGATTCTAGACTCAAGACTTTCCTATTAGAGTCTAAAACCACCCAAAAACATTTATGAAAATTATGTTCGACTATCCTAATAAAATCCTAAAATTTCAACCCGACTGTCCGAAACAATTCCGAAATTTAGCCTGACCGTCTAAAAGAGTCCCAAAATTCCTAAACTTATTCAAAATTGGGACTGAAATTTATGGCATCTCACGACTTCTAAGAATATTCAAAGCCATTATATAGCCTTTAGGCTCGAAATAACACAAGTAGGGAAATTTTCTATATCTTGAAGTTTGCCGAAACGCTAAGATATTGGTACCTTACTGCCAGAAGCTACGCAGAAGGTCCGACTTTGCCTTCGCCGCGATAAAATCTACAATCCGATTCATAAATCTAAGAAAGAAGGAAGAGATAAAAAAATTAAAATATCTCTCTCCTCCATGCTCCCGTCCGTCTCACATTCCCCTTTTGATTTTATCTTTTTTTTTTTAATGTCTTTCTTATTTGTTTTATTTATTTATTTATTTTTATTTTATTTTATTTTTTTTCTACTTATCCACCCAAACACGTTTTGCTCCATCATCTTTTCATTTTATTTATTTATTACACATATTATTATTATTTGGATACATAAATTTTATATTACCTTATTCGTCCATTTCTATCCCGAAAATTTTATTTCTTTTCGGCCTAATCTATTTTGAATCAACTTAACTCCAAATTATTTCCAACTTCCGAGATTTAAAATCTCTGCCCCTCGGTTACAACTTATTTATCTAAAATTTAAAATATTCCGACTGTCTTAAAATTCGACGAAACTTTTCTGGGTCACTAGATTTCGTAAGACAAATTTAACGGCGCAGTCCGTTTCGTCATCCGATATCTAGAGAATTTTCTAGGCTCGAATCCATTCGATAATTTATTATTATTATTATCTTTGAAATTCCATAATTTATACTTTCACTCCTCCAATTTTCTTTAATTGCAAAGTACCACAATGCTTTGAAAACCCGTTAAAAGGTTCGTGGACCTTAAAAAAAATGCAAAGATTAGTTAGCCCCAACCCGTTAACTGATCAACGTCCTTTAGGCTCGATCCAAATCAGACCGTGTGTCTCATTTTACTAGGCTCGACTAGCTCATTGAAAACCCCTATTATAGATAAAGAAATTATCCCATCATGTCAACTTATTTAATAAAAATGCTATTACCGATTTTATTTAAAAATGCAACTTTAAAATTAATTTAATATTGAAATCGAAAATATTATTTTCTATATAAAATTTATTTCAATTTATGATAAAAGCTACTGCTAACATTAATATTATTTAAAATTTTAATTTTGATTTTAATCGATTATTATTCTTCTTCTTTCCTTATATATATATATATATATATATATAATGCAATATAATAGAATGTGATTTTGGCTTTGGGTTAATAGTTGTTCGAATATTCAATATAAAATATTAATATTTTAAACAACAAGAAAATCGCTTCACTCAAATCTTTGTGATCCACCGTCATGACAAATATTGAAATCCTTACATCCATCCCCTTATAACACATCTATAACACCTACATATAGCAATAATGGCTAACTATAATGATTGCATTTTCTGACATGACAAGAAAACTCATTTCTTACATGACAAGAGAACTTAGAACTCTACCACCGCAAACACCCCTCATTACCCTTTCCCTTCTCACGCACTTAAAAGATCAAAGGTTATCTCTTTCCCAACATGAAATTCCATACCAAGACGTCACTCTAACACTCGACCGCAAAGACGCCTAACCCGCATTAAACTCGCTAAGGGCTAACTTACATGCAAATTTTTAAGTCATGATCTCTCGTTCACGAACTCCATCAGAAATGAGAATTGCAAACGATCAAATCGGGATGATATAAGAGATTGTGTATTTCAAGGTAAAAGTTGATGCAAATGGGCGAGAGAAATGTATACTCACGAGAACCATGTATCAGTCTGCTCCAATATGGGTTTTTGCTTGTATCTGGCCTTTATGTGTTATAATTTACAAATTATGAAGGCACTTTCTGCTCAAAGCAACAATCGAAGAGTTTGAGAGAACCGGAATGACTCATTGATTTATGCATCATTTTGCCATCAGGCAAAGCCGTGGCTCACTCTCATAAAGGATTTGGTCCGCATCCATCTGGGGTGTACATGTCGGAAGACGATGAACTCAACATCTAAATTTAGTGTGAAATCGTAGCAACAAAGCATTCATTATGATCCCATCCAAGTCGTTGTTTTTTCCTTGAGGTTTTCCCACGCGAGTGTGTGCGGTGCATGTCATGACGCGATGACTTCCATGCTTCGTCAAATAGGATTATCACATTCTTTTACTTAGAAAGTGAGAAGTAGATTTTTTTTTGCACGTCCAACTCTTCGCATCATGACTATAAGCTCACTGGGTTTCATCCTATCAAGACCATCAATAAATACTATTTCAGAATCTCGCTATTTATTATAAATTTGTTATTTTTGGATGGAAGGATCCGACTTCTTTATTTATTATAAATTTGTTATTTTTATGAAAGGATGAGAGTTCCGTTAAACTATGAATTCCATTTATAAGTTTGATACTTTTTTTAAGCACGAAGGACCTATTATTAAAGAAAATGAATTCCCATCCTTATTCTCTTCGGCCCATCAGACTAAATATAATTAGATTTTCGTATCATGCATTGTAATCTCAAGTATAAAAATTTAAGTGTTTTTTTTTTATTTTTCAAGTTTTGTATTTGGTTACTAGAAAATATGAAAATGGAAATAAAGCATAGAAGAAATGATATTGAATCAATAGAAATGATCGAGATCAAGATTCTATTAGCATTTATTCGCCCTCGAAAGAATGCTGGGAAGAGGTGGGGTGGAATATATCTAATGTGTTATTTAATTTTGGTTTTGGTTTTGTTTTTCTTTTATACTTTTTTACTAGTTAAAGAAAATGGTGTTAACACTTAACTTGGTAAAGTAAGCTTTCAATCATACTATAAAGCAAGATTATATTTGAGAAAACATAATATTGAGGTTTATTTTGTTTGTTTTAATTATATTTATTTTCAAAATGAAATACAAGGGCCAATTGTAAGGTTAATTTTTTATTAGCTTTTATTCCGTTGTCGACACAATATGGAAAAATGATGACATCTAGGTGAATGAAGTTTAGAATTTCTTAATGAAATCAACCATTAGCTTTAATTGCTAGTCATATATATAACTATGCAAGGAAGAAAGGTTGTTAGCACTACCATCATGCTATATTGTCCTTCAAATTTAGATGGTTCAAATGATAAAAATATTCTATGCAATATACTATGTAACTCTATTTAGAATAACTTTATTAAAGACATGATTTTAGGGAGTTTTAGGATGATGGTTGATATAGTATGGTCAGGATCGTGGTCATTGGATGACCGAAGTAAAGAAGATTGAAAAGGAAGAAGTTTTTTTCTTTGCTAGTTATTAACTGAATTTCTCTTTGGGCATTTTTAATGATTTTACTTTTTTTTTTATGGTTTTAACTTCTCGATAATTTTGGACTTGTCACAAATCGAGGACTAAATTGATATACCGCTTGTCACGAAAAACTAAGGATCAATCAAGGGTTATAGTATTGGAACAAAAATTATCGACTGCTATCGTCTAAATGTTTATACCTCGCCAATTTAAATAGACTATATTTAAATTAGGTCCTCATTTCTAAGTTACACCTACATGTCATTTTTCATCCCACCTCGGGTTTCTGGGTCAATATGACTTATTTAAAAGTCATTGAATTGTATTGTTCCAAGATTCTTTCATTTAATTTGTTTACTATGCTTTTATTTCTTACTATTATTATTTTAGTTTTATCTTCTTTTAATTTTGTTTTATTTGCTTCAAACATTTTTTAAACAATCAATTTCTTTTCCTTCAAAGTTTCATTTTCTAAGCTTTAAAACTTAGTTTTTTGAAAATAAATATGTTTAGTTGCAAGTCGAGAGACTTTAATATTTCATTGTTCTCAATGGATAGCCTAGCTAGCTAACTTAAACCCTTTTTGTTGTAAATTTTAGCTCAATAAATAATATTTCTAAATTCATCAATTTCCATTAAATTTGACTTCTTTTAATGCTAACTTCAAATAAATTATATCATCATCATCATCTCTTGTCGTAGATATGAACCTAAGACTTACTTAAATGGATAGTCATTTATACACAACCAATATATGTTTCATAAAAATCACTTCTACATGTTCACTCATACACATCCTTTTCACTATTTTTCATCTCTCGCTTTTGATTTATGGTCTCATTTGTTTGATGTTGATAGATTAATCAAGCAATTGTGATATATGCTTTAAATTAGCCTAATAGAGATTCGAATCTGGGGTGGGCTTAGGACTTGGTTTTCAAACTCGCTTCTTATTATGCATCACATTTAGCTTTTCTTATTTTGTTTTTCATTTAAAACCAAATGAAAACACGAGTTTTTTCCTTAACAATGAGAAAACATATAATATTAAAAATGCCGAGTCCACAATAGTCATGAAAACATGTTACACTATAACATATATAGTCATCGAATATATAATGCTTTCACTTATTTTTAGTTAAAAAATGTAGTGTTTGACAATAGAAGCTCACCCAGATATCCAAAGCTTAACCCATGAACCTTTCCATCCTGGTAAGATCTGTGTACCACACAAAGACATTCAAAAAAAGACTTGGTGTAAGGTTTAGAGAAATGCGAGAACTCATCCATGCTAAGGGACTCAATTCCCGCTTTGACACTCCTAGCACTCATTCGGTCAGTCCGTTTTCTCATCATTTCTTTAATACTCATGCCACTTATGACACATGAGTACGTGTTATATGTGACTTTCGTCACATCACATGTCGTTTTATGGCACCCGAAACGTGATGCCTCGAAAAACGTGCCAATCTCTACTCGTTCCCGACCGACGAAATTCGACGTGCTAGCTGATTTCACGAGACCCATTCCAACTAAGTGGGAAACTCCACTGGTCATCCGAGATCTAGAGAATAAATTTCGCCATAAGCAATGCAAGACCATTTATCCAATATATAAATCATATTTATCAACAAAATTTTATTTTCAAAATTCATTTTTTTTTTCAATTTTAGTCCCATTTTTTTATTTAAAAAAAAAATTCTTCGAAATTTTCTAATGCTCACAATTAATGTTCATTGTACTGCCTACTCAGACTGCTCATCGCATCGTTTCACCTAAGTTGCAATACAATTCTTTCCTATTGCAATACACTTCAAATTCTACCGCAATACACCTCCCGGTCACAATATAGTGAGTGTACTGCAATACAACTATGACTCAACAACTAACCTCCCTATTGCAATACAATTCATTATATTGCAATACAATACTCTCTTCTTCAACCCCTCCTGGTCACAATACAATCCATGTATTGTGACCCAATACCCTTGTCAGCTCCGAGATTGCAATAATGGGGTTAGCCTATCAAGTAATACAAACCATCCAACTACACCCTTCTCTTTTGCAATACAATCAGAATACAATTTTTTTCTAGCCCTCTCTCTTCTTTCGTAAATACAATTGCAAGGTCAGTAATACAATTTTTTTTTCATTAAGACACCAAGAGCCCAACTCGTTCGCATTTTTTTTTCATATCTTTTTTTTCATTCTTCCAAGCATCGGAAGACACTAAAAATACATACCTAATTTTTTTTTTTCATTTTCCGTAATATACAAATAAATTTATTTTAATTTTCTTCGCTTTACACACTATAAAACCTTAAAATTATTTTTCAATTATTTTTTTTAATCGCGTGAGCTCCACTGCTCGCATTTTTTTCATATATTTTTTTCATTCTTTCAAGATCAAGACACTCAAAAATATATACCTAATTTTTTTTTTCATTTTCTGTATCACACAAATAAATTTATAAAATTTATTTTAACTAATTTCTTCGCTTTTACACACTATAAAAACCTTAGAAAATTATTTTCTTCACCTCATTTTTTTTCTTTTCATTTAAATTTGGACATTTTCTAAAAATCTCCTCAAACCTCTTGGATCCAACACTAAACTAGTGTTCAACCTAAAATTTATTAACATTTTAGTTTATTATCCATTAAAAACCAAATGAATTTATTCAATTTTATTTTTATTTCTCCTTCTTGTTCCAGCTTACACTGTGAAAACTCTCAAACTTTTTTTTTTCCTATGTGCTATCTAATAAGCAATAAACCATACACAATACATGATCACACATCATTCATGTTATGCATATAACTTTAATAAATATAACCTTAATAGATTTATAAATGAGGTTAAATTGGCTTGTACCATTCACAGATAACTTTTACCAACCTCGACATAGAAGTATTTGAACTATATATATTGACTTTTAATTTTTTCTATCAAGGTTATTATCATATATGTCATTATTGTTTTTATTTAGATGTCTTGGACATATAATATATTAATTTTATATTGACTTTATACCTTCATTAAAGTTTGCATTATCATAAGTCATGAAATAATCAATATAATTCATATATGTCATTATTCTTTTAACTATTAAGTTTATATGTCATATTTACCCAAGAATAAAATTCTTTTATCGATATGAAAACGCTCTATGTCAAGGTAACAGGCGCCAACAATGACCATTCTTCTTGTAGTGTTTCTTCCTTGTTTTTGCAGGAGTACGCCCGCAGCCTCGAATATCAACAAAGGGCAAGATCCACCAAATTTAGACGATCCAAGAGCCTCGATCCCACTGGCCAAAGAATCCAGTCCTACTAACGACCCTACACGCCTCCACCTGGGCCTGCTGGAAAAGGATCGGGCTTGGCGCCGCCTCGTGGAACGCTAGCCTTTACAAATATAATCGATTTCTCGCCATCATGGTATCGAATTTAAAATGTATGATGGCAACGCTTAATCCTCCAAGGATGCAGGACCAACCAAGCAACGCAGATGCCAAACACCTCTCCACACTTAAAAAGAAATGTGGGCATGACGACCGAGGTGGAGGCGCTCCGCCTCACCAACTGACGCCCGATAGAAGAGTTAGAGCAACTTACCAGGCAGATGCAACGCCCATAGGAGACACGACGAGTTCAGGAAGGTTACAACTTCCCTCCTCATGAAGAACAACACAACTCCCACAAGCAGAAGACCAACAAAACTTAACCAGAATTTTCAGGTGGATCCTCGGCGAAGACGATCAAACTTCGATGCTTCATCTCAGCATTTCAAGCACGCACCGTACAGGCGCACATCCAAAGTATAAACCTGCAGCAATGAAGCCGCCATTTATAAGAAGGCCAAAGCACTTCGAAAATTCACAAGAACGCCTAAATTCTCCGTCAATCGCATAAAGACGCCGCACCTTTCCAAGAAAGTCGGTCGAATGGCACGCACGCAGTTGTACCTTCACTTGACGAAGTTCCATCTACCGCGACAAATAATGCGCTTACCCGAGTCGACGCTGTGCTATATCACACCGTACTACGTACCGTGAGTCTAACACCACTTTGACGAAGTTCGCTTAATTTCGCATAGGTCACGTTACTCCAAGGAGTCAACCGCCAGTTACATCGCCACCATACCACTACCGAGCCCGCTGACCACTCGACAAGTTCGCTTACTCGAGACAGTCACGCTTACCCGAGGAGTTAGGATCACCAGTTACATCGTCACTCCCAATGCCACTACTGAGCCCAAGAACCACTTTCGACTAGCGTCCGCTCCACCCGCACAGCCACGCCACCCGAGAGTCGATCGCCCTCAGCTACATCGCCACCTATACCACGCCTCCTGAGCCCAAGAAATTTCACTTTGACGAGTTCAGTTCTACCCGCATAGGTCATTACACCCACCCGAGTGAGTCGATCACCAAGTTACACCACCACCTCACACGCCTCCTGAGCCCAAATAGCCACTTCGATCGAGCCTATTCACTCCCGCACAAGTCACGCTACCCGAGGAGCCCCGATCACCAGACCACACTCGCCACTCTGGCCATACGTGCCTTCCTGAGCCCAAGAAACACTCGAATGTAGTTCGGCTCACTCCTGCAGAGAGGTCATAAGCACTGAGAGTCGATCACCAAAGATCGCCCACTCACCCACAAACAGGAGTTCAAGAACACTTCACGAGCCTGTCCACTCCCGCACAGTCACGCACCGAGGAGTCGATCACCAGCTACATCGGGGCCACTCAGCCCACAATACCGGAGCTCCGCAGCCACTTCGACAAGTTCATCTACTCTACACAAACACACCACCCGAGGAGTCGACGCCCTGCTACACCCGCCTAATTCTGGCCACAAAGACCTGAGCCCAAGAAATTAATTTCGACGAAGTTCGTTCACTCTTACACAGTCACGCTACCCGAGGAGTCGATCACCAGCCACACCGCCCACTCACCACGCCGGAGCTCCACCACTTTGACGAGTTCGTTCACCAGATAGGTCACACTACCCGAGGAGTCGCACAACAGCTACACGCCCACCGCCACAACGCCCGCAGCCCGCCAGACCACTCGACGAGCCTGTTTACCGCACAGTCACGCCTACTCGAGGAGTCATACCCGCCTAAGGCTACATCGCTACTCTACCATACGCTTCTGAGCCGAGGAGCCCACTCTTGACGTCTGCCTACTCCTCGTGACAGTCACGCCACCCGATGAGTCATTTCAACCCCATGCAACCATCCGATGAAGCACAGAGATGCGATTGACAGCTCAACGATTCTACATAAGCTATGCAAATTGGGAGTCATTTCAACTCGTGCAAATCATCCGATGAGTACAAGAATCCTCATTGACAAGCTCGACGATTGTGACAGCCATGCGCACTAGAGTCATTTCCACTCGCAACCAAATTGACCTGAGCCCAACAGCTTCACACTGCACGAGCTCAACACTCCTACACAGCCATGTACTCCTAGAGTCATTTCAAATCGTGCAAACTTTTCAGCTGGACGGAGTTCAACAATTACACCGACGAGCTCAACGATTCTACATAGCCATGCAAATCTAGAGTCATTTCAACTCAGCAAATCACCGACGGACACAACAAACAGATTGACGAAGCTCGACGATTCAAGACAGCCATGCACTTAGAGTCGATTTAACTCAAAACCAAATTGACCTGAGCCCAACACCAGCTCACACCGACAAGCTCAACGACTTAAGATGTGCCATGCAACTAGGAGTCATTCAACTCGGCAAATCACCGACGAGCACAACAACCGCAGACGACGAAGCCTGAACGATTCTACATAAAGCATAAATTTTTAGAGTCATTTCAACTCAAGCAAATCCACAATTGACCTGAGCCCAATAAATCACACCGACGAGCTCAACGAGATTCTACATGTGCCATGCACTCAGAGTCATTTCTTCTTCTAACTCAAGCAAACCAGCCGGCGGAGCCCAATAGTTCACACTGACGAGCTCAACGATTCTACACTGTGCCATGCAAACTAGAGTCATTTCCTTCTAACTCAAGCAATGACGGAGCACAAAGAACAGATTTGACAAGCTCGACGATTCAAGATGTGCCATGCAACTTAGGAGTCATTTCAACTCAGTAAATCGTACCCGACAACCTTAATCTCGCTTCAACATCTCAACTCAGGCGCCCAATTCAGACCATGCAGACAAGAAGTCGATTCAAATTAAGAAGAACGTTAAAAAGAGCACAAGTAGAGGCGACAGAAATGAGGTGCAAAAATGAGTATTCATTAAGGACAAGGCCACATATATTTTGGGGCCCAGGCCCATCATTGCAAATAAATAAATAAATAAATAAATAAATAAATAAATAAATAATTATAAAAGCTCGATTAACAGTGCTAAGACATGCTGTAGAGATTAGCATCGTAAGGAGAAGCAGACCTATGAGTTATGGAACTGGCCTAGTAGGGGTGCCCGGCTCTCCAGGATAATCAGCAGAGAAGGACCCCTCATCCTCCTCGTCACTGGGAAGGTCAAAGTTAAAGTCTAAGCAAGAATAGGCAGTAATAGCCTTCTTCTGAAAGGCGAGCCACCTAGAAACCCATTGATTAAGCCCCGCCTCTCGCCTTCCAATAACTCTCAGGCTTTGGCCGAGCCACCAAAGCTATTTACTCCATGGAGATCCCCACGCAACCCGCCACTCCCTATCTGTGCTCAACCGAGCCGACTACCTCGTTAGTCTAGCGACGAGCCTTCGGGGCCCAACAAATACTGCCTTATCAATGCAGACTGCCTTGATTGCACGCAGCTCTTCCTAGACCCTCGGTTTGCTTTCTGGGGACATGAGAAGCTCATCCCACCATCCAAGTTCATACTGTGGACTGGCCGCTCGTCTCCCTAAAGGCCTCCATCAAGCCCCCCCAATCCACTCCGAGCCTCCAAGCTCGCCTTCCGGTCGCCCCTGCCATTCCGAGTCTCGTGTCTCCTACCCCCGCCCGAGCACAAGCCGAAGTGGTATGTTTCATATCGACTGAGCTTCACGGCTTCATACGTCGCACCCGGCTCCTGAGCTAGCTCGCTCGGGGATCAGGTGAAGCCACCCTCGCCTTTATAAGCCCTGCCGCTTTAGCATGACCTTCGTTTATTTTGGGCCTTCGCCAAACCCTTCAAACGAGTAGCCACCCGCACATCCAAAGATAATCAACATCCAACGCAAGCTCGAAACTCATCCCAAACGGGAGCTCAATATGACAAGGCACGGAACTTACGTGAGGGAACCCCAGAGAGATAGGCCAAGCCTCATCAATCTGGCAACAAGAACCGACCTCTTAAGATCGTAATCCTTAATACGACAAGATCCATACTCACCGCGAGCCCCAAGATCGTGGAAGCAAAGAATCCCTTCTCCCGCCAACTCGAGGTTCTGATCTTCCCTCCTCGCCTTTCTTCCCTCTCGAGAAGCACTAACCTCTTCACATGTTCCGCACCTGCAATGGGCTTGATCACCAATCCGCCGCTCAATCCACCCACCCGAGGGACCCCACCTATGCAGCAGTAATTCAGACCCGACCGCGAGCTCAAATTATAGAGGTTTACAACCCGTCCCGATTTATGATACGAGAGGATTCGAGAAGATGACGATGCCCCCAACTTCGGAACTTTGACCAAAGCCGGCCTATCTTTCTCAACAGAGTGCGAGGTTTTTCGTTTCCTACTCCGGGGCTTCCGAGACACCATCTCCAATCAAGCCACCAGCCTCCCTCAGCCGGGTTTAGCAACAGGGCCCAACGAGGAACTCTTTACGGTGGAAGGAGGTGAAGGCCTCGTATGCCAGAGATCGAGCGGACTACAAACTCACGGGCTCTGAACATCCTACCATCAACTCCGCGTAAGGACGAGGAGAACACTCAAATTAACGCCAACGCTTATGAGCAAGTATCTTTAATCACGAGATCAATTCAAAGCACTGAGAAAGATGTGTATTAGCATTAATCGAGATGCCCAACACCACACAAGTTATAATCAAAACAAAACAAACACTCACGAAGATTCTCTGGTAGTCCAAGCCAACAACGCCCAAGGTGTCGCCCTTGCCGAGAGGATCATACCCCGCTATGGTCGCTGAACTGGTAGGCGCACCTTCCACAAATTCTACGGAGTGAGGGAAGATCTGAATCACCAGAGGAGCGCCTGAACGCCCAGAAATAAAGAGAAAGCCCCCATGTCTCCTTCGGAGCTGAAAAGGTAAAGAAGCAAGGCTTAAGGCCGGGGACACCAAGCCCTCGTCCTCAAAGAAAACCAACAGACTAACCAAAATACCCCAACCATCAGCGTTAAGTCGAGTGGGACACACATTGAAATGTCAGAAACCCCTTTGGGCGAAGGGATGCAAGGGAAGCGAAGACCGTTATCGAAGGCCACTTCAAAGAAACACACCATCCTAGGCACAGAGACCACATAGAGGGTCAAAATGTCAGGGGACCACACCCGAACGCCAAAGGGAGGCTGATAACGTCTGGCAAAGATAGCCCCATATGAAGGACCGACCTTACTAGGTCCCACAGTTAAAGCATGCTTAACTAAAATCTCGTATATTCCACCTTGGTATTTAATCGTATTCACTTTCCCTCGTCTGTCTAAGGGAAAGAGGGAGGCACCTCTGGGCAAACTGAGTCCAACTCCGACCAAACTGGCTTGAGACACCGCCGCTCCGTCCAAAACCAAGACAACCAAGAATCACCATCGATACGCCAGAAGAAGAACGACTCAGACCCATGATGAAAGTGGGATAATGAAACAAATTCACCAACCCAAACAACTCGCCTTATAAGAAATCAAGAAAACAAAACTAAAGTGGGACTTTAAATATGACGTAGTGCGATTATCCCAAGAAAGATACCAGAGAAAGACTCTGCACAAAAAGGCCTCGCATGTTAAGACTAAGAGAGAAGAAGTCCGAACCGCTTATAGGCAAAGGAAAGGTCCCAGCAAGGCACATAAGACAGGGATGTCCAAGGAAGAAAAAAGAAACTGAAGCAATGGAAGAAATGAGCGAAAAACCGAAGAGTCATCATTATCACAAGACAAATGATTCGCGACTGAAGTCCCAACTAACTAAATTTCGAAAGGCACGTGGAAGTTGCACCCGAAGAAGACATCAAGCATGTACTTCGCTCACGCACGCCATTAACAAGGGCCGGGGCAACCGGAGCAGGGTTCAAAAATAAGGCTCACAGCCCACCTACCAGCCTAAGAAAGAAGCCACCTAACGAAACATCAGGCCCGTCCACTGAACCCCCAAGGGAGACATGACCATCGAGCATTTAAGCCTTCGCGCCTATTACTTGCCTCGTGCACTGTAATAAGGGCTCCAACCCACCGGGCCCAAAGACCAATTATGGGAAGTCTCCCCACAGTGCAATGTGTAAAATAGAATAGTCCCACATTGCTATTATTCCGCAAGTCCAGCCAAATCTCACCAATAAGGAAAAAAAGACAATAATAGATCAACATCAAATCGAATCCCCCAATAAGGAAGGAAGATCATCACAAATAAACTGCTCTTTCTATATCCATTATCAAATCCAATATCGATAATAACAAGAAACACCCATCCAATGGGAACAAATCCTAATCACCATCCAACTAGTTGAACATCTACTATAAATACACGTCAAATCCCATCGCTGAAAGGCACGTGACTCTTAGACGCATACTCATATGCAAACATAGGCAGCCTTCTAAGCAGTCTCTCTTTCATGCTGAACCGACTTTAGGCATCGTGAGCGCCACGGCGAAGACCTTGTCGACCCCCATTCTTCCTTGTTTTTGTAGAGGAGTGATATGTCCACGAACATCAGCAGTCACGTGATCTACCTCGGCCAGAACGATCAAGCTTTGCATCCCGGCCGCGGCAATCGGTCGGGCCCAGCGACCCTATGCTCCAGCGGTTAGGTTGAAAAGGCATCATCGAATTCAAAACCTAAATATTTTTAAATAACTAATTCTGCTATAAAGCATAATATTACATTGTAAATAAAACAACATTAAAAAGCTCTGAAATGAATTATACATTAAAACTATGCTATAACTAAATGATAACAATAAAATACAAAAACTATTATTGTAGCCCCGAATCTGGGAGTCGTTTTGCTGTGGACACGTGGCTCATAAATCTTTATCAGAATGAAAGTCCTCTATAGCATGCATCCAAGGTCATGCGCGCACCGGCCTTGTCGTATCTGCCAACTAAATGACTATGCGCCCACACCTCCTACCGTGCGTGCACTGTCATGCGCTCGGTCGTGGGTGGCGGTCGCGTCCGGTCGTGCCGCGGTATTGCGTGCACCCGATCATGCTCGGCAGCGCCGCGCCTGCTCTTTGTAAGTAGCGAGAACTTTACGCCGTGGCCATCTGTCGAAATGCGTACGCGATAGAAATTCTGCATTGCGACATAATTTCCCGCGTAGCGAAGCGACTTTATCATGCCGCTACTCTATTCGCGGCGCGCGGCCTATTACATTGTGGCCAGCTGCATGCGTGATAAAATCATCTATCACGACATAAATCTTCCCATCCCTGGCTAACTCTGTCGCGACGCCGTGCTCTATGCGACATATTTCCATGCCTTGGCGGCTACGCTTCGTGACCCGAAAACACCCGATCCGCGGCGGAAAATCCTACTAACAACCAACTATGTCGCGACACAAAATGTTGTGTCGTGACACAAGGCCCTTTGGCCTTGGCCACACTATTTCATGACATAGAAACATTAACGTCGCTGATAAAAGTGCGGTATAGCTAACTCTATCGCGACCTAAATCCTCTGTTGCGTGAAGAAATCAACTGCTGACCCGACTATGTCGCATAAGACTAACATGTCTTTAAACCCCATCAGTCTAGACACAGCAATTTCTTATGTAACGAAATTCTCATCTCTTCAAAGCCTCTGTCACCAACCCGGACCTGCGCCTCATTTGTCTCGGTCGCGATAAAGGGACCTACGTCACGCGACATTGTCACGAAGAATAAAAACACGATTACTTCACACGAAACCCTATCAGAAGAAACGAAAAAAAGCAGCTCGCGACCGGAAAACCCTTTGTCGCTGCCCGATACCTACTGCTGACATGTGAACTGTCCTCTGGCTGATGAACCATATCGCGACATAGTGCCCAAGCTTCTATGTGACGGACGTCCTCTGTCGCGACCCGAGCCAGCGGCGGTAACTCTTTTTGGTCATTTACGGCTACCTCCAACCTTTTTTTATCTTTCTTTCCAAACACACCCTAAGTGTGCAATATTAGCCTTTTATTACAAGGCAACATGAAATCCTGGAAAACCTTAATAAATTGTATTAATCATACAAAATGAGTTTAATTACAACTCTGTTCTTTTTACATATACGAAGCTGGTCTTATAAAGATGAAACTAGATGAATATCCAGAATTTTACAAAATACATGGATAAGCTGAATTCTGGCCTTTTTCACAACTAAGCTCTGGGATGTGTTTCATCCCCGATTAATACCCTCAGTACGAAAATATTTCCATGTGGGGTGGCGATGCACAGTAGATGAATTCTCTGAGGGCTACTCCGCTAAGTGCACATTCAATGGCAAACACACACATTCAAGTAAAATCGCACATTCCTACTCGAATGTCTACATGTCATACTTACATGTCTCGAGTCATAGAGCTCCCTCACACCTGCGCATTGCCATGTATGAAAAGCGTTTCAAAACAAGATTTTTGTTTTTTGAAACTCATTAATCAATCTCAGTATAATTTGTGGACATACTCCGATATAATTTGATGGACAACCCTCCGATATAGTTTAGTGGACATACTCTTATATAATTTATTTATTGGGCAACCCTCCGATATCAAATTCATTCAAAACCCATGTCATGCACGCACACCCGTTTCACGTGATGTCCCCGTGCATATGAAATGCAAAATGCAATTTGATGCCAATTCATGTTACTTGCATGATGAGTACCACATGCAACATAATAAATTATGGATAATTATAATTTTATATGTTACATCCTCTCAGTATGTCAATACATCCATAAGCATCTATTACATGATTTTTCACACAACTTGACATATTTATTGATTTTAGCGATAAACATAAAAAGCGGCCTGTTGTCGAAAATTAGTCGAACTACGAAGAAAATCGGTCGGAATGCTGGAAATCAGTCGGACTTCACCCAATCAGTCGGTTGCGGCAGTCAAAGAAATTCCATTTTGGTCCCAAAATTTTGGGGACCGAGCAATACGACTCTCACGGCCCCGAAGAAAAACTCCAATACCATTTAAATGGCTCTTAGACCAGACTAACCCAGTAGGAAAGAAGCCCTATCTCAAAGTTGGCAAAAACCCTGGATTCTTATACCCATGCGAAACTCTCGTTGCGTATGCAAACTTCCTTCTCACTCAGCAAAGCTAGCAACTGATCTCTATGAATCCTAGAGAAGATGGGCTTCTCTTCCTCTTTCTACCCTGTCTTTTCCTTTTCTTTTCTTTCTTTTTTTCTTTTACTCATTTTCCCACTTCCTCTCAACAAGTGTCCCAACTTGATTCAAGTGGGAAGTCTTCTCCTTGCCACATGTCTCCTTCTCATTTGTTCTTTCTTTCTCTCACCTTATCCAACCAACAACACTATCCAAAGATTTGGATTCCCTTTTACCCAGAAGTCGACACACTAGCCTCCATAGGTCACTTAGCAGACTTTTTCCCTTTTGTTTGACTTATCCTCTCCCTTTGACTGCGGCTCACGATGAACCTCAGCCAAGATACCATATGTCATTGATACACCCGGTGCCTCGAAAAACATAGAATTCAATTATCTTCGGAATCTAATTAGAATATTAACTAGATTTGAGAGATGATTCCCAACGGTGAAGTCCGTTTCATCATCCGTGATCTAGAAAAATTCAAGTTTTCAGCTTGAAATTACCGTTTACCATTTTCTGAAAAATTGAATTTTTTTTAGGTTTTACATTCTTCCCCTTAAAGTACGTAGAAATTCCACACACATACATGAATCCATGCATGTGCGATTGTACACAACCAAGTACATATATACTAGTCATTCATCGCCCAAGCGACTGAACCACGTACCTTCATCCTTAAATAAGAAGGATAGGTGGCTGCATCGTGTCTCAGGTTCAAGGTTACCTCCCTCCTCCTGCGGTGTTGCCACCACCTTTTCCTTCACTAGCCTCACGGTCTTGCGTCGCAAAACCTAATCCTGACTATCCATGATACACGCTGGTCCCTTCTTGAAGGTCACATCTATATCAACAATAATCTCTCTCCCCAATCACCCTTGGGCTGGATATGGAGTATACATAGAACATGGGCGTGGAACACCTCATGAACACTTGATAAACTCGGTGGTAATGCCAATCGACACGCAACTATGCCCACCCTCTCGAGTATCTCGAAGGGCTAAATATACCTCGGCGATATCTTCCCCTGCTTGCTGAACCTGATCACTCCTCTCTTAGGCATCACCTTTAAGAAGACGTGATCTCACCTCAAACTCTAGAGGTTGACAGCGCCTGTCATCGTAGCTCTTCTACAGGCTCTAAGTCGTAAGAAGATGCTTCCGTATCAAACCCACCTTCTCAAAGGTGTCTTTAATCAAATCCGGACCAGTGATGGACCTCTCTCCCACCTCTATCCAACAAATCGGAGATTGACATGGTCTCCCAAACAAAGCCTTGTAGGGTGCCATCTGTATACTTGCCTGATAATTGTTGTTGTAGGCAAATTCCACTAAGGGTAAGTGCTCCTCCCTACTTCTATAGATCTAGGACCTACCTTTCATGACATGTCCTCTAAAACCTGTATGGCCCCCTCCGACTAACCATTTGTCTGTGGATGAAAAGCGGTGCTCATCATCAATTGTGTCCCCATGGCCTTTTGGAAACTCTTCTAAAAGTGTGTCGTGAACACCCAGGATCTGTCGATACTATGGACACTAGTATAATATTAGCCAGAACAATCAAATATAATAACGTAATTCCTCGATGTGAAGGTCATCCGCATTGCTAGAAAATCGCGTCGACTTGGTGATAGGTCCTATCCACCCACAACATGTGTCGCAGCCTGGCGATTGTGCTGTGGCAAGTGGGTAACAAAGGCCATCGTGATATGCTCCCACTTCCACTCTACTACCTCCAATGGCTGATATGCCGCTGATAAGTGCTTTCGGCCTTTCTTATTGACACGTGAGACATCTTTGAAATAAAATTTTACCTTGTCTGCTCACTTCATCCACATCCGACAATCTGCGGCAACGAAGATCACTGTACATCTTAGTGCCACTAGGATGCACAGCAAATCGAGAGCAATGGAACTCCCTGAGGATCCCGTCTCTTAGATCTGTCAACTGGGGAACCACAACCCGTCCCCTATACCGAAGACTACCATCTGTGTGAATGGCCTGACCTTCGTCACGTGTTGTGCGGTCCTTGATAGGGCACTATCTACGTCCTGCCTGGACTCCGATCACTGCCTTTCGATGGGAAGCGCAGCCACTAAAATCCCCAACATACCACCGAGCACGATCATTTGTCGTAGTCAAAGCTGTCCTAATCTCGAGCATCTGCCACTCCCAAGAAGCTACACTAGCTAGTACTCCTCGTGACTTTCGACTGAGTTCATCAGCCACCACATTTGCCTTACTAGGATGGTAATGCAAAGTGAAGTCATAATCCTTCTAAAACTCCACACCTGCGATGCCTCATGTTGAGGGTCATTGTGTGAAAATAAACCCGGACTCTTGTGGTGAAAATGCGCTAAATTGCTCACCATACAAATAGTAGCGCCATATCTTTAAAGCGAAAACTGATAGCGCTAACTTTCGTGTCATTAATATTAGGGTAATTCTGCTTATGATTATTCAATTGTCGAGAACCATAAGCTACTACCCTCCCGGACTACATCAAAACACACCCTAGTCCATCCTTCGAGGCGTCATAGTACACCGTGTACCCCTGTCCCTGCTTTAGGACTAACAAAATAGGAGATGAAGTAAGCCTCATTTTCAATTCTTGGAATGCCTTCTCACACAGGTCATTCGCTCGAACCGACCTCCTTCCGAGTCGACCTTGTCATAGGTGCTACTAGCTGGGAGAAATCCTCAATGAACCTCCTATAGTGCTAATCCCAAGAAACTACGTATCTCGAAGACTGACTTTGGCCTCTCCCAACTCATAACATCCTCAATTTTCTTAGGGTCTACTGACACACCTGAAGCCGACACTACGTGTCCTAAGAATTTTACTTCATTAAGCCAAAATTAACATTTGCTAAACTTGGCATACAACTGATGGTCTATTAAAATATGTAGAACGGCCCTCAAATGATCCTCATGCTTCTTCTCATACTTGGAGTATATCAAGATGTCATCAATGAAGACCACAACAAACTGATCCAAATAGGGTTGGAATACCCTATGCATGAGATCCATGAATGTTGCTAGTGCGTTAAATCGTCAAAGCGTCACTTGTGAACTGAAATTCACATACCGTCTAGCGTTGTCTTAGGGATATTTGCCTCCCTAACTCTCAATTAATGATAACCAGTGCAAAGGTCTATCTTGGAATAGACTCGTGCCCCTCTCAACTGATCAAACAAATCATCAATCCTAGGTAATGGATACCGATTCTTGATACGTAACCTGTTATTGTCGGTGATCCTTTGCCTGATCGAAGGTCTTATCCTTCTTCTTCTGAAAAAAACAAAATCGGACGCCCCATGGTAAAATTAACAGGTCTAATGAAACCCTTGTCCATGATTCCTGTATTTGGACCTTAGGATTTCCACACAACTCAATAGGTGCCATCCTATGAGTCATAGAAATGGGCGACGTGCCGGTGTAACAGCCAGCCAAGTCTCACCATCCGCATTATTGGAGGTAATCACAGTAGTTAATCTGGAAAAACGTCAGCATCTTTCACAAACCACTGAGTAGACCCAAATCCTGTCTCCCATTGTCCTCTAGGGTAAGATTGCTGTGGCCATCAACATCCATGCCACTAAAGTGGGTACGGTCTAGGGTAAAAACATCATCTTCCTCTTATGAAATATAACTCTAAAGCAGAGCATCTGTGTGAGTAGTAACTCTCCTGGTTTTTCGATCAATACTGACTTTTAGTGTCGATCAACTTGATCCATCTAAGGATGACATGTCCGCATTCCCTCAAAACCATAATGAGTAGAATCCCGAGGAGATCTCACAACTCACAACCAGGCATATCGGATCACACTCACCTTGGTTCTGGGAGGCTTACATCTGGCTTTTCGAGGTCTCGACCCTCTGAAGCCCAGTTCTCTCACACGTGATCTGTGAGAAATGAATGTGATGCACCAAAAATAAAAAATATCCTTGCCACATAGGCGAGATAACAAAAGCTTATACCAATATAACTTATTGATCGGTGGCTTGAGTGATTGGTACAAATCAACGTGGAATCACCCTTGGGTCCCAAAGTCGACACGTAGGCCTTGTGACCTCGGCCATCTCTGGCCTCCTACGGCGCCTTGTTATGGTAGGTGCGTAATGTTTACTCTGGTGGTATTGGTTCCTAGCCCATCTTTGGTGGAAGGGGTTATACTAAATGCGTACCGTCCCATTGATGATTGGAAATGTCGCAGATCACAAAACCTGGGATCCTTACCTCCCAGGGGTAATCCAGCTTCATATATCGAGCTGATAAAGCGATAGAAAACATTTCATCGGTTCCTGGTGGCTAGAATACAATATGGCCTTGACACCACGATACGCCGCCCATTTTGTCATGAGCCCTCGTGAACTAAAGGCCTTAGAAACACAACACAGAACTATAAGAAGAGTTGTCCCTCAGCTTCCTCTTGTCCTTTGGCGCCGCGCCGGATGCTCCATTAATCTTCTATCTCTCTATAATTCGCTGATCGTCTGACCATAGAGTCCATGTATGCGAGGAATCCTACAATCTTGCCTCGGATGGACAACCGGACCATCCTTAAACTTCCTCGCCTTGGCCATATGCGCGACCCTATAATCATCCAGCGAGCTATCATGAACTGGCCCACGTGTTCCATCCTTTGTCATCGTTCCTTGCTTTAGCTCTAAGGCTCTCGGGTCTTTAAGATACAGTAGTTCTTTGAAAGCCTATCTTTCGCGAAGAGCTCATGGAACTCTACCCAAGTCATTGCCTTTAAGTCCCTCGAGGTCTTGACCCCGATCCCATATGCTTGGGATTCTCTGCAGTAAAACTAGCTGGTCGATCCTCATAGCATCGGAGGTAATCTCCATAGCCTCCAAAATCTTCTCGATTTATCATAACCAATGGTCAGCCACCATTGGATCCCCTCCCCCCATGAATGTCGGAGGATGATGTGCCTTAAACCTCTAGAGGTTATTTGACCCTCCCTAACCCCCAGAAATTTGCATTGCTTTGTGCAATGCGTTAAGCATAGCATCATACGCCTCCCGCCCAAGGCCAGCTGTTATTTGGTGATGGTTGGCTGTCACCACATGGATGACCTCTGCCTCGTCTCGCCTTATCGATTATGCAAAATGGGATATTCCGAATCAACAAGGTATAACCTAAACTCCTCTATGCGGTAGCAAAGCTACTATAGTATAGTGGCTCTGAGATTAGAACTCGAGGATGGGTTTCTTCGTACAAATGACTTATAGTGAACCATAGTAGATTGGTGTTTGGATTTCAGGGTTTTGTATTGAAAAAGTGGGAATTGGTGGTTTGCAGGCTGAAAATAAAGTGAAGAAAAATTTGTAAAATAAAATTCCTTGCAGTGTTGGAGTCCTTTGGAGGCGGGGATGCAGGGCAGCGGGATTTCTCCGAGGGTCTTTCCTCGCGTTAGGGGAGGATGGCCTATAGTCATCTCCCGAACCGGTTTTCTTCATTCTTCTTAGCCCCGACCTAAATAATTATCTTTGAAAATTTGTTGTTGCACTCCCATTGATGGTCTCAGACGATGGAATAACATCACCTTGACTCACTTTCCAGCATCTAATAAATGATAACTAATGAATGTCATTGTATCTAACAATAAACAATGAACCTAAAGCTACAATCTTGCGATTTATAGTGAATCGAAGGGATCGAGCCTAAAATTTGGAAAGGCAAAGTATCAGCAAGATTGCTATTCTTAACTAGATGATAACTAGGATCTCAATATATCTACCAATAAGCATCCAATGAACCCAAAAATTTATCAAATACTAATAATTGAAAGCAACCCGAAGGGATTAAAGCATACGTTTGACTGAAACCATAAATAGTAGAAAATACCTCCGTTAAAATATGGAAAATCCCTCAGTTGCCTTCGATCCCCTACCTAGTAGCCTTCCACTCCAAGGAAAAAGGGGGTTTAGCCGCTCATCCACCGAGTTGTCATCCTCAGAGGATGTTTGGCTGCCGAGAAAATGCCAAGAAAATGAGAGAAAAGGGAGAGAAGAAGAAGAGCTGACCCAGGAGGCCTTGTCTGAAATTTATTTCTGGACAAAAAGTCCCTTCATAAGTGACTACAAATGGCAAATGAGCAAAGACAAACAAAGTACCAAATTAAATGAACTATCACTATTAAAAGGGGTAATTTGGGAAGCAAAACAAAAATAACAAAAGAAATTCAAAAAAAAGGGGCGAGCAGGCAGCCAGGAGCGATTGTGTGAAGTGAAAGTGGGAGCGGGATGAGCGATAATAAGGAAGCAGGAGCAATTTCGCCACCCTGCAAAAATTCCTGTAGTGCTCTATTTTGTTGCGTTTTCTACTCTTCTTTCCTTACGGTCTCCTAATGCAATCTTTGAGTTTATTTCCGAATTCTTCGTGCTTGGATCGACTCGATAATTTTTTAAGCATAAACCAGCTTACCGAAAATACAAAATTAGCCCGCAGTGCGATCGGTGGAATAGTAGGGACAATGTGCAAATTAGGTTCATCTGCTGATTAAGTACACAAAAGTCCTCAAAACCTGTAATAAACAGGGTTCAAAATATCACTTTTCGAGCATTAATCACCATCTACACATGTCAAATGGCAATAGGGTTATAAAATTTCTATCTCAGTCTAACTAGTAGTGCACATGCCAACCACTAATAGACTCTATCATCATGAACTACACTGTTCATCCCTTTTTTTTCCTTAGTGGTGCAAATGGCAAACACTAACACAAATTCAATTATTCTAAACTATCTACATTGGGTTTGTTTTCGAACTAAGGTTATTTTTTCTAACCCTAGTGTTATATCTGATCGACCATGTATAATGTTCTATAATCATCACACATATCACACACATTAATTTATCCAAATGCAATAGATAAATGATCTAACCCCCATGCCCATGAGTCTAAGTGTTCATATAACCTAGCTCTAACACCAAGATGTGATACTTGTACCAAACATTGAGTTCGGGTAATTAAATACCTTGGCTTTGAAACCTGGCGAGATTGAGCTGATCTGAGAACGCCTTACGGATAATCACACATGACTCCCTAAATAATCGGAATTTTACTAAACTCGATACCAATTTGTGATGCCTCCAAATCCCGGGTCATTTTTAGCTCTTGGACAAGTCTATCGCAACATAAAATCTTTGTAGTGATAGAAGTCCTCTGTCCTGCCCGTGTGTAATTCGGTACCACGCTACTAACCTTGTCGGTGTGCGCCTAGAGGTATTTGTCGTGAGTGCCTCTGTAGTGCATACTCCAGCCAATGCGTACCACATACCCTATCGTGAGAGCAACAGCGTCACTGTATGTAATGCGACAGGGGCTTCCACACTATCTGAAATAGTGATCTACCGTGACGCGGGGCACCTCTATCGAGCGCATTGTGTGCTAGTTGTGCGCGCTGGCCTTCACACACCTAGCTCTATCCTGGGCGATAGAACTTTACTGTCATGCTTGACCTTGTCCAAATGCATGCAGCGAAGAGGTATGCATCATGATAAATTTCCCACCTAATGAGTGCAACTCTACATCGTGCAGCGCACAGCACGCTGCATCGTGCATGCATGGCCTCTTCTCTGTCGTGGCCTTTGTCATGACCTAAAAATCCTGCATGCGTGAAGAAAACTGCAACCTTGAACGCTCTATCGCAACATAAACGCTCACATCATGGAATATTTTCCTTCTTGCCTTGGCGAACTCTGTGCGACCCAATCACCTAATCTGGGGAAAGAATCTACCACACATGGCGACTAGCGACGCAAATGCGTGTAGCGGCAAGCGAGGCCCTTTGGTCTTTGCCACGCTATGTCGCGACATAGAAACATTTTTTCGTGACAGAAAAGTCCTGGCTTGGCTAACTTTGTCACGACAGAAAATCGACCCAGCCTGACCAACTATGTCATGACATAGAATTGCTCAATCGCGACATAACCCCATGAAGTCCTATCGTGACATAACTTTCCTGTCATGACCCGAAATTCCTTAGCCTCAGCTGAGCTCCTGTAGCATCCCTAACCTCTTGCCTCGGCCTTCGGCCCGCGTCAAAGGGACCCTGCATCCGTGACATCGTCACGATAAAAACCTCACTTCTTATCGCGACACGAGAGGAATTTTATCGCGATAGAAAACCAAAGAAACAACTCTATCGCGATCGGAAAACCTATCATGGCCGACAACCCTACATAGCACGTGAACGCCGTGACACGGAAGAACCGTGTCTTATTTAATACTAAAAACTCACATCGCGATAGAAATCCTACATCCTTTGACCCAAACACAGCGGCGGTAGCCTCTAAACCATTTACGCACCTTCTTTTTTTCTTTCTTTCCAAACTTTAAATTGATACACAATAGCCTTTATTACAAAACAACATGAAATCTGAAGAAACCTTGTCAGCGTATTAATAATACAAAATGAGTTTAATTACAACTTTGTTCTTTTTACATATACAGAAACTGGGTCTTCTTCCCAAAAGTAAACAAAAACTGGATGAATATCCATAATTTTACAAAATACATGAATAAGCCGAAGTTTTTCCTTTTTCACAACTAAGCTCTTGGATGTGTTTCATCCCGGGTGTACCCTCCGATCCACAAAAATATTTTCTATGATGAGTGAAGCAATACCTAGTATATGAATTCTTCTACAGGGCTACTCCCCACACAGTACACATGCAATACTTAAACACACACATTCAAGTAAAATATGCACATTCCTACTCGAATGTCTACATGCCGTACTCTATGTCTCTCGAGTCCTTATGGAAGCTCTACGAAATTTTCCATGTATGATAAACCGTTTTCAAATAAAAAGATTTTGAAAATGTACAAAAGCATTGTTTATAAACATTGCGATTTGATTTAAGCAGTAGAAGAAGGTATAGAACCACTAAGCGCTAATACTTAGCATATTAATACGACATGCATACGGGTACCAAGTAGAAATGGCGGGACCAAAAGATACATCCGAGTGAGTCTTGACAAATAGAGCGGGTATAAGTAAATGCTCAGATCCCATATATATCATTCCATTCATGATATTTTGTAACTGTACGTGAATTCAATGATGTAAAGTCTTCTTGAGAAGAAAATAGTTTTGACTCACATTTTGTTTTTTGGATATTTATGGAATGTGTTTTTTAAGAGAGGTAGACTCTAAGAATATCATTTTGTAAATGTATTTGAAAAGGCATGAAATGCCAATTTAGCCTCATCGTTATTCAAACGATTATAGGCCTATTTGAATTAAGGAATGTATATATATTCTTTTATGTCAAAGAATGTGTTCCAAGTCATGATATCATATGCCATAAATAATCATGTTTTAAATAGATAATTATTCATATTAGAAATGGGTATATGAAATTTGTTTAAAAAGAAGGAGATCACTAGAGTAAAAGACCGCTACATTTAAGTGTTATTAGAGCCTAGGTTTGGCGGTTCTACAAAATGATTTTGAAATTGTCACGTAAATGATTTTGAAAATTTTATGAGCATGCGTACATTTACACATAAGGATAGCGTAGACTAAATCTGAGAATCTTGTTGGTCTTAATAGGTCAAGCATGGATAGTTCAGGACCTCATAGGGTCGAAGGTGACTCAGGAAGTCGCCCAAATAGTCCTGCTAGAGTGGATGGACGGCAAGCATCCCATGCTCCAGATGAGCGACGAGTCAGCCGCGGAGGTGCTATGGATATCCTCAACAAATACTAAGCTTGCAAAAAATGGCATGTCATTGTAGTTGTTCCTCAGTAGTCGGCCATAGAAGAATGGCAAATGTAAACCCTGTGGATTTCCTTGGGAAGGAAGAAGATGATGAGCCTTCCATGGCGAGAAAATTGGCTCGAAGAACTAAAGAATGTTGCGACACAGTTGTTGCACTAGAAGAAAACTTTGAGTGTCATTCTTTACTACAGGGATGGAGGCTTATCGGTGGTGGCTTTCGGTATTCGATTTTGCATCAAATGGAGAAATTATTACATGGGAGTTCTTCTTAATGAATTGGAAGCAATATGTAGGTGCGCATTTATTTGAGCAATATGAGATGAGGAAGTTTCATAATGCGAAGGAAAAGACAAATAAGTGTAATGAGGGAATATCACGGGAATTCCTCGGTTGAGCAGGATGCTCCCCGAAATGCTAGTTACTAAGAAGAGAAGTGTCGTAAGTTTGGCTTGCCACAATGATTATCAGCCAGACCTATATCCACAGAGTTTTGCCATGATGACTTGCCTCAAGCGATATGTGCCTTGAATGTAGAAGAGTGAAGAAGGAAGAGTATGAAAAAGAAATAGAAAAAGAAAACGGGGTAGAAAAACCACAGCCCGGTCAAGTTCTTATCGGCGGTAAAAATTAAGTGGACCACGGGGTTCTGGTCGCCCTACGACATAAGGACCCATTTCAGTTATCGGTATTAAGCCTGTCTGCCGGCATTGTCGGTGCTAGTGCGGGAGGTTCTTGAGAGGTCGACTCCTCCTTATTGTACACATTGTGGGAGGAGACATAGAGGAGAGTGTTGGAGACTAATAGGTGCTTGTTTGGCTTGTGGATCCAATGAGCACAAGATAAAAGATTGTCCTAGAGCTCGTTCCTTCACATCTACGTCCAGGCCCAGAGATGCAGTTTTGCGATGCGGAAGGCGACAAGGACAACAAGAGTATTACATCACCAAGTGCACCGACACAAGTGACACAAACTATGGGTAGATAGGATTCTCGTGCTCTAGCTAGAGCATATGCAATGAAGGCAGTTGAAGACAAAGATGCACCAGATGTCATAGTTGGTAGCACATGTCTTTTGAGGCTATTGTACGTATTGATAGATCCGAGTTTGACCCATTCTTACATTGTACTTCCATTAGGAGTTTGGGTAGTTTACGAAAGAGTAAAAGTAGAGTATGATATCTTGGTGACAAATCCGGCCGGGCATAGTATCATTGTGAATAAAGTTTATAGAGTGCCCGGCCAGGAATGCGAGGGTATGAGGTTTCCGAGGAGACTTGATCGGTTTGATGTGATGGGGATGGATTGGTTGTCAGAGCACACCAAGTGGTTAGTTGATTGTAGAATGAAGAGAGTGACCTTAAGGACATCAGTGCTAAAGAAGTGACTTTTATCGGCGAGGAGGTCCAGATACCTCATCAGCAGTGATATCACTTCAACATTAAACGATGTTCGAAAGGTCTTGAACCCTACCAAGGCGTATGTGATGAATCTGAGAATGAGGCGAGACCTAGTTTATCAGTTTATCCTATAGTTAGTGACTATGCTGGATGTGTTTTTCGGAGGATTTGCGGGATGCCTCCACGAGAGAGGGTGGGTTTACAATTAGCGTTATTCAAAGTGCCTCAGGCATCCATTACACTATACAGAATAAGCTCTAGTGGAGTTAAAATTAAACTAAGTTACAAGGAATTGTTAAAGAAGGATTTATTAGTCAGTGTATCTGTGAGGAGCTCGATTATACTGTCGAAAGAAGATGAGTCGCGCTGCTTTGTTTGTTGATTATAGATGGCCGAACAGATGGCCATTGAAGAGCGGTATCAGATACAAGTTGATGACCTTTAGGCTCCAATTGAAGGTGCGAGTGTCTTTTGAAGATTGACTTGCTGAGGTATCGTGGCGAGGATGGAATACGGATGTGCTACGGCATTCAGAACGTGGTATGGACATTATGAGTTCCTTGTAATG
This sequence comes from Tetrastigma voinierianum, assembly GCA_016808115.1. Classification (NCBI taxonomy): domain Eukaryota; kingdom Viridiplantae; phylum Streptophyta; class Magnoliopsida; order Vitales; family Vitaceae; genus Tetrastigma; species Tetrastigma voinierianum. The sequence goes on along the minus strand of JAEQBH010001731.1, from coordinate 453,216 downwards.
TCGTTTGGGTTGACAAATGCAATGGCGGCTTTCATAGAATAAATGAATCATGTTTTCCGACCATTATGTAGATCGGTTTTTTCATAATGTCTATAGAAGACATCTTGTGTATTCAAGGATCGGAAAATCGTAATCTGGCACCCATCGGGTAGTGGTAGAAACGAGATAGGAAGGTTATATACAGATTGAGCAAATGTGAATTTTGTTTAGAAGAAATATCTTTAACCTTGTATCAAAAGAAGGAGTCGAAGAGTGGATCAAGGAAGATAAGTGAGATTATTGAATGAAACCATCAAAAAATATCCACGGAAGTGCGTAGTTTTTAAGAGATTGACGGGGTTACTATAGAAGGTTCGTTAAGGGTTTCGATATTCTTGACCCCAATGTTAGGAGTATAAAGAATGTGAAATTTGAATGGGTGAAGAGTGTCAAAGCCAACTTTGAAAGTTAGAAAGCATTCTTAGCAGAGGCACCCGGTTCTTACTCATTCGACCTACGGTAAGGAATACATGATTTTTAGTGATGCTTCACTAAATGGACTTGGATGTGTCTTTATCTGAGAGGTAAATTAGTAGCGATTTGCTACAGACCAAGTTAAACACATGAAAGAATTACCCTATTCATGATTTAGAATTAGGTTGCTATTGTATTTGCATTGAAAATATCTGGACATTATAATATGAGAAAAAGTAACTTTCATCACTCGATTACAAGAGTCTTAAGTATTTGCCCACGCAAAGAGAGCAACTTGAAGACGGCGTAGATGGATAGATTGATCAAGGATTATGATTGTGTGATTGACTATCATCCCGAGAAGGCAATGTAGCGGATGCCTTGAGTAGAGAGAAGTCGGTACTTAGCAACTGGCGTTAGTCTCATTCTCACTATCGAGGCAACTGATTACAATAGTAAGCGAAATTAATGTAAATCAGATTTGTTGAGCCAAGGTACTAGAGCTGAGAATGATGAGAAAATTTATGCCATAGTGAGTCAGATTCGAAAGGGAAAAAAAATCGAGTTTTCAATGAAGGAAGATGGATCCTTGTATTATAAAGATTGGGTTTGTGTACCTAGTGATAGTGTATTGAAGAAAGCCATTCTAAAATAGGCACATAGTGGATATTTTCTATGCACCAGTAACGCAGATGTATCGAGATTTAAGGTTTTCATGCGGTGGTCGAATGAAAAGAGATGTATAAGGATTTGTGACCAAGTGTATCGCATGTCAAAAAATGAAGGCAAAGCACCAAGTTCCTTCGGGATTATTGAAGCCTATTAGAATACCTGAGTGGAAATGGGACTGAATCACCATGGATTTTGTGGTTGGGTTACCATTGATAGGAAGAAAGCATGACCCAATTGGGGTCGTAGTAGACCGATTGACTAAGTCAGCTCACTTCCTACCAATGGAACCCATTTATTCATGACAAGCCTTGGTACATAGAGTGAAATAGTTCGGTTGAATGGGATTCAATATCCATTATTTCAAATGAAGTCAGGGGTTCACCTTGAGATTTTTAGGGAAAATTTCAAGAAGGCTTTAGGCACTCGGCCCGAATTTTAGCGCTGCCATTCCACCCTTGTGAGATGGGCCAATCGGAAGAGTGATCCAAGTGTTGGAAGATATGCTGAGAAGTTATGTGATCGACTATGACGGTAGTTGGGATAGACACTTTCCTCTAGTTGAATTTGTGTGCAACAATAGTTTCCAATCGAGTATTAGAATGGCACCTTACGTGGCTTTATATGGAAGAAAATGTAGAACACCGTTGTGTTGGACGGAATTAAGCGAAAAGAAAGTGATTGGCCCCGACTAGATACATGAGACTAAAGAAAAAGTGAAAATGATTAGAGAAAGATTAGTAGCCCTGCGATTGTGGAAATCATATGCCGACATGAAAGAAAGATATTTGATTTGAGTTGCGAAAAAGTGTTTTGAAAGTATCGTCTTGGAAGGTGATAGAATTCGAGAGAAAAAGAGGCAAGATTGAAACCTAATTATTAGCCCTATGAGTGATAAAAATTAGGTCAGTGGCATACCGTTTAGCATTAGCTCTGGAATTGAAAAAGATCCATAATGTGTTTCATGTGTCCATGCTACGGAGGTACCGATCAGACCCGTCACATGTAGTCTCTTTGGAGACAATTGAGTTGAGACTAGATTTGACCTATGAGGAAGATCCAGTGGAGATTTTAGCTCATGAGGTGAAAGAATTGCGGAACAAGAAAATTCCTCTAGTCAAAGTGTTGTGGAGAAACCACAAGACCGAGGAAGCCACGTGGGAAAGCGAAGAAGTTATGCGGCATCAATATCCCCAACTGTTCAATGAAGGTAATTTCGAAGACGAAATTTTCTTAAGGAGGGGAGAGTTATAACTCCCTAAAAATACCCTAACAGTTTCAGAATATGTTTAGGGTATAAAATAAAATAAATGAAATTTTTCCTAGAATTCTAAATCCTAAGAGCAAAAAAAAATATACAACTGAAAAAATTTCACGAGGAGCCAAATAAATTTGGTAAAATGTGATAAGGACCTAAAGTGCAATGAAAATGAACTTAAATCTTCCAAAATGAGTAAAATGAGAAGTGAAATAATGAAAAATCAAACAAAACCAGGAGGAAAATGAGGACTTAGGGTCATTTGGAACTAAGTTATATGTCTTGTGATTGTGAGATTTGAAGTGCAAATAAAATGAAATAGTATGAGCTATAAGTAAATTGGGAGAACTTAGCCCCAAAAAATAGAGTTTTAATTAAACAAACAAGGCCTTGAGGAAATAGGGTTTAAGGTAGAATTTTGCTCTAGGAAGCTCAATAAAACGCAAACATTTTGGAGAGAAAGGGGAGAAAAGGGGAGAAGCTAGGGTAGAGAAGTCAAAGTTTTCGTGAAAATCTTTCCCATTTATTGCTTATAAAGTCAACTGACCTCTGAGAGAAGATTTGAGGGTCAGTAGAGAAATCAAACCCTAACTTCATTTTTTGTGATTTTTATTTTGGGGAAAAGCTAGCAGAAATAAAAGGGGTTTGTATTGGTCCTACCATTTTGGGGTTGTTTGGGTTGAGTTTGAAAGAGTATTGTTAGTTTGGATTGTTTTTTGTGTAATGTTGTAAAAGGAAAATGTTGGGTTTTTCAAAGGAATCTTTGTCAAGGTATCAAAACCTATTCTTATTTGGCTATTGGTTAGAATATAATCTTCAATAAATGATTCCAATTGATGAGGCTATAATATATAGGGATACAAATTTATATAGGGACACGGAGAAAATTGTAGCTCACAGGCTCGAATATGGGCTTAAAAAGGTGAGTTTGGGTAGCTCGAGGATGCTCTATTTTGAGTGTTGTTATGGTGTTTAGTCATAAGTTGAGTTTCACTCATCCAAATTGAGTGATTAAAATTATGGGTAAAATAGATTTCTAGAATAATTTACATGAAGGAAGTTTATGCAAATTATTACCCAGTACCTCGTCTATCAAAGTGGGCTATGTGTAGAATAATGCGATTACTTTTGCAAATTAGAGTAGTCTAGATATAAATCTAATAACCAGTTTTGGTGTAATCCAAATTAGATGATTCCAATTGGAGAAAAACATAGAACCATATCTCAAATAGTGAACTAATATTCTAAATATGGGTTAATATCACAGAAAATCGAAAAAAAACGATGGGTGATCCGGTGAGTTGGGCATACTATTCAGTTTGGCATTAAAATGTCGTAACTTGAGTTTGGGTGATCCAAATTCGATGATTCTAATTGGAGAAGAAACCTTAGAGCCATAGCTTCAAATGAGTGAAGGTACCATTACCAATCTATTTAGTTAAGACCCTAGATAAAAAAAAAGCGTTAGGTGATCAGTGAAATTTGAGCATATCGACTAGTTGGCATTGAAATGCCGTGGCAGGTTAGGTTATCAAATGAGATGGTTCAATTCCTAGCTAAAAACTGAACTCTAGAATAACCCAGCCTAATATCTTGATTGTCTGGTATTTGAATAGGGGCGCCGGAGGAAAGCGGCATTGAAGTCGAGATTAGAAGATTGGAATCAAGCGTGATTTTGGTTTGTTTAAACTCTCTCTGTTTCTAAATATTTGAATAATTACGAAATGATTTGAATTTTAGAAATGATTAGAAAAAGAAAGTGCATATTGATTTTGTGTTTGAAATAGTTTCTTTTAGTTGGGATATTACTTTATGAGAAACAATTTGCATAAGAAATTACATGAATGTGAAAATATTATATTTGCATACAAATGTATCTCTATACTATTGTAAATTGTATTGAATGATATTAATGCCTTAAAAGAATGTTAACCATTAGTGGAGTTAGAATAAATTGGTATACGATAAGAGTCGAACAAGCGTACTATTATGGCATCTAGTCAGTAGCCTAGTCGGTATCGATAATTATTACAGAGTACATATTATATATATATATATATATATATATATATATATATATATATATATATATATATATATATATATATATATCGAGATCATCTTGGTGATTAGTTATCCTGTACTTGAAAGCATAGTTAAATTCGATAAGAGGTAAAATGATAATGAGAATATGATTGGTGCCCGAAGTGCTATTTTGAGCCCTATTCAAGATAGGTTTGAGTGCTTTTTGCATAATCATAGATCGCCAATTGTCATGCGCATATCCGCTAATTAACCACGGTTGTTTTGGTGTTTGGATAGTTTTCGGGAACCCGATTAATGGCTTTAGCTGTGTCTTGAATGCGAAAATCTCGGTAATTTCACCCAGTGAGGCGTGAAATGTCAAAGATGGGTTGAAGGTGAAGACAAAGTGATGAATAAAAGTGTGAGAAATGATCAGTGGCAAAACGAAGCGAGGAGCAAACCGGGGGATTTTGGCTATGATTGCGAAAATTTAGCTAGGGTGCTGAAAATTTGTAATCATAGCGAAAATTTCGCGAAGCCTAGCGAAGTACAAGTATGTGAAATTTTTCTAGGCTAGCGAATTTATATGAATTCTTGTTACTAGCAATGTCTTAATTTCGCTATCTACATGAAATTCGCTAAACTGTGAAATTTATCTAACTCATTCACTCGATCACAATATTTTAATTTTGAATTCCAAACAACCATTTTAAATAAATTACCATTTGTCATATGTAATTTCATATTTTAGGCATTTTATTATTTTCTACACACTTTAAGGATTAGCTATAAGCCCCTCTGACTTTGTAACCTAAGTAACTTTTCATTTTTTAATCTGAGTTTCCTGTGACTTTTCATTTTAGGTTTAATTTTGCTCTCTTATCTCTCCTCTTTCTCTCATTTTCTCATTTGCCAAACACCCCCTTTAGGATGATAACTCAGGATATGGTTAGCCTCCTGTGAGGGTTCTTGCTTAGTTTTGGAAGTACTGGTTGTCCTCATGCTTTGAATGTTACAAGTGCATTTATGGTTCCCGACTTTCCAAACTAGGGTTTAATGCCATTTAATGTCTTTCCTTTGGTGTCTTGCCATGCTTTGGGGTTAGTGCATTCTTAATAGTAGATGCCTTGAAATCCTTTAGATGTTCTGGAGCCATTAGAAATGAGGTTAAATGCTGGGGTTTCGCTGAATGGGACTTTGAATGTAGTACTTAGTTTGACTTTCGATTAGGAGTGGTTCTGAGGTTAGGTTTCATAGTTAAACAAAGATCCGGTTTAGCTTTGACTAAATGTCATTGCCTAATCTGAAAATAACCAGGGACAACTATGGCCTGTGTTATCAAGCTAGTGACCAAGCCTTCAAGGTTATCATTTCACACTTTCATTTTAAACTATTCTTGTGCTGATAATTCAACTTAACTCTATATTTTAAACAAAATCCGAAAATCAAACAAAAAACCACCATTTTCAAACACTAATGCAAATCATTAGTGGGATGAAAACCATCCCGTGTTAAACCTAGACCGCTATCTACTGCGGTAGCTTGACTATGGCGATGGGAGGTTATAGGAAACAAATATTGTTGATTCGATCACTACACCATGGCTTACGAAATCAATGACGCCCGTTATCGAGATAGTGCGAACTCACATTATGATGAGTTGATGTGTACTTGTAATCCACATTACAAGTGTTGGTGACCTTTCGGTCCTTTTTGAATTTAGTGCTGAGAGCTGCGAGGTTTTCTTCATGGCGATTCTTGCCTTTGTTTTTATTTTACGGTCGAGTTTTGTTTTAGCTAACACTTGACCTTTCTTTAGCAAGTTTGTTTGTATTCTTTGTTTGTTTCACTTTGTGTAACGGTGTTTATCCTTAGCTGGGACAGAGGGATATCAGGTAGATTGCATAGAGTGAGTGCGATTGAGCAAGGTTATGAGGCTGATGTGCACAGTGACGAATGGATCTTCCTAAGGAGCGGCAAATCGGCTCAGCACCCCTATGAATCCAGCGGCATACGGGTCAGTGAGGGAGTACTGCCCTCTGTGAGTCTCCTTCCTGCATCAGCCACCTCCCAATTTTATTTTCGATCCCAATTTTGTTTTGGCTAACAACGACCTTTCTTTGGCAAGCTTTGTTTGTGTTCTTTGTTTTGTTTCACTTTGTGCTAGCAGTGTTTATAGGCTTAGGGCGAAGGATATCAGGTAGATTGCAAAGTGAGTGCACCAGGTTAAACAGGTGTAAATCGGTGTACCTGATGACAAAATAGTCCTCCCTGAAACAGCAAGTCATTAAAGCACCCCCTATGAATCCCGGCTTGACATGCAATTGATGAGGAACACATAATACCTCACGGTAAGGTACTCCTTCTAAGTCATACCTCCTGGCGAGGATGTAGCGGTGAGACCTACCTAGTGCCCTGCTTCCCGTTTCATGGTATGGAGAATGAAAATCCATATTCACACACTCTGATTTGAGGAAGTATGCATAACTGAGGTATAGCAGATATGGAATTATTGAAGTTGAAGGCATTTCCGTTAACCCTCAAGACAATAAATATGGCTCAATTCAGCGAGCGAAACGATTAGAAATTGGGCGATCTTCAAGGCCCGAATTTTGAAGAAATTCTTCGAGTGCAGCAGACCAACGGTTTGAAGCGGATCTACACTTACTACGACTATGACAAGCGAGAAATTCTGCAGTGCTAGGAGAGATTCATAGAACCATTAGTGCTTATCCACATCATGGTTTCGACACTTGAATGTAGTAAATCATTTCTACAATGGTATGTCCCACCGCCATCAGACATTGTAGAAACCATGTGGAGGTGACTTTCTAGCAAGCATCCGGATGAAGCTATGGATTTCTTGAATTATGTGGCTGAAACTTTAAGAGGTTAGGATAGGCCAAGCGGAGAGTGGAGAAAATAGGGCCCTCAGCCGCGAGGGAGGAATTTTTACACTTTAGGACATAAATAAAAGCAAAATTTCAACCCCTAGGCCCCAGAAGGTGGAAACTAGAAAAAAAGGCTCCCATGAAGTACGAGCGTGGCTGAAAATCTTTGCCTGAGACGACAACGTAATTCCCGACCTTTGCCTTGAGAAAGACATTATCAATGGCCCCCCTCGATGAAAAGGATTTGATGTCGATCTGAATATGGTAGGTCAATGCAAGCCTGACCTAATGCCCCATGCGATGACCACCTACAATTCCAAGCGGAAGAATCACCTAACCTCTCTGAGCACAATCCCCCTGCCTATGTGCCCCAGGGTGCCAAACAACGGTTGGTTCTCAGCCTGAAACCAAGCCACCATGATAAAACTTCTCCTTGAACAAGCTATATTGAACTTTGAGTAAGGTGGTAGGTAATTTTATGGAGCAAAAGGGGATAAATGTACAGATTAGCACGGAAGGGATGAATGCATAGAAGTACATTGAACAAAATAGATAGGCTTAGGAAAGCTGATCGTCGAGGAAAATTGACGACCTGCGTGTTAATCTGAATCAACTGAGTCTTGGAGATCTGAGAGGAGGAAGGTTCCCTTCTTAAACATTGCCGTCAAAGGGGTCCATGAAGTGGGTTCATCCGGCAATTCGGGGATGGATGGTAGAAAGCCATAATCCTCTGAGGAGTGGAAGAAATAAACTGACCCGATGACCATATTCTGTTTGAAAAACATGCAAGAAAAGGTGGGCACGAGGGTAATCATCGAGAGAAGACCGGGTGAAGAAGAACCATGCCCCCTCATTTTCCCCAAGCGAGAGGCAAGAAAAATCCCGAGCCAAGCTGAAATTTGGGAGGTGCTAAAACAAATAAGTGAACATTCCACTATTGACATGATTATAGTCAACTTATCTTTAAGTTCTTAAAGGACTGTGCAGTCGAGAAAGGGTTGAGCATTGAAAGAAAGCCTTCTAACAGTGAAGTCGTGCCATAATCGAGCAAGATTGATCAAATACAAGGATTAGGATCCTCGATTTCGTGTATTAGAGAATTACTAGACCGCTCTTTAGATTTGGGGCTAGTGTAAACCTATTTTGCCATGCACCGGTGTATAAGCGATTGGGTTTAGGAGAGCTCGAACCTGCCCGACATCCTTTGTCATTGGCTGATCGATCAGTGAAGATTCCTAAGGGAATGGTTGAGGGATGTCTTGTTAAAGGTGGCGGATTCTGCTACCTAGTAGACTTTGTGGTGCCCGATCTCTGGAGCCCGATAGCAAGTGGACCGATCATGTGCGATTATTCTAGGAAGACCCGTTTTTGGCGGCTGCCAGTGCAATCATCAATTGCGAGAAATGGAGTAATGCAGCTCACATTTGGCAACATGACGTGGAGCTCAACATTTTCACTTAGTCCGCAACCGCGAAGCCGGTGGAAGGTGATAAGGAAGAGCGATGAAGTATGCTCAATTGGTCAGAATGCAGGAAAGCCGAATATCCATAAATTGCAAGAATTGGCTAACGAGATGGTCGGTTGATTGGGAGTTGTCATAGTCGCCTGCCAAGCCATTGGTCGGCCGAATTCACCCGATTGAGAAGAAAATCAGCAACCATAGACCAGAAACATGAAGAACGCGCGGCTGAAGCCCTTTGTAGGGTTAAGAGCTCCTCATCCTTGACCCTCCGTGAGTGAATCAGTGAAAATGAGCTGGTTTGGTGTCCACTGAAACCAAATTGTAGCTCAAAATTTTTTTATTTTTTTTTATTTTTGCTTACAATTGTTTAATTTTCACTTTAGGCTATTTTTATTATTAATTTCTTGTTTGCTCTTTCCTTTTTAAATAAGCTAATTATTTTATTCACCAGGTCTTTATTTAAAATAATAAATATTGATTCCTTGTTCTTGAATTTTCCTAAATCAAGTTTTATTTTATTTTGCGGTGAGTCCGAGTTTTGGCGAGATTTTTACTATTAACCATGAGAAATTGGCCCCAAAGAGGCTCTTCGGCTTCCTCGCGGCTTTATAAAAGAAAAAGGAAATTGATTTCATTCCAACACCCCACACGAGCTCCGGTTGCCTTTTGCCTCCACTCCCGCCCGCCCGCCCAGCCGCCGTCGTAGCTGATGCAATGCATGACCCTACAATCATGTACCTCATAAGCTAAGTAAGCCGAAACCTGCTTGCCACATGATGCGCGATGGCGGCCGCGCCCGCCTAAATCGCCATCCCTTTGCGATCCGTGCCACAGCTCGACTTGACTTGCGGCGCGCGTGCGAAACTCGGCTTGACACAGTTCCGTGCCACCCCGTGCAGCCGTGCTACCTTGGCCGTACCTGCGTGATTCGTTCGAACCCTGGTCTAGCCCCAGTGAGCCTGATACTGCGCCCTCCCCGGTAGTGAGCCTGCTTTGCCTTCTGCGACTCACGAGATATGATCGCATTACCCGGGGAATTGGGTCCGCTTCGGGCCCGAGGTTCGATTACTTTCAAGGCGGGAGGAGCGGTCCCATTGCGATCCGGAGAACCTTAGGGATTCGGAGGTACCGAGACTAGGATGGACCGGGCCCCTTCCCGGTGCCGCGAGGCAATCCAGGAGGCCCGGCCCTCCAAGCGGGCGAGCAGGCAGGGGAGTCTGGTCATCTGAGCCTCGGCCGTACGCATTCCCACGGCCGACGGAGAGGCTCGTAGCCCGTCTATGCGCCGGCCTCGAGATCGGCGATCATTGTTTCTGGGACCCATCTGAGGAGCGTGGATTTGCTGCAAGGATTTTCATGGAGAGTCATTTTTGCGTGCCCGTACTTGACAGCTAACCGGGTTTAGAGACTCGTAGGATTGATTACAGTACTCCATGGCTGCGGAAATGCGTGACAGAGTGGCGGTTCTACTATCCACACAGGTAGTAGCGATTCTACCTCCATGACTTCGAGTCTGTCACGTGAGCTCGATTCACTATTGACGATCGGCCAAGGTACTCAGGAGCCCGCGGACATTTCAGCGCTTTCTAGGCACCGCCGTGAGGCAGCCAATTGGAAGGATATCGGGATTAGCCACGGCCGTCCTGAAGGGATGGTGTGTCTCGCTCAGTACTCTGATGGGACCCGGTGCTTTTCATGACGACTCCGCCTCGAATACCAGTGGACCGCCTCTTCGGACGGCTTTGTTCGTTCTGACACTATGTTATTGTGAGGAGCCATACTAGAGGCCTTGTACGGATCTGGAGGATGCGGTTGATCCCTAAAGCTGATCATAATATCTATTGAGGATAAGGTCCTGCATGAGGGCTGGCTCGGTAGTGCACCCTTGTTGATGCGCGACTCTTGTGAGGTCTGGAGCATTTGGGATTTTCGAACCCCGTGTCGAGAGGAGAGATCAGATGCCCACCGAGGTCCGATCCTATGGAGTGAGCCTTGGTGATGTCGATTTCTTTTCTTCTCCAGCGGGACCGAGGAGGTACGGATGAGGTAGCGGAGGATCCTGAGGAGATGATCTGCTAGAATAGAAGGTGGAGAGGTCAGTGCAGTTGTCCCCTCCATCTCCTCCTCGCCTCATGACCCCGGCCCGGTACGACACTCCCAGCCACTTCATATTGAGCGCGACATTCTCGAACATGTTCATGTCGGCTCGAGGGAGTTGGCGGTGTTATGGATCTTTATGCATGCGTGGTACTACGGGCATCGATGGACGAGGAATTAGCGGCCAGGAACCACTTTAGAGCATTGTCATACCATGCTCCTTGAGATCATAGGTCACCTCGGTCTCACTTTGAGCCTATCGTAGTAAACCCACAGCTGACCTCGCCCAGGCATCTTTGGCGGCAGCGGCAAGCGGCCAGATCGCGCCACCGCCCGAGTGAGAGTGGTCGCCCTCTATCTCTGCTTTCCTATCCACATGGCATGTTTCTACTTTGTTTGGGAGGAAAAGTTAGAGTTAGGAAATGTCTTCTATCATGTTTTTGTCACGGTTTTGACTTTATCAAACTCTTACTCATTTTATTATAGGAGTTCGTATATTGCTTGATAGTAGGCGGTGATACTTTTTGTTATTTTTAGCTAATATTAGCATGTATTAGCCATTTGGTTATATCAGCTTTATAGCATTATTCTGGGTTACTACACTTTGCAAATCCTTTTGTGTCTTCGTTTATTATCTACTCTTGCCTTTAATTGGACAATTGAAACCACGTATGTACCTTGGTGATAGAGCAATTTCCATGCATGATTTGGTTTTTAGTCAATCGAGGGTTTCGCGTATTCAACCTTGAACTTTCCCTTTAGCTAATCCACACCTTTTTTGATTGTACCAATGAAGTTGAAAGCTATATGCCTCTTTCCACTTTGCAAAGTGGCCTTAAATTTGTTGGCTTGACCCATAATAGGTTTAATGTTACCCATATATGAGACCAGTTCGGTCTTCAAAAAAAAAAAGCAAAAAGAAAGAAAAGAAGAAAAGAAATAAAGTCGTGGCCTTTTGCCTTGAGCCGAACACGGTCGGGGGGTATCGTGAAAGCCTTTAAGGCCCGTGCCCTAGGCCTTGGTGGTTGGGGTCATCGACTTAGTGTTCGCTATCTGGTGGATGGGTAGAGTTTAAGCGATGTTGTAGGTGCCAATTCTCGAAGTCATTCGAATTAGGGGTGAAGCCTGAGTTTGTAGTCGATTGAGTCCTTTTGGCTTGATGCCACTGAAACCCAGCAATTGGTTGGGAGTCATCGGCGAACCCCCATTACATGGACTTTGGTGAGTAGGTTTGGCATTGCACACCATTGCAATCAAAGGAAGAAATAAGAGTGGCTAGTCCCTATTTAGGTTAGTCCAACAGTTTAAAAGCCATGGCGTAGCTAGGTTGGGGGAGGGAATAGCTTTGCAATTTAATGGCTCAAGCTGGTTACCTTAGGAACATTTAGATGTTGGTGGAAGTTCAGGTTGACTTCCTTGGAACTGATGTTGCCCTAAAACTTGTTCTTATATAGTTTTTGTTCTTTCATGCCGGTTTTCATACAAGGTGTAAATTGTTCATGCTAAAGGTGAAGCTTACCTGTACATACGCTTTTTGAACCATATACACTTTTTGTAAAAGCACAGCATGCATACCTTTATTGTTTTTAGCATTGCTAAGGGGTTATCGCGATAATCGGTTGGGGGTGTGATTAGTGCCCAAAAAGTGCTATTTTGAGCCCTATTCAAGATAGGTTTTGAGTGCTTTGCGCACTAATCATATGAATTAAGCCAATTGTCATGTGCATGTCGGCAGGTGCTATTTGTTTCGAGATTGTTTTTGGATAGTTTGCGGAGCTTGGTCAATAAGCTTGGCTTCTTATTAGTCTTGAATGCGAAGAATCCTCATTAATTTCACAAGGTGAGGCGATGGAAATGTCAAGATGGGTTAAATTGAAGACAAAGTGATAGATAAAAGTGTGGAAGTGATCTGTTAGCAAAGCAGAAGCGAACAAACCGGGGATTTTATTTATGATTTGAAAATTTCACTAGGATTAAAATTTGTAATCTGCGAAAATTCGCAAGCCTAGCGAGAATTTAGCTATGTGCATTAAGCTAGGCCTAGCGAAATTTAAGCTAGCTAGCGAAATTTCTTGTTGCTAGCAAAAAATATTCAATTAACTATCTCTTATTGGAATTTGTACAGGCTCGTAATTGGCTAACATGGCAATTTTACGTATACTAGCGAGGAAATTTGCTGCATAAATGAAATTGCTGATCTGTGTTTTGGTATTTTGTTCCAAACAACCACGTTTTGATAAATTACCATTTTGTCCCTTATGTAATTTTCATATTTTAGGCATTTTGTATTTTCACACTTTAGGATTGGCTATATAAGCCTACTGACTTTGTAACCCTAAGTAACTTTTCATTTTTTAATCTGATTTCCCCTGACTTTTCATTTTAGAGTTTATTTGCTCTCTTCTCTCCTCTTTCTCTCATTTTCTCGGCTGCCAAACACCCTTTAGATGTGGCTCCAACTCAAAGGGATGCTTGGCTAAGCCTCATAATATGAAGAGGAGGGTTACTAACAGTTTTGGAGAATTTCTTTGCGGGGTTGTCCTCATGCTTTGAATGTTGCAGTCTTGCATTTATGGTTCCCAACTTTCCAAACTAGGGTTTAATGCCATTTAATGTATCTTTCCTTTAGTCAATACTTGCCATGCTTTAGGGTTCGATGCATTCTTAATAGTAGATGCATGATGTCGCTAGATGTCATTCTGAGCCATTGAAATGAAAGGGTTAAATGCTAGGGTTTCAAGCGAATGGGACTTTGAATGCTTAGTACTTGGTTTGACTCAATTAGGAGTAGTTCTAGGAGTTAGGTTTCATAGTTAAACAAAAGATATGGTTTGGCTTTGGTAAATGTCATTTGCCTGTGCGAGAAATAACGAGGACAACTGTAATACCCCATGTTATCAAGCTGAAGCAGCCGGGCCTTCAAGGTTATCATTTCACACTTTCTATTCGCTATTCTGCATTAACGATGGGCTCGCTCCACTAATTTTAAACAAATCCGAGAAATCCAAACAAAAACTTTCGCCATTTTCAAACACTAATGCAAATCATTAGTAGGATGAAAACCCATCCGTGTTAAACCCTAGACACATTTATCTTTGCAGTGGCTTGACTCTGACGTGGGGCTATAGGAAACAAATATTGTTGATTCCGATCACCCTACCATGGCACGAATCAGAATGAAAAGTGCATGATTTGTGATTTGAATGATTTAGTGCATATGAAATTGCATAACATAAAATGACCAATGAATTGTAATTGAATGTAAATGAAATGAATATATATATATGTATTGTATTGCATTGGTCATTGAAAAATGTACAAAAGCATTGTTTTATAAACATTGCATGGTGGATAAGCCCAGAAATGAAGAGACTTGTAGTAAAACCACTAAGCATGAAAATGCTTAGCGCGTTTGTTTTGTCATCGCGCAGATACCAAGTAGAAAGTAGCAGGACCAAAGATCGCCGGGCATGGAGTCACCGGCAAACAGAGTGGAGTATAAGTAAATGCTCCGTCCCATGCATATCATTCCATTCATGAAATTTTGTAACTATTTTGCATTTAATTCAATGATGTAAAAGTCTTCATGAGAATAATATAGTTTTGACTCATTTCATTTGATATTATGGAATGTGTTTTAAAGAATTGAACTCTAAGAATATCATTTTGTAAATGTATTTGAAAAAGGCATGGAATGCTAATTTATATAATCCTCGTTATTCAAAAAACGATTTATGGGCCTATTTGAATTAAGGAATGTATATATTCTTTATGTCAAGAATGTGTTTAAATCATGATATCATATACCCATAAATAATTATGTTTTTAAATGAATATTAATTATTCATATTATAAATGGGTATATGAAATGTGTTTAAATGAACAGGTCCTAAGGTAAAAGAGCACTACATTTAAGTGGTATCAGAGCCTAGGTTTAGGCGGTTCTACAAAATGATTTTGAAATTGTTTGTAAATGATTTTGAAACTTTTTATGACATGCATTGCATTTTCATATAAAGGATGACGTGACTTTGATGTGGATCTTGTTGGTCTTAATAAGTCAAGCATGGATAGTTCAGGACCCCATAGGGTCGGATGTGACTCAGGAAGTCGCCCAAATTGTCCTTCTAGTGTGGATAGTAGGCAAGCATCCCATGCTCCACCGATGAGCGACCCGGTCGAGGACAAGAAGGTGCTATGGATATCCTTGGCCAGGATAGCTCAAGCACTTTGCAAGAGCGGCTCAGCCGGTACAGGTTGTTCCTTAGTAGTCATCCATAAAGAGAATGGCAAAATATCGACCCATGGATTTCCTTGGGAAGAAAGATTATGAGCCTTCCATGGGGAAAATTGGCTCAAAAGAACTGAAAGAATGTTGAGGCAAATGTATTGCACACCAGAGGAGAACTTAGAGTGTGCGACTACTTTACTACAGGATGAGGCTTATCAGTGGTGGTTTTCCGTGACTAGGACCGCATAACTGGAGGGTATTACAAGGGAGTTCTTCTTTACAGAATTAAACAATATGTGGGTCGCATTTATTTGAGCAATATGAGGCGAGGATTTCATGTCACGAGACGGATGAGTGTGTGAGTGTCGAAGGAGGAATTCCTTTCGGTTGGCGAGATGATCCAAATACTAATTCAAGAAGAAAGAAAGTGTCGTAAGAAGATTTGAAGATAAGCCTCAATGATTCGGGCCGTATCACGAGTTTTGCCATGATGACTTTTCTAAAGGCGTGATATGCGCGAGATGTAGAAAAGCGAAGAAGGAAGAGTATGAAGAAAGAAGAAGAGCGAGGGTAAGAAAAACCCGACCCGATCAAGTTCTTATCTGACACCAAATAAATTCGAGAAGACCATAGGGTTCTAATCCGCCTACGACACGAGGACGGCTTCAGATCATTAATGGAACTATTCTACCAGCACTTAGTCGATTTGCTAGTGCGCGGGGTTCTTCGAGACGGCTCCACCTTATTTCACACATTGTGGGAGAACATAAAGAGAGTGTGGAGACCTTCGCGAGTGCTTGTTTTTCTTGTGGATCTAATGAGCACAAAATAAAGATTGTCTAGAGCTTGTTCCTTCATCACGTCGGACTAGGGTACAATTTACCGCGGTACATAAGAGCAACAAGGACAAAGAGTATTGCATCATAAGTGCACCGAGGACAGCGACACAGGCTATGGGTAGATAGGATGCCGTCTCCGGCTTCGACATATACAATGAAGGTAGTGGAGACAGTGCATCGGATGTCATAGTTGGTAACTTCTATATCTTAAGGCTATTATTTGTGCATTGATAGATCCGGGTTTAACCCGTTCCCATTTGTACTTCATTTTGAGTTTGGTGGTTGCGAAAGTAAAAGCGAGTATGATATCTTGACAAATCCGCGGGCATAGTGTCATTGTGAATAAAGTTTATGAGATTACTCATTGAGTCGAGAGTATGAGTTTCCGGAGACTTGATCGAGTTATCATTGAGGAAAAGTTGATGTGATATTGGGGATGGATTGGTTATCCACAGGCGCAAGTAGTAGTTGATTAGCCGAATCTGAAAGATGACCTGGGACATCGGTGGCAAGGAAGTGACTTTTATCGACCTCTATAACGTGATATCACTATTTCTAGAGCGATGGTTGAAGAAGGGGTGCAGGCCTCACTTGACATATGTGATAGATCTGAAATAAGCGGAGCTAGTTTGTGGAACATCCCTACAGTTAGTGACTATCTGGATGTGTTTTCGGAGGAGTTGCCCGGGATTATCACGAGAGAGAGATTAAGTTTGTAATTGACCGTTGTTAGAGTGCCACTCAGATCCATTACCGTATAGAATGGCTCAGTGGAGTTAAAAAGAAATGAAGCTTCAATTGCAAATTGTTAGAAAGGATTTATTCGTCCGAGTGTATCACCATGGGGAGCTCAGTGCTCTTTACAGTAAAGGAAAGAAAGATGAATTTTATACATTTGTGTGTTGATTATAGGTAACTGAACAAGATGACAGTGAAGAACAAGTATCCGTTACCTAGGATTGATGACTTGTTCTACCAATTGAAAGGTGCAAGTGTCTTTTCGAAGATTGACTTGCGATTTGGGTATATCATGCGAGAAGGGTCAGAATCTGGATTATTACATAAGGCGGCGTTCAAACGTGGGTATGGACATTATGAATTCATACATAGCCGTTTGGGTTGACAAATGCAGCGGCTCATGGACTTAATGAATCATGTTTCCGACCGTGTAGATCAGTTTGTCATGGTGTTTATAGATGACATCCTTGTGTATTTATTCAAGAATCGGGAAAATCACTGATACTACACCTTCAGGTAGTCTTTAGAAACCTTGAGAAAGGAAAGGTTGTATGCAAAATTGAGCAAATGTGAATTTTGGTTGAGAGAAGTGTCCTTTCTTAGACACCTTGTATCAGAAGAAGGAATTCGAGTGGATCCAAGGATGATAGAGGTGATTATTGAATAGAAACCACCAAGAAATGTCACGGAAGTACGTATTTTCCTGGGATTGGTGGGTTGCTATAGATGGTTCGTTAATGGGTTTTCGATGGCGACGCTTGATGACGAGATTGCTCGAAAAGAATGTGAGGTGGATGGGTTGAAAAGTGTCAACCGACTTTGAAAAGGTGAAAGCGACATTCTTAACCGAGGCCTGATTTTTACTCGGTCGACCTATGGTAAGGGTATGATTTTAGTGATGCTTCACTAAATGGACTTGGATGTCATCATATGTAAAGACAAAAAGTGGTAGCGTGATGCCAGGTAGTTGAAGCCGCATGCAAAAGAATTACCCTCATGATTTGGAATTGGCGTATTGTATTTGCATTGAAAATATGGAACATTATACGTATAGGGAAAAGTGTTTCATCTACCACGATCACAAGAGTCTTAAGTATTTGCCTCGCATGAAAAGGCTTAACTTGAGACAACATAGATGGATAGATTGATCAAGGATTAGATTTGTGTGATTGACTATCATCTCGGGAAGGCCAATGTGTAGATGTACAGTAGAAAGTCAGTCTAAACGCTTCGACGTTGAATGCTCATTTTCACTAACAGGGCGAGTTGCAATAGTGAGTAAATTCAATAGCAAAGCAGGATTTGTTTGCTTAAGTACAAGAGGCACAAAAGAATGATGAGAGAATTTATGTAGTGAGTCGGATTGGAGGAAAAGAAACCGAGTTTCGGTGAAGAAGATGGATCCTTGTATTATAAAGATTGGGTTGTGTACCTAATGATGAGTGAATTGAGGAGAATCCATTCTAGAAGAGGCACGTAATGGATCTTTTATGCACCCGGGTAGCCGCAGATGCTCAAAATTTAAAGGTTTCATACTGGTGGTCCGGAATGAAAAGAGATGTATCAGAATTTGTGACCAATTGTATGGCGTGTCAAAAAGTGAAGGCAGAGCACCAAGTTCCTTTGGGATTATTGAAGCCTATTAGAATACCTGAGTGGAAATGGGACCGAATCACCATGGATTTTGTGGTTGAGTTACCATTGATAGGAAGAAAGCATGACTCAGTTTGGGTCATAGTACATCGATTGACTAAGTCAGCTCACTTCCTACGAATGAGAACCGACTATTCACTTAACAAGCTAGCAGAGCTGTACATAAGTGAAATAGTTCGGTTACATGGGATTCAATGTCATGTTTGGATAGAATCCAGGTTCCATAGTGAGATTTTGGGGAAAATTGCAAGAGGCTTTGGGCACTCAACTGAATTTTAGCACGGCATTCCACCCACAGACAAATGGACTATCTGAAAGAGTGATCCAAGTGTTGGAAGATATGCTGAGAAGTTGTGTGATCAACTATGAGGGTAGTTGGGATAGACACATTCCTCTAGTTGAATTTGTGTACAACAATAGTTTCCAATCGAGTATTGGAATGGCGCCTTATGAGGCTTTATATGGAAGAAAATGTAGAGGACCTGCAGTTGTTGGACGAAATTAGGCGAAAAGAAAGTAATTGGCTCCAACTTGATACAGGAGACTAAAGAAAAAGTGAAAATGATTAGAGAAAGATTGAAAGTGGCCATCGATAGACAAAAATGATATGCCGACATGAAAAGAAAAGATATTTGATATGAGGTCAGCGAAAAAAATGTTTTTGAAAGTATCCTCTTGGAAGAAGGTGATGAGATTTGGGAAAAAGGGCAAGTTGAGCCCTAAATTTATTGGCCCCTATGAAGTGATAAAAAAAAGTGGGTCCAGTGGCATACCATTTTGAATTAGCTCTGGAATTGGAAAAGATCCATAATGTGTTTCATGTGTCCAAGCTACGGAGGTACCGATCAGACCCATCACATGTAGTCTCTTCGGAGACAATTGAGCTGAGACCAGATTTGACCTATGAGAAGGCGGTCAGATTTGCTTCGTGGGGTGAAGAATTTCGAACAGAGAAGATTCCGCTAGTCGAAAGTGTTGTGGAGAAACCCGAGAGCCAGGAAGTCACGTGGGAAAGCGAAGAAGTTATGCGGCATCAATATCCCCAACTGTTCAATGAAGGTAATTTCGAAGACGAAATTTTCTTAAGCAGGGAAGAGTTGTAACACCCTAAAAATGCCCTAACTATTTCAGAACATGTTTAGGGTAAAAAATAAAGTAAATGAAAATTTTCCGGAATTTAAATCCTAAGAACGAAAAAAATGTACAACCCGAAAATTTTACATGAGCCAAATAAATTTGGTAAAAATGCAAATAAGGACCTAAGGGTCTAAATGAAGGAATGGACTTAAAATGCTAAAATAATTAAAATGAGAAGTGAAATAATGAAAAGCGAAGCAAGGCTTAAGAAGGAAAATGAGGACTTAAGGGTCATTTGAGGCTGAGTTATATGTCTAAGCGCGATTATTGAGATTTGAAGTGCAAATAAGAAGGAAATGTGGGCTATAGAGTAAATTGGGAGAACTTAGCAAAAATGGGTTTTGGTGGGAGACAAATAAGGCCTTGAGAAATAGGGTTTAAGAATTTGAATTTTGGTCTAGGAAGCTCATTAAGAGCAAAAAACGTTTTTTGGAGAAAGAGGGGACAAAAGGGGGAGAAGCTAGGGTAAAGAGAGATCAAGTTTTGGTGGCAATTTTTCCCATTTTCTTTCTTCTAAGAGATCAAACCTCTGAGAAAGATTTGAAGAGATTGAGTAAGAAATCAAACCCCAACTTCATCTTTTTGTGATTTTATTTTGGGGAAAAGCTAACTTAAGTAAAGCGGGTTTGTGTTGGTGCTAAACCACTTTTAGGTTGTTTTAGGTTGTTTTGAAGAGTATTGTTAGTTGGATTGTTTTGCTGCCCCAATGTTTGCCAAAAGGGAAATGTTTGGGTTTTCAAAATCTTTGTAAAATTTGTCAAAATCCTTGTTCTTGTTTTGGCTATTGGTTAAGTTATAATCATCCAAATGAAGTGATTCTAATTGGTAAAGAACCATAATAGATAGGGATACAATTATATATAAGGGATCAGGAGCAAATTGTAGCTTAAACCTCGCGAATATGGACTTAAAGGTGAGTTCGGGTAGCTTAGGGTATGCTCTGTTTTGGGTGTTGTTATGGTGTTTTGGTCATAAGTTAAGTTTCACTCATCCAAATTGAGTGATTAAAAATTATGGGAAAATAGACTTCTAGGGGAATAATTTACTTGAAGGAAGTGTATGCAAATTGTTACTTACTTTGTGCCCATAAATCTGTCAAAAGTGGAGGTATGTGCTTAAGAACAATATGATTACGCTGCAGAATTAGAGTAATTACGGATGTAAAATGCAATAACTGAGTTTTGTGATCAATTGGATTATTCTAATTGGAGAAGAAACCTTAGAACCATAGCAGAATGAGTATAAAAGCGATTACAAATTTTATGAGGTTAAGATCCACAGAAATGAAAAAAGCGATGGGTGAGTGATCGATGGTGGGCATATCGACTAGTTTTGCATTAATCTTACGTAACTTGAGTTTGGTGATCCAAATTGGATGATTCTAATTGAAGATACCTTGACCATAGCTTCAAATGAGTGAAGGCACCATTACCAATTTATGGAGTTAAGACCCCATAAAAAGAAAGCGATGGAGTGATCCAGGTGACTGGCATATAATGATTTGGCATTTAAATATTTGTAACTTGAGTTTGGGATTATCAAATGGGATGATTCAATTCCTGCAAATAGAACTCCTAGAATAACACTGTGTGATTGTCATGGTATTTGAATAGGGGCTGACGGGAGAAACTTGCATTGAAGTCGAGATTAGAAGGTGGAATAAAGCAACAATTTTGGTTTGTTCTCAAAACTCTCTCTTTATTTCCCCAAAATATTTGAATAATTACGAAATGATTTGAATTTGATGATTGACAAGAAAGTGCATATGTAATGGTTGTGTTTGAAATGATTTTTTTTAAGTGATTTGAGGCAATTGCTTGTAAAACTAATTTGCATAAGAAAATTGCATGAATGTGAAAATGTTATATTTGCATACAAATGTATATATATACTATTGTAAATTGTATTGAATGATTTTAATTCCCTTGAAGAATGTTAGCCATTCAAATTAGATGAGGATAGTTAAGGTATACCAATTAAGTCGAACAAACATAATAATATTATGGCATATCTGCCGTCAAAAGTAGCCAGCGGAGACCCAGTGCTCGATAGTGTACTGTGGTATATTATATATATATACCGGCTGCATTATGTGGATCGTCTTTGGTGATTTAGTTATCACACTATTGCGAAAGCATGGTTAAATTCGATAAGGGTAAAATGATATTAGAGATTGAAAAGTGCATGATTTGTGATTTGAGCGATTTAGTGCATATGAAATTGCAACATGGAAATGACGATGAATTGTAATTGAATAAATAAAATATATATATATATATATATATATATATATATATATATATATATATATATATATATATATATATATTATCTTGCATTGGTAATTAAAATGTGCAACATTGTTTATAACGGTATAGATTTGTTCAAGCTGAAATGAAGAAGGTATGTAGAGCCGCAGCATGAAAATGTAGCGTATTGTTGTCATCGGCGTGAGTACCAAGTAGAAAGTAGCAGGACCTAGGATCGTCGGGCGTGGAGTCACCGACAAACAGAGCAGAGTATTAGTAAATGCTCCGTCCCATGCATATCATTCCATTCATGATATTTTTTAACTATTTTTCATTGAGTTCAATGATGTAAAAGTCTTCATGAGAAGAATATAGTTTTGACTCATTTTGTTTTGGATATTTATGGAATGTGTTTTAAAGAGAGGTGAACTCTAAGAATATCATTTTGTAAATGTATTTGAAAAGGCATGGAATGCTGATTGTATAAATACGTTATTCGAGAATAGTTATGGGCCTATTGAATTAGATATATATATATTCTTTTATGTCCAAGAATGTATAGGTCATGGTATCATACCATAAATCATATGTTTTATTGATCATTATTCCTTCATATTAGATGGGTATGAGTATGTTTGCATTTAAATGAACAGGTCTTTAAAAGGTAAAGAAGCTACATGTGAATATATTTTGCTGAATGCGGGAGTCGGGGCTTTACTTCAACTCAGGTAAGGGCCTTGGCGTTGACTCTGAATCAACGCTATCTTTTCAGCCATTTTCTATTTGAAATCGGTATATCGCTTGATGGTAAAACAAAGCGCTAAGCATTTTCATACCTAGTGGTTCAATACAGTTCTCTCTTCATTTCATTTTAAGTAAATCATGCATTTTTCTAAAACAAAGCATTTGAATAATTTTTTCAATGACCAATACGGTACAATACATATATGTATATTTTCATTTCATATACATTAAATTATAATTCATTGGTCATTCAATCATGCAGTTTCATATGTAATAAATCATTCAAACACAAATCATGCATTCAACAATTTTCTTTTCATTTTGCCCTTAAGCGAATTTAACATATGCTTTCGATGCACAGTATAACGAATCAGAGCCGATCCATTTGGGTTGTGAAACAGGCACAAAAATGTTTGATAACCAATGCGATCCGCTAGACTCTTATTTGGTTATTAAAAATCATTTTGTGAACCTGCGATACTGTCGGCCGGAGCTCACGGATCGAATTGACTCACATTATTACGATTCTGCGTCGTCTTTGCTCATTTACACCCTTATTGGTATACCAATCTATCCTTTCGAATTTAACGGTTAACATTCTATTAAGGGCGCTCAAATCATGCAGTAGCTTATTTACAATAGTGTATATACATTTATATCCAGTAGCCGGTTATGCTCATACCTGATTTTTCATGTGCAATTCATTTGTCGGTTGCATCAAATCAATTTAAAACAAATAAATATGCAATTTATACATGATGTTTAATGAAATCACTTATTAACTCTTAAAATATTTTAGAAATAGAAGGAGAACAAACCAATTCATTTATGAAAACAAGCCCAGACACACATGCATGTTATATAAAACCTTTTAGGAATTTAGTTTGTCAAAGCGAAGCCAAAAAACAAAGAAAGTGAAGAGATAAACCCAAAAAAAAGGTTGTCGCTCTTCAATTCATATTCTCGAAATCTATTCTTTAGGTCAAGCCTCGTCACCTAATCCATCCCACACAAATATTATATCAAATAACAACCCAAGAAGAAAAAAATCAGTTATGCATTCTAGGATTTTTTTTTAGGGTTGATGTCTACCCAATACACCGTCACTTGAAAAATTTTCTAGGGACACATGAGCCATATTTTTCTCATTTTTCCTTCAATAAAATTATATATCTATGAGTCTATTTTTAGTAGGAATTTGAATCATCTCATTTGGATCACCCAAACTCAAGTTACGGCATTTTAATGCCAGCGGATTGAGTATGCCCAGCCACTCGTTACCTACTGTTATTCTCTATTTCAGGGTGCCAACCTATATATTGGTAATAGTTCACTTCTAATAATTTGATCTATGGTTCTAAGGTTTCTTCTCCAATTGGAATCATCCAATTAGGATAGTAAAACTCAAGTTGTGCATTTATATCTATACTACTCCCTAATTTGCAGCAGAATCAGATTGTTCTTGCACATAGCTCCACTTTGAAAGAATTCACAGACTTTGGGGTTACACAAATTGCATACACTTCTTCAAGTAAATTATTCCCTGGAATTCTAGTTTACCCATAATTTGAATCACTCAATTTGGATGTGTGAAAACTCAATTTCTGACAAAAAACCACAACCACATGAGCATACCACTTTGCTTCTGACTTTAAGCCCATATTCGAGAGCATGAGCTACTCATTTGTTCTTGGTCGCCATAAATCTTATCTGTTTCTTATGGTTCTTTACCAATTAGAACCACTCAATGTGGATGGTCCATATTAACCTGCCAAAAAAACAAAACATGGGTTTGAAAATTTTGGCCGACAACTCCTTTGAAACTTCATCATTTCTTACACAAAAATTCATAAAGTAATCCAAACCAATCAAAACAATGCAAAAAACAACTTCGCAGAAACTAAAATAAAACCATCCAAGAACACTTTACACAAAGCTAGGAGTTTCTCCAAACCCAAAGCAGCGGGGTTAGGGTTTGTTTCTTATACTAAATCTCTTATTTCTCTTCTTTCTACTTCCTTCTTCTTCATGATCACTTAAACTCTTGATCTGAACAATCACCCAATCATGTCCACTTTTATCTCAACGGATTTTGACAAAAATGCCTAAATATGGAGACTCTCTCATTCTAAATAATTGGTGTATGCTCTAAACAACAAAATGTTTTTGGCTTACATTAATTCTATTTTCCCATTGTTGCATTTTAACTCTTCATTTGCTGTTTTCAATCCATTTCATTTCATTTTCATTTTAACTTACACTCCTCATTTATGACCCTTGGGTCCTCATTTGACATTTTTACCAAATTTATTTGGTTCTTGTAAAATTTTCGGGTTTTTACCAATTTTTCATTTTTAGCCATTTAAACTTCGGAAAAAATATATTATAATTTATTTTACATCCTGAACATGTTATAAAACTGTTAGGGTATTTTCAGGGCATTATCTCCCCACTATAATTTGATATAGATTTACCTTCATCGAGCAGGTTGAGGGTATTGTTTTCCTGCTTCTTCGCTTTCCAGTGAAACTGCTTGGTCTTGTGGTTTCTTCACAACACTTTTACCAATGGAATTCACTTTTTTCACAATTCTTTCACTTCTTGAATAGATCTGCTGGCTCTCTTCCTATGTCAAATCAATCTAAGCTCAATCACACTCGAAGAAGCTACATGTGGTGGGTCTTACTACCTCTCGACATTGACACATGGAAAACATTATGAATCTTTTTCCAACTCTGAGGTAAATAATTTGTGTGCCACTAAGACCCACTTTCGCTATCACCTCCTTATGGCCCAAATGAACCTAAGGCTCAACTTGCCCCTTTTTCCCCCAAACCTCACTGCCCTTGTTTCAAGGCGATACATTTCAAAAACACTTGTCGTAGATCATGCTCGAATATCCTTTCTTCTCATGTCGGCGTAGGATTTATGTCTATCCGTGGCCATTTTCAATATTTCTCTAATCATTTTCACTTTTTCCTCGGTTTCTTGAATCAAATCAGGGGCAATTATCTTCTTCTTGCTTAACTCGGTCCAACACAATGTTGTTCTACATTTTCTTCCATAGAGAGCCTCATAAGGCGCCATTCCAATACTCGATTGGAAGCTATTGTTGTACACAAATTCAACTAGAGGTATATGTCTATCCCAACTACCCTCATAGTCGATCACACAACTGCGCATATCTTTAATTTTGGATCATGTTTCGTTGTCCATCCGTGCGTAGACGTTGTCTTGAAATTCAGTCGAGTGGCCAAAGCCTCTAGCAACTTTTCCTAAAATCTCGAGGTAAACCTCGGATCTCTATCTGAAATGATCAATATTGGAATCCCATGTAACCAAACTATTTCCTTTATGTAAAGCTCTGCCAGCTTGTCAAGTGAATAGTCGGTTCTCACTATTAGGAAGTGAGTTGTCTTTGTCAATCGTTCTACTATGACCCAAACTGAATCATGCTTTCTTCTTGTCAACGGTAACCCGACCACAAAATCCATTGTGATTCGGTCCCATTTCCATTGGGTATCCGTTAGGCTGTGAAGGAACTTGATGTAAGCATACTTCGACACACCATACACTTGAGGTCTAAATTAAACATCTCTTTTCATTCTAGACCACCACTATGAAGTCTTTAAATCTTGATACATCTTTGTACTACCAGGATGCATAACAAAAGATCCATTGTGTGCCTGTTCGAGAATGGATTTCTTCAACTCATCATCATTGGGTACACAAACCGAGATATCTATAATACACAAATCATCTCGTTCTTTATTGGTGGTTTTTCTTTTCCCTCTCTGCTGCGATTTTGATTACATAAATTTTCTCATCATTCTTTGTATAAAACAAGTTCATAAATCCCAGTTTTGCTATTAATTCCTTTCTATTTCAGCGCCATTAGATAATGACCCAGTAGGCATTCAACGCTCGAAGCGTTTGTGACTTTCTACTCGAGCATACGCTACTATATTGGCCTTTGGGGATGTGTGGTCCACACAATCATAATCCTTAATCAATTCCATCCATCATTGTCACCAGTTAAGCTCTCTTTGAGAGGGCAAATACTTAGACTTTTTGATCGATTATTAGATGAAACACTTTTCTACTCCATAAGATAGTGTCTACGTATTTTCCGTCACGAACATTGTGAAAGCTAGATTCCGATCATGTGGAACATTCTTTTCATCATTATTTGCTTGTAGGCGTAAACTCTGCACCCTCTTGCAGGACATATCAGTCATTTAATGAAGCATCACTAAAATAACGTATTCTTTACCGTAGGTCGGCTGAGGAACCGGTGCCTCGGTTAAGAATGCTTCGACTTTCAAAGCTAGCTTGATACTTTTCCTCCTCAAATCTCACATTCTTTGGAATGATCTAGTGATTGACCATTATCATGAAAACCATAGCAGACCTTACAGTAGTAACACCTTAATCGGGAAACTCACAGTATACGTGACATTTCTTAGTGGTTTCCATTCAATAATGCCTCATCTTCCTTGGATCCACTCAAATTCTTCTTAGATCTGAGGTGTCAAAGAAAAGGACAAAATTCATTGCTCATTTTATATATGCTTTCTTTCGAGTTCCTTTACAGTGTATATCATGTTCCGATCCTTTGAATACACAAGGATGCGATGCATAAACACCCATGACAATGATCTACATAAATTGGAAAAACCGTTGATCGATCAGCCATGGGTTCATTTATGTTCTTGGCGTAAAGGAACTCATAATGTCCATACCGCGTTCTGAACGCCGTCTTATGCACATCCGTATCCTTAATCCTCAGTTGATGATACCCAGGCCATGATCGTCTTCCGAAAGACACTTGCACCTTTCAATTCTGTAGAACAAGTCACCTTCAATCCTGGCGGCGGATACTTGTTCTTCTTGTCATCTTGTTCAGTTCCTATAATCAACTACAGCGAGTAGTTTTATCTTTATTCTTATGCAAACTTGAATCCCCCATGGTATTTCGGACGAATAAATCTTTCTCTAACAATTCTTGCAGCACAAGCTTCAATTCTTTTAATACTGACTATTCTATACAGGTGTTAATGGATGCACGGGTGGCACCGGAACAACGTCAAATTTGCAAACTCAATCTCTCTCTCTCTCTCTGGAAGCGATGCAGGAAACTCCTCTCAAACACATCCGGATAGTGCTAACTATAAGGATGTACGATAAACTAGGCTCCTTTTCGTATCTATCACATACGCAGTAGGCTCCACACACTTTGAACCATCGTTACATGCGTGGATATCACATTATAGAGGTGGTTCGACCACTCGTTGATAAAAGTCACTTCCTTGCCGCCCGAGTAACCTTACAATCAACTACCACTTGGTATTCCGGATAACCAATCCATCCCAAATATCACATCAAACTCTGAATGATAACTTTCCGTCCAAGTCTGCTGAAATCTCGTACGATGGGCAATCTCTACATAAACTTTATTCCAATGACACTGCATGCGTGATTCTTACGATATCATACTCGGCTTTACTCTTTGGTAAACTACCCAAACTCGGAATGGAAGTACAAATGTAAGAATGGGTTCAGCTGGATCTATCATTTCTTCAGCCGCCTCAAAGATATCAAATTGCAGATCATCACAGTTGCATCTTTCTCTTTTACTTTGCGTATTTGTATGCCTTGTTTGAACACTGAGCATCCTATCTACCCATAATTACCATAGTAAAAAACGTCTCGTTGCACTCGTTGATACAGCATCTTGTTGTCTTATTTATCTTCTATCTTCTTTATTGTACAGTCGAGGTGATGTGAAAGAACGACTCACAAACTGATCTCTCACTTTGTGCTCATTATGGATCCTGAGCCAAACAAGCACCTGTCAATCTCCAACACTCTCCTTTATGTTTCCTCCATAATGTGTGCAATAAGGTGGATCCTCTTGAAAGAACCTTCACGGGTGCACTTGCAGGCGTGTAGATCAAATAGTCTTACTCTTAGTGATCTGAGTAGTCCACGAGAGCATGAGGCGATTCTATACTGTGGTCCTATAGACTTCTTACTCTAGTCTTGATAGAGCTTATTCTCCAGGATTTTCACCATCTTCTTTCTTTTTCTTTCCTTATTCCTCTTTCTTCCTCTTTGAACATTTGCGACACATATCATAATTTTGGAGAAATCATCATGTGAAAATCTGTATGGGCGATAGATCAGTTCAAAGTACATCTTCAAAACTTGTTGTATTTTTGTTCCTCGGTCACTAGCATCTCTGGAGGATACTTGCTCAACCGGGTGAATTATCGTGCCAGTCCGCACTCATCTGTCTTTGTTTCAAATTGTGAAACTCGTCTCATATTGCTCCGATAAATCTAGCCCACATATTGCTTCTGGTGCGGAAGAACTCGTATAACACTCAGGTGGTGCGGTCCCTGGTGAAAACCACCAACATTAAGCCTCATCCTGTAGTAAAGATGTCGCACACTCTAAATTCTCCTTTGGTGTGAAATGCATTTTTCGAAGCATTCTTTCAATTCTTTCAAGTCAATTTTCCATCATTGAAGGCTCGTATCTGTTTACAGTCTAGCAGGTGAATATTTTTCCATTCTCTATATGGCTAACCAGCGAGAACAGCTGCGGTTGGTTATGTTGCTCTTCGTGCACAGGTTATCTGCATCCGCCGCACCTCTTAACATGACCTTGCTCCACGAATAGATGGAGCATGGGGCCTTGCCCGCCGCTGACTAGCACATATTTTCTTTTAAGATATGTTCAAACGCAATATGGCCCTAAATCGTTTTCAATACCGTTGCTCTATGATACTTGTGCTCTGATACCACTAAAAAATGTGGCAATGGCTCAACGCCCCTGTACCCGACGACCGGGCTGGGCAGATAAAGGCATTGCTCTGCTCTTTTTGAATCAAATTCCTTTTCTTTTGTCGATCAAAACATTTCCATCATTTGTTTTGTAATGATATTTATCTTGCTGCAATGTATTTTATATAATAATTCAATTCGCGGAACAAATGTTTTGTTTCAATACACATTTTCCATTATAAATATGGAATTACATGCCCATTTAGTGTTTACCTTTATACATTACGACATTATAAATTAAGTTTCAATACCAAAATATTTACAAAACAAAATCAAAGTTTGTACAAAAAGTGTCAAATATATTTCATGAATGCATGGTTGGAGCTTTACTTCGACTCTGTGAGGCCTTGACGTTGACTCTGAATCTCTGCGGTCTTTTCCTTCGTACCTGTTCACTCGGTATTTGCGCGATGATAAAACAACGCGCTAAACATTTTCATGCCTAGTGGTTCTATACAGTTCTCTCTTCATTTCAGTTTAAGAAAATCATTCATTTTTCTAAATCAATGCCTTTAACCATAATTTTTCAATGACCAATGTGGTACAATAAATATATGTTTATTTTCATTTCGTATACATTCAAATTACAATTCATTGGTCATTTTAATCATGCAATTTCATATGCAGTAAATCATTCAAACACAAATCATGCATTTCACAATTTTCTTTTCATTTTTCCCTTAAGCAAATTTAACTGCTTTCGGTGCACAGGATGTAGATCATGGCATAGTCTGTTGAATTGTAGGTCGGCATAAAAGTTTATAACACGATGCAGTCCCATTTGGGTTCTTGGTAGCTATACCGATCATTTTCGTGAACCATCTTTATCGATCTTTATCGCGTTGTTTATGGATGGAGTGACCACCATCATCACGTTGACGATGCTCTTGTTGATACTTATTGTGTGCCGTCTGTCTTAACTTAGAATTTAGCAGGTTACTTTTGTTCTATAAAGAGCAGCTCAAATCATGCATAGCAATTTAATAGATGTATATACATATATCCATCCTTAGTTTCCAATACTCTTACAATTTTCTTATTGCAGATTCTTTCTGTCAGTTTGTATCAAATCAATTTTAAAACAAATCAATATGAAATTTATTGCAATTCAAAACAGCCAATCCCTTATTCTTCAAACATTTTAGAAATAGAGAGAGGGGAAGGGAGAACAAACCAATTCATTTATGAAATAGTGAACACACATGCATATTTATATAAAAACCTTTTGAGTTGGTTGATAAAACCAAAACCTAAAACGAAACAAGAAAGAGGTGTGATGACCAAAGATTGTCGCTCTTCAATTCCTATTCTCATAATCCAGTTCCTGGGTCAAGCTTCCTCGTCACCAACCCCTAATCCATCACAAATATGTCACTATCAAAGAATAACTCAAGAAAAAAAATGGGTTATGCATTCACAAAGTTTTTGTTCGGGTTAATCTACAATACACATCAGCGAAAAGATTTCTAAGGACACATGAGCCATATTTTCTCATTCTTCCTTCAGCCAAGTATATCTCTGATTAGTTTTATTAGGAATTGGAATCATCATTAGATCACCCGAACTTAAGTTACGAGTTTTAATGCCAAAGCGGTGGTGTAGCTGTGATTACCTATATTATTTTCAGTTTTCAGGGGTCTTAACTCCATATATTGGTAATAGTTCCTTCTAATAATTTGAATATATGGCTCTAAGGTTTCTTCTCCAATTGGAATCATCCAATTTAGATCACGAAAACTCAAGTTATTGCATTTTACATCCAGACTACTCTAATTTACAAAGTAGAATCAAATTGTTCTTGCACATAGCTCCACTTTGACAGATTTCTGGGTACTTTAGGGTTACAAATTGTATACACTTCCTTGAATTACATTATTCCCCTAGAATTATCGTTTACCCAGAATTTTGAATCACTCAGTTTGGATGAGTGAAACTCTCAACTACAGCGAAAACACACAATCCACCAAAGCAGTATACCCATTCTTCTCAAAACTTATAACTCCCAATCCCATATTTAGGAGCCTTAGAGCTACAATTTGCTCCTAGTTCCTTCTATATATTTTTAGCTCTAGCTCTTATGGTTCTTTATCAATTAGAATCACTCAAATTGGATGATTATAGCTTAACTTATAGGCAAAACAAAAACAGGGGTTTTGAAAATTTTTGACAGCAACTCCTTTGAAACTTCATCATTTCCTTTACACAAAAATTCCTCAAAACCAATCCAAACCAATCAAAACAATGCAAAACAACTTGAGCTAAATAAAACCATCCAAGAACCGAGTTTACTACAAAGTTAGGGTTTTCTCTGACCTAAACACAAGAAAGGGAGTTAGGGTTTTGTTTCTTACCTTTAAATCTCTTCCTTTCTCTTTTTTTCTTCTTCCTTTATTCTTAGTCACTTAAGCTCTTGATCTCATGGAGCAAATCACCCTCATCTCCTTTTCTCTCAACGTATTGCCCAACAAAAATACCTAAATAGAGACTCTCTCCATTCTAAGGCAATTTGGTCTTAATACTCTAAACCTTCATAAACCGTCATTTAAACACACATTAATTCATATTTTCCCATTGTTTGCATTTTAACGCTTCATTTCACTTTCATTTCCATTTTCATTTTAATATTTACACTCCTAATTTACGACCTTTAGGTCCTCATTTGACATTTTTACCAAATTTATTTGTCACATCCAAATTTTAAGTTTACACTCATTTTTCGTTTTAGCCATTTAAATCCGAAAAGATATAATTTAATTTATTTTACACCCTGAATATGTTATAAAACTGGTAGGGTATTTTCAGGGCGTTAATCCAAAGATTTGGATTTTCTTTCTCTAGGGGTGTGACACATGGCCTCCATGGGTCACCCCTTAGACCTTCCCTTTTGTTTGACTTATCTCTCCCTTTGACACATGGCTCTAAATGAGTCACTCAACCAAGTGTCATGTGTCATTCTTTAAGCTGGTCACGCCGAAAAGCGTGAAATTTATTTATCTCGAGGAAATCTTATGAGGGTCATTTCGATACTTCAGATTTAGCGAGGCAGTTCAGCGGGTGATCTATGTTAGATCATCCCGGGATCTCTGGTGGGGTTTTGATCAGAGTGCCGTTTCTTCTTTTTCGTAAGT
This sequence comes from Tetrastigma voinierianum, assembly GCA_016808115.1. Classification (NCBI taxonomy): domain Eukaryota; kingdom Viridiplantae; phylum Streptophyta; class Magnoliopsida; order Vitales; family Vitaceae; genus Tetrastigma; species Tetrastigma voinierianum. The sequence continues at coordinate 420,794 of JAEQBH010001731.1, read as the reverse complement.
TAGATTTTCTTGATTTTACAAATATGGTGGTAAATCACCTCCTTAATTTCAACTATCGTATTCATTAAAATTCATGTAATGTAATCTCTATGTTTTTTTTTTAGTATGAAATTGTTTTTTTATTTCTAAGAAATCATTGCATTAATTAATTAAAATCTTAATATTTTATCATCCAACTCCAACCAACAATCTTTATTTTCAATATAAATAAAAAAAAAAAAATTATATCATTGTTAAAAAATAATTTTAATAAAAAATTAAATTATTTTAAGAAAAATCTATAAATTATTAAAAATAAATTAATACTAAAAAATAATATTTTAAAATAATTTCATTTTATTATATATAAAAAATAATTCAAAATAAATAATGAAAATAAATATATCTTGAAAAATAAAAATATGTTATAAAATAATTATTTTATTATTATTATAATAAAATAATGAAAGAATATTAGCATAATAATAAAATATGTGAATAAGTATTTAATAGAAATGTAGGCTCCATCATCATATTTAGATATATGAATATTGAATCTCAAAGAGATCTGAGTATTTAATCTCGATTTAGAGATGAAAATAGAAAGAACTCTTGATTTGGTTTTGCCTCGAAAATCTACATAAAAATAGAGCACTACTAGAGATGCTCTTAGAGAGGTTGCTATTTGAGGTAACATGGATCTTGCTCTTCTCGTAGGTGATTATGACAGAGTCGTCGAGGGTGTTGGCCTTGTCATTGACGTTAATTCGCTCCTGAAGGGACTTTTCCAATGATGCGACCTCCACGGGCTTGGAGTAGTCGATCGTGAGCATCACTCAATTTTTCTTGCCCTTTGGCCCTAATGCTGTGTCGCGAGTCATTCTTGTGCCCTCTTATTGTACAAATCCACCGGAAATTAAGTAGAGCTAGGGGAAATATAGAGAACTAAAGGCTGAAGGGAAGGCGTTTTAGGGTTTTCAAAGGAGCTAGAGTTTTGGGGCTTTTGATCTTTCATGAGGAGAGCAAGGGTTTCGTAGCAAGGGAAGGAGAAGAATGATCGGCCATTGCATTCCTATCTGAGGGCGGGGTTCTCTTTTGGACATTTTGTAGAAGTCGACCCGGGAGAGGGGTGAGGACAGCTCAATGGTAATGGTAAAAGTTGAACATGTCTATTGCCTTATACATGGTAGCGGGATAAAGGTTCACGTGTCCATTACGCTGTTTATGGTAGCGGGACTAGGGTTCAAGAGTCCATTAGGCTATTATATGGTCGTATATTCAACTTGTCACTCCCCTGACCCTCGCCTAGGCGGACGAAGGGGGTGCGAGACTGTACTGGGACTCTTTACCTATTTTTTCAAACATTGGTGGGCCCAAGTCTTATAACTGAATCAAAATATCATATAAAAATAAAACTATATAAAACCACCACCGTAGTGGTGTTTACATTGTCAATACATACAGTCTTGAGTCCCATTTACATATACATATACAAAAGTTTGTACATTTACATTTTACATAATCGGGCGCCAAAACTTACAATAATGAACCCTACTGGTGTGTTAGGCGGTATATGTGGAAGATGCAGACATCCTCCTCTGTACTACCACGGATTAAAACCCGTGTTAAACTGCAGCTTAGTAGAAACATATGGCTTATACGTATACACATGCAACAATACTCATTTACAGTAAGCATATAGCATTAACAAATATCTGATGCGAATCTCATAATTGGCATGAATTCATATAGCAAACTAATACGTATTCTTGTACTTTATAACAGGACTTATACTTATCAGGATCTCGTGGGGTTACGGAGCTTATACTTATCTTTGAGGTACGAAGTAGGTACTATGGGGAGCCCATGTATGCGGAAGTACTCGTAAGTACTATAGATCTTATACTTTAACCTTATTCGTTATTCAGACTCTTATCATATAACTGTTGGAATACCTAGACCGGTAATAAGAAATGAGTAGAACACAACCGCAGTAGTACGCAGAGGTCTTTGTGCAATCTTTTGAGGTGTCGTAGCCTGAAAGCGAGAGTGTCGAAGCCCAAGCGATCGAGACGTGCTGCCCATGTAACATAAGTGTCGGTAGCACTAGCGGGAGTGTCGAAGCGCGGTCGATTGGCGATGCACGCTTGCGTGAAGTGCGGTAGCCTTTAGTAAAGGTCTTGGGAAGCGATCGGAGGCGTGCCTACCCACGTAGCGAGGAAGTGTCGTAGCCTTGCGAGATGTCGAAGCACTGATTAGAGACGTGTTTGCCCACGTAACAGAAGTGTCGTAGCACTAGCAGGAGTGCCGAAGCACTAATCAGAGACGTGCTTGCCCACATAACAGAAGTACCGTGTCATTTAATATATGGTCTTAGGCAGTCCTACAATTATATGTGTTCAAGAACTTAAAATCTTATCATAGGGGCATTTCGTTTGCCCACATCGAACTTCGCTTCGCCTCAACGGCAAGGTACAGTCTAATTTTTCCTTTACCTTACAAACATGAATGGACCCTTTCATACACTTATAAGGTCCTCATTAGTCCAATAGACAAGTCCTCGGAATAACGGAATAGTGGAACAAAACAAAACACAATAATTTCCATGCTGTGAACAGTAGCTACGAGCGTAGCCCTTCGTTGTGGCATAGCGGATGACGTACCTGAGGCTTGACTGACCTCCCACTTGGCCACGCCACGACGTGGACATGCCATGTCATGGCGTGGACCTACACTGCTGCTTAGGGATGCCTACGTCGCGGCATAGGACCCCGAATTTTGCTTAGTTCTTCATTTTTTCCAGAAATCAAACCAAAACTCCAAAATAATCCAAAAGCTTCACTAAAAACAACTCCCAAATGGGTTCTAACCTCATCAAAACCAAACATAGAGTTTAATTAGGGTTTTTCAACAAACTCAATTACTTGTAAGTTAGGTTAACTTCCTAACACCTAAACATGTATCCACATCTTATAAACGAGAATCCATACAAATCCATACTCATCTTATACAACTTAGGGTTTTACCAACCCAACTTTCAACAAATCTAGGGTTAGGATGAGTTCCTAACTAAACCCTAGAAATGGAACCCACTAATATCCTTTCAAAATCATAGAAATCCATACATCTCCATACAAATCTCTAGTTTCCATACAAAACCATAATTTCCATACCTTTCCTCTTCTTCTTCTTCTTCTTCTTCTCTTCCTTTCTCTCCTTCACGTTTTGCTCTCCAAAATGCACAAATGAGAGACCCTCAATGGGTCTTATCCACTTATTCTTCATAAGGCCTTGTTTGGCCACAAAAATGCATTCTTTTGACTTAAGTTTCCTTTTATTGCACTTTGGTCCTCAAATTCCCTTCTATTTGCACCACAACTTCCCATAATTCTACTTTGGCATATAATCTTATTATCTTATGACTTTTATATCATGTTTTAACAAATTCCACTTTTACCCTTGTTTCTTGTACAAATTTCGGGTTTCGAAATTTTCTCACTTAACAAAATAACAATTACGAAAATTTAAATTATACACACAAAAATACTAAACATGTTGAAAGCGACTAGAGTACTGTTCGGAGTGTTACACAACTTCTATGCAACTATCGAAATTTATTCGTAACAACTTGACTAATTCCCGTGGCTAAAAGGTTATTGAGAGTCCTTTTATACATGAATTTAATTAACGTGGAGATATATATTTTTTAGTCATGAATTTTAATAACCCCAGCTAAATTGTCTCACTATAACTTATTTTTCTTGTTGTGTCAACTCTCCTAAAAACTCAAACTCGTAGGATTTGGTAAAATATGAGTATCTTGCCTCTTAACAATTGTGTTTTGATTGACTAGCCACTAGGTGTGGCGCCGGAGAATCACAGGGCTATTGTATTATTATTTTTATTTTTGCTACTAGACAAGTCTATCGCGTGGGAAAATCTACGGCGGGACAAGTCCTCTGATCGTAGTATACGTCCTTGTCGTGTGCGTGCCCATTTGGTCATCGCATACGCCCGAGTCTTGCCGTGCGCCTTACGAGACTCCTGTCGTGTGCGCTCCTAAATTGTCGTCCTTTGTCCTCTCGACCTGCCGTGTGCGCGCCTAGGGCGTTGTCGTCGTGCCCCCAAGCCCTGTTGTGCCAACTCTGTCGCGACACGAACTCCATGTCTCGACCCAAACCCGATACCATAACATGGAACTTGAAAATACATCTAATGTCTACTCCTTGATAACATTCCCTTTGTGGTGCGCCTGACTACATCGTGTATTGCGCCTTATTTACATCTTGTAAACTCTGTCGTGGGAGATAGAGCACTTGTGTCATGGCCAACTCTATCGTGACCCAAAATCCTCTGTTGCGACAGAATTTCTCTAAGCCTATCGCGGCCCAAAATGTCGGTCGCGATAGAAAATCTTCAAATACCATACCCGACTATGTCGGGACATAGAATTTCTTTGTCATGACACAAAACCTTTCCATTTGTCCACACTCTGTCCGCGGCAAATATTCTATCGCAATAGAAAACTCCTGGCCTGGCCAACTCTGTCGCAAAATAAAAATACTCGGTTGCGACAGAAAACCTTCAGTCTTCACGATTCTCTATCGCGACAAGAAAAGTTATGTCGTGACCTAGAAATCCCCAACAAAGACCCAACCTGTAGCAACCCTGACCTCTTGCCTCGATTGTCTCGGTCGCGACAAGGGACCCTCTGTTATGACATTGTCACGACAGAGAATAAAACATTGTTACGACACATGGAGGACCGACCCCTTTCGCGAAAGAAAACCAGAAGAAAACAACTATGTCGTGACCCAGCAACTGCCTGAAGCCAGGGAACCATGCCGATACACAAAAAATTATATCGTGACACCGAGCAAGAAATCTACATTGCGACAAAGAAAACCTCTATCATGACCCAAACCGAAAATGGCGATAGCCTCTGCGGGCCTTCTGCGCCCAGCCCTTTTTCTTTTTCTTTCTAAACACCACCAATTCGATATACAACTAACCTTTTTGTTCACAAGGCAACATGGAAAACTTGAAAAAACTTGTCAAGCGTATTAATCATATAGATAGGTTTAATTACATCTCTTTTTCTTACATAAACGAAGCCCCGGGTTTTACGCCCAAAATTTATGGCGGATAAATATCAGAAATTTTACATATCTGAATAAGCCATAATCTAGCCCTTCTTCACAACTAAGATCTTGGATGTATTTCATCCCTCGGTGTACCTCCAATACCTGAAAATATTTTCCCACGACGAGGTGAGCAATGCCCAATAGATGAATTTTTCCACAAGGGCTACTCCATACCTAAGTGCACATGCAATGGTAAACACACACACATTCAAGTAAAAGTATCGCATTCACTGCTGAATATCTGCAGTATCATTACGCGTATCTCGATTATCACTGACTCCCTCACACATGCATTTTCCATGTATGAAAACTATTTTCAAAACAAAAGATTTTTGTTTTTGAAAATTCATTGGTCAATCTCCGATACAATTTATTGGACAACCCTCCGATATAATTTATTGGACATACTCCGATAAACTTTAGTGGACATACTCCGATATAATTTATTTATTGGACAACCCTCCGATATCAAATTCATTCAAAACCCATACGTACTCCACACCCATTCCACGATGTTCCTTACAGATACGAATGTGCTGAATGCCATTTCAGCGAATAATTATATTTTCTACATATAATTTACATCCATCATAAATTCCATGTTAATACATGAAATAAGCATATATTAACATGATTTTCACACAACCAACATGCTATTCATTTTTTTTAGCAATAACACATAAAAACAGCACACAAGTCCAACAACAGTTCGAAATCGATTCCTAATCCGTCAAAATAGTCCCAAAATTTCCAAAGATTCTATTCTAAAATTTTGGGACTGAATCTGCATGTACCCACTACTTTACCTAAGAAACCCATGCCATTAAATGGCTCTAGACTAAGAACGTGCAATATAAAACCCCTACCTCTGAGCTTCATTTAAAACCTTGGATTTTTGTACCCACACGAAGCTTTCGTAGAGTAGATGAACTTTGCATTTTGCTCCAACGAAACCGACAGACCAATCTCCGTAAATCCTAGAGAGAAGGTGGAGCTTCTCATTCCTCTTTTTTTCTTCTTTCTTTTCTTTTTTTTTTCTTTTTCTTTCCCCCCTTTTTCCCTTCTCTCCCACCGAATTGATCCACTTTATTCAAGTGGGAAATTTCTTCCCACCTTCTCCTTGCCACATGTCCTTTCCTCATTGGCTTTCTTTCCTTATCTTATCCAAAGGTCCGATTTTTCTTCAGTAATGCGACACATCGCTCCATAATACCCACCCCTGTGACTTTCATTTTGTCGACTTATCTCCATTCGACATACTTACGAAATAAACCCCATTCATGTGTCACTCATACACCCTACGCTTCTCAAAAACGCGTAGAATTCCTACTATCTCTGGACCGACGAAATCTGACCAGAACTGGGGATTCTCGCAAGCATGATCCAATCCAGCTGGTCCGTCGCCATTTACATCAAAATTCTGTGTTTCAATCGAATCACCGTTTATCAATTTTCGTAAAATCAATTTTTCCTGATTTTACACTGTGTATTATAGTTGGGAAAAAATATCGTCTCACATTTTCTATCTCATTTAACACATATATATCTCTATCTTGATGTTGTATAATTCTTCATTCCTCAGACTGAGATGAAAACTCTGGGTGGGGTGGTAATTGGGATGGTCTTCTTTAGCTCCTGGAGTATTTCATGTTTCTCTCCTTTAACCTCTTTACTTTGAGTTTTCCACACCTGTTTTATATGGTGTTGGACTGAGTTTCTTAAAACTTTGATTAATAAAAATTTAACTTTATTATTATTTTTTGACATCTATTTATTTTGCATATCACATTGAAGTATTCTACTCTTACAAGGATTTGATTCGAGCCAACAACCTTCCGTTTCTCATCCCATCATTTTACCATTTGAGTCAGGCCTCAAGTCAAACTTTATTATTTACTATATAATAATATTGAATTTAATATTCAAATAAATGTCACACCAGATAAAATTCTTACTACTGAAGCCTTCGCTACAGGTGTTTTGATTTGCCACCATTTTGGAGTCAAGGGAGGTGTTAGTACTTTTATATGTATACTACTCTAGCACATACTAAATAGTATACAAAATTCATAACTCCTAAAGAGGCAATTAGGTAATAGAAGTAATTTAATCTACCATTGTTAAGGCTCGCCCGGCAACCAGTTTCCAGTTGCATCTTGGTTGTCCGTGAATCATCATACCAAGAACGCTCAACACTCGACGCCGCCAGCCGCAAAAGTAGAAGGAGCCTGCTATACGCATGTTTTCTGGGAACCGTTTAGCAGAATTCAACTTGTCCAATGGCAGTAAATGCTTCTAAGCATTCAGCTAGTGTGAGCTGGGAGGAACTCAGCCACAAGCCTCCGACATTGATGAAATACCACCTCTTCTTGACGACTCCTATCATCGCTTGTCCTTCTCCGCTCTTCAACTAAGCCGTATACTAAAGAGGTATACAGAGGAATATGCCAATGCCCATTCTTTTGAGGATTGTGATTCCGGCTTCTTTTTCCAGGATTCCATGGAGGAACGGACGATGATTCGGTCATAGATAGGTACCCAGATGCTGAGGCTTAGCATGGAGAAGACTATGTAACTTTGCAGTGTGGATCTGAACTTGGTGTTACTAAGATACCTATTGGATTGTATTTGGAAGACTACATAAGTTCACGTTGGACAATAGTGTGGTATATAATGGTTGAGGCCCATATGGGGACTACTCATCAAGCATTTTACTTTCCACTTGTTGGATGCTACAAAGTCTCCATGATTAGCTGCTGATCCATCTGCTGGATTTGGTCTTCAGGGGTGAGTATTGCTGCTTTGTCTAGAAATCTGATTGGTGAGTACAAACGACAATAATAAGAAATGTACAGATTTACGTTGAAACCTGAATGTGAAAAATCACGGGTAGAGAAGGAAAATCACTGCAAAACTCTCTAGGAGCTCACAATGCTTTGAAATCCCTCTACACCTTTCAACCCAAAATTACTATATTTACAGGCATCCAAACAGTAATCAGGTCTATACCCTGATAAAATCAGTAATAGGTTACGGTCCCTTAACAAATGTTCCAAATGAAATTCATAATCGCACATTAAAATTTTCAGGTCAAGTCAAGCAAAATTTGGGTCACCCAATTATGACAAGTTGACAATCAAAACTATATATAGCAAGTGAAAAGCAAGCTACTATGGAGTTGGGGCACCTGAACTGATCTGTAAGGAAGCTTGAAGTTGAATGAATTAGGAAATATAGCTGAAAAGGAGAGCCAAGGTTGTTCTGGTCGCTTTAATCGCCTTCTTCTTGACTGCAGCCACTAGACCCGCGATACACTGTGATGTAATCTACCTGTGGGCTTAACTTTCACGTATATATTTGTTCCCACGAAGAACACTACACATGATAAGAACATTAGAATTGCAGGAATCCCCAAACCAATAGCCCAGCTCACTCTGGATTGAACATAAACAACAGCTGTCAGTGATACCATCTGCGCAAATGTTAAGGTGAAGAAGTACCAATTGAAAAACTGTCAAATTCCTCTCTTCCCAGATTGAGCTTTGGGATTGAACTTGATCAGTTCCAAAGGCCAAATGGTATGATTTTGGATGCCACTCAGCTCCTATCACTACCAGCCCAAACCCTGTTACCAGAATAGCCATTTGCCAAGCTGTTGCCCCAACACATGTGCTTGCTTTTCCACATTCAGGAGGATGTATTGGTATTGCAGCAGGCGATATTATGCATCTTCTTCAAAAAATTGGGGGGAGAGGGGAGATGTTGTTTAGTTTAAAGAGAATTATGGTCAAAAACCAAGTTGTAGGTAGATTGGGACAGTATTTTAGTACCATAAAGAGAGGATACTCAAACCAAACCCAAGGTTTCATCGGCCAAAATATGTATCAGGAGAGATAAGCTCCTGGCAAGGCAGCGTGCTGGTGGTGCCATTGGTGACATTGATAAGAGTTGCAGCAGTGATACTCTTCATGTTAAAGGACAACAGTGATATAGACCAAGAGGTTAGACAAGGTTCCAATGGCTCCCAGCTTCTCAAATGTTTCATTCCCTGATAATGAATGTTTTCAAATTGGTCACTCAGACTGAGAATAACAAGTCTAAATAATTAAATTTGGGGATGAAGCTATAACAAGTCTCTCACCTATAATATAGGGCATGGCTTTCAGGCCTCTGTAATTAAATTCAAGTTCATCAGCTGTATCAATCTTCTCCTCTTTCTCCATGGTTTCTTGTGAAGAACTGATTCTTTCACTCATGGCATCCGGTTACGGGGTTTACTGTTATGAAAGGGAAAAACTGTTTGTTAGCGTGTATGTTCTATCTGTTGGCGCGGCATATGATCTACCAAATTTGCAACTTGATCTACCAGATTATGGACATCTATAAAAATCGTGGATTTTTAAAGAAATAACGACAGGAAAATAAAACATCAACATGTAAGGACACAATTATCTTAATAAAATAATTTGTTTCAATAAAAATCTCAACCATATATGCATATCCCATATATGCATTTTTCCATATCAGTTCAATATGCCACCTTTGGAGATATGATCCCATAATTATATCAATAAAATAATTTGTCTCAATAAAAATTCTCAACCAATTTGATCAAATCTGCCAAATTTTATTTGCATAATACCTTCGACCTTCTATTCTCATCTCCATATCAGTATTTTTGAGATTTTGATCATATTCCATAATTATCTTAATGAAATATTTTGTTTCAATAAAAATCTCAACCAATCTAATCAAATCTATAGCTTTGATAACACACTCACCAAAGGAGTTATTAGAGCAATATTAGTAATATTAGAATAGATCAGCCAATTAATAGCTTTTTTTTTACAGCCAAACACTTTAGCTATACGTGAAGAATTATCTCACAAGACTGAACTCGCACTTCCTCTCTATGCCTCACACTTTGTAGCCGAGCGCTCAACCAACAGATATAATGCATTTAACAAACCAATTGTAAGTAGCTAATGTTAAAACCATTAAATGATTAAATTATTAAATTAAAGATGAAATTTTTATAGGAGAGAGGATGTAATACCCGAGTTTTTCATAGCACATCAGATTTGGGGATAAGAAAAGTTCCCTCAAAATTTTTAGTCAAATGGTCAAAAAGAGTGTCAAAGGTCCACGTACTAAAATTTAATTAAGAGAAATTTTGAAAATTTTCATCAAAAGTCAACAGTTTAAAAAATATTGGTCATTTACATAAATAAATAAGAAGAAATTTCTAGAATTTAATTTTGGTTAAAAGAAAAAACAAAATGATAGGCCAATCAAATACAAATATTATTATTCCATAATTTAATTCTTACAAAATAAAAATAAAAAACAAAAAGTGCATTAAGTAGGGATTTTTGTAATATACTTTAGTTTGAAGGTAAGTGGGGACTCCAACTCAACACTCCCTCTACCCCCTCCTATGCCTTTACCTATTTGAAATAAATGAATCCATCTATCACTTCGAAAGCAAGACATGATGGGCCGATTAAGTGGGGATTTAGCAAATGAATTAAGTTACAAAAAATATGTATACACATGTTTTGGAGTTAACTATAATGTTTTTATAAATTTGATATAATTTATAATTATAGAATATGAAATCAAGAAAAGTAATTTTAAAATTATTACAAAAGATTAAAAGTGGTATTTGGAAATGATAAAGTAATTGAATATTAAGGCACTAATGCCAGTGAAATTGGTAATATATAATGAAGTTGTGAGAATTTAGAATATTTGGTTTGTAAGCAGAAAACTTAGAGAAAATAAAATAAAAATTATAAAATCTGAACTATATTATATTGAAATTAAATTAAGGTTATATAAAAATAAAAATAAAAAGGATAACTCGAGACTCCTTCCTCCCTATGCCCTACATTTTTTAAAGGCTTAGAACTCTACCACATGAGCTAAGCATGATGAACAACCAATTTTTTAAAGTTGAAACAACGTCGTTTTGATGATTTTTGCACCAAAACGACATCATTTTGTCTTTGGTATATAAGTAGCCAATTTTTTCCTACTTTCCTCTTCTCAATCCTCTTTGAATCTTCTGGCTGCGGGTTTCCCAATTTCTCTGCCTCGATGTCACTTCCTCTAGATTCTACGATACTAGCAAAGATCTTCGCTTTCTGCATAGTCTACAATCCATGATACGAAGATGTATTGATTTTTGTAATGATATATGAAGATTTGATTTTTTTTTTTTCTAATCATTTGCATTAATTTATGAAATTAAAAAAATGTTAAAAATCAAATATTTATTGGTTAATTCACTCATTTCTAAAATTGAAAATTGGTCTATCATGCCTAGCTCAAGTGGTATGAGCGCATCGCTTTAAATACAATAGGTATAGGGCATAGGATGGGATCCTAGGTTTAAGTCATAATGACACATTACAAACTAAAGTGTATTAAAAAAGGAAATGATTTTGATTCTGAAAATACTCTAAATAGTATAAATTGATTATATTAGGAGAGTTTGACTTAAATCTATTTGGAAATTCTATTTAATTCGTATTTATGACATATTTGGAAATTCTATTTAATTCCTATTTATGAAATAATTATATTTGGAAATTCTATTTGACATAACTATATTTTCCTTGTATATCATATTGAATTATGTTAGGTTAAGCAAAATTGCCTTATAAAAAATGTTTTAAGAATGGATTGAGATTTCAAGTGAAATATTTTAAGATATATATAGAAAAGGGGAAAAAAAAAACCTACATGGCTAAGGCTCGTGATTTCTTGGCCAATGACCTCCAATCGACTTGAAATTTTTGGAGGCTATTTTATTCAACGTTAGGAATCACCATATGGTGACTGGTTTGGATTTTAACGGTTAGATTTTCTAGATTTGAGGTAAGGTGATTTTTTAGATCTTAGTCCATCACCATTGATGCAAGGCTCATGGACGACGTTAACCCCGCAATGTAACATCCTTTCTGGACGCTCTATGGTCAAGTTCAAAGGGGGAAAATGAAGACGTCGTGAATCAATTGAAGATTTAATGATAAGTCGATAGGATGAAAACGCCGCCAATCATTATGAGGGATCGATTTATAAGTCAAATGGATAAGACGCCACAATCAACTACAGCGTTGATTGATAAGTAGGGATAGTAAAATACTTCACAATAAACTATGGAATGGTTGATTAATAAGTCGGCGAACTAAGACGCTACAATCAATTCGCTGAAATACTTAATAAGTTGATGGAACGTAAGAGTCATAATCAACTATTATGGAAGGTTGATTGATAAGTCGATAGGATGAATCCGCATCTGAAAAAATCCTAGTTCAAAAGTTCTTTGGAGAACCAAAGATGAGAAGATTCACAATTCTTTAATTCATATTCTTCTTTTATTAGATTGTAAACATGTCTTTTTATATGCTACAAACTATAAAGGAAATATAAATAAAATATCTACTATAATATTTTATCTAAATAAACTAACAAAAGGAAACAAAACTAAATAAAAATAAACTAAGAAAAATAAATAAACTGGGGTGAAAAGTAAATAATTTTGTTGATACTGGTCATACAATTTGATTTAGAAAACATCCCAAATATGCCCAGATTCCTTCATAACTCCACTAACATATTGAACGCGCGCATTTCTGATCTTATTTCGGGCCTCAAAACTTGCCTTTTCGAACTTCAACTGTAGCCTGTGGTTGTAGTGTCTTGACTTTGCATCAAACTATGGCCTCTGTCATTAGTGGTTTTGATGCTTTAAACAAGGGTTGATGATTCATCATATGTCGGTGGTTGTTCCATTCAATTGGATGAATTTTCTTCCACTAAGTTGTAATTTAGATCACTTGCTTTGGTTTACTTTATTTTTAAAAGAAAAGGAAAAGATTGCTTTTGAGGAAGAGATGTTGTTTGAAGAAGGTATGTTGATTGAAGTGGTATGTAATCAATATTAAAATTAAGGATTATTTTACTGTTTGTGATTAAACAATCCTATTTAAACTTGATAGAAATTAATAATAAATTTATATATATATATATATATATATATATATATATATATATCCTAACATTTCTGTATATTTGAGGTAGTATTTTCTAGCACATAATTGTCTTGTCAATCATTGCATCTAAGAGTGCTTACATTTTCAGAATAATTAATTTTATTAAGATTTCAATAAAATTTGAAAGAAAATAAAGGGTTAGCTACATAAATGGTATCTTAATTTTCCACTTTTCTATTTTTGATGTCTTGAATCTTTAATTTCATATCAATCAAGTGTCTAAACTTTTTTTTATTTTTTCTATTTTGGTGTCTCAACTTTATTTTTATTTAATCAAGTGTCTAAACTTCTTTTATTTTTCTATTTTAATGTCTCAACTTTATTGTTGTTCAATTAAGTGTTTAAACTTTTAATTTTTGTTCAAACTTGACTAATAAAACTCGATAGGATATTTGAATTAGGGAAAATCAAATTCAAATGACTCTTTCACATCAAATAAAATAATAAAATTACTTTCTAGATGACATTTAACAAGGTAGAAATGACAATACTATTTCTATTCTAAGGGTTTACAATCTATTTACAATTAAAAATATTGTTACAATAGAATTTGAGATGTTTATAAAATCAAAATATAAAAATTTTAAAAATAAATTTTAATTATTTTCATTATTTTTCTAAGTATTATGTGAAATATATATATATATATATATATGAATAACTAAAATAAAACATTGATATTAAAATTATTTTAAAAAACAATTAAAATAGTTATTTTTATCTCAATTCCAGCAACCAATTTTATCAATTTTTTTTTGTACTACAACGGACATATAGCAAAAACCTTAATAATGTGGAAAGGATATTATTGTCATTTTGTCTCGTTAAAGGTCATTTAAGTAATTTTATCATTTTTATAGAATAAGAATATTATTTGGATGCAATTTTTGTTTATTCAAATATCCTAATAAGCTTTGATTATTAGTGAGAAAGCACTTGATTGAATGAAAATTAAAAGTTCAAACACTTGATTGAACAAAAATAAAGTTGAGACACCAATATAAAAAAAAAATCAAAAAGTTTAGACACTTAAATGAACAAAAATAAAGTTGAGACAACAAATAGAAAAATAAAAGAGTTTAGACACTTAATTAAACAAAAAATAAAGTTAAGACACAAAAATAGAACAAATGGAAAAGGTTTTTTTTTTTTTTTTATATCAATGGAAAAGTTGAGACACCATTTATGTAATTAACCCAATAATAAATAAAATCAATTCTCAAAATATATTTAATATTCATGTAACTTTTTTCAAGTTGCAACTATTACCTTAATTTAACATTCTATTATCATTATTTTTATTTTATAATTTTTTAGTTTTACAATTTAATTAAATAGCAATTGAATAACACATTCTTTAAAAGAACGATGGAATAAAACATGTCTATTATTATTATTATTTTCATAATTTAACTTATTATTATTATTATTATTATTATTATTATTATTATTATTATTATTATTATCATCTTTGTTATTTTTATTATTATTTTTTATTGATATTATTATTATTATTATTTGATGTCACTATGTTATCATTTAGATTAGGGACATAAAATTGGTTTTGTTTGTTTTGACAGTAGTTCATTTACTTAATAAACATAACGCTTTTTTATTGTATCTAGAAAGATGATATTCATACTGAACCCAAATCCTATAAATTTGAACTTTTAAGAAAGTTGATTGTTTAACATGAAATCAAAGCTTGACTTGATGGTAGATTAAGGGTTCAAGTCACTTCTTTGTAATTTGAATATTTGTTCGCAATTTTTGATTTGAAAGCCCATACAAGGATTCTGGGCTTTGAATAGTTTGTTCTCCATATGGTATGAGACCACACATGAACGAGGGTGTTGGGGGTGTTAGTACTGAGCTTTAATGAAAGTTGCTTGTTCAATATACTTTTCCTTTCTAACATCTAGGATTCCACATGTGGCTAAGATTGAATGGAGTATGCATGAGCCCAATAACCAAAAAAGAATAAAATCCATAATTTATATTATTTGTGGAAGACTCGAGAAAATTCTAATTTCTCAAAACGTAAATTGGCATTCTCGGTCAAAATCCGAAATTTTCTGTATCTCTGATGATTTAAAAAAATTTCACCGCTGGAATCATCTCGCAGTAACCCAAATGCTACCACGTCGACTCCTCGTCGACCGAAACAAATTAATTTCACGCTTCGAGACACCGCTCCGTGCCATAAACGGCTCGTGGAGAGACATGTGATGTGACAAAAGTCACCATTACATGTACCCATATGACACATGGTCAGGTGATTAGTGAGATGATGGAGATGAATGACTTGGGATTAAGTGTACGAAATAAAAATCAAGCATGTGCTGACAATATGGGAATTATTGAAATGTTGGGCGAATAAAACAAAAAGCTTTAATAGTCATCTACTCCATTGGATAGCAAAATCTGCAGCGAGGCGATTCGGCGCTTGCAGAGAGAATTACGACTTCTCTCTAGATTTCCCGGCGTTCGACCATCGCCCCTCACGAGCAAGAAGCAAGCCGTTTCTACGCGCGAGGGCCACGCGTGGACACCGAGCCTGGGTGGAGTTCACAACTCTAAGAGGTAGGGATCCTTCCTACTTGGTTTATTCTCTTTGGGGCTAAGAGTCATTTTATGGATGGGGATTTGTTGAGGCCTTAATGGCCGTGTTTTTGGTCTTAAAACCTTTGAACCGAGTGAAGAAATCCCCACTTGTGTGGCCATGAACAGTGCTGACCCGAGGGTTTCACTATTCACGTGGTGTGTTGTGTGAATTTTGTGTGGTTTGGGTGATTCAAAGTGAATTGCTTAATTTGTTAATTAACCCATGTGAGCTAATTTTGATGTTATTATTGTGAATTGAATAATGTGAATTATGTGAATTAATTATGTTAATATATGCATGTAAAATATATTAGCATGAATTGTTGTGAATTGGCATAATGCATTCCATATGCACCGGCACCTTATGGTAGGTGTGAGTGCATGACATGAAGGAAAATAAAAGAAAAATGAAAACTATTTGCAGCGAATTTCAAGGAAGATTTTCAAGAATTGCTTCGTAGAGTTGTCCAACAGTCATCTCGAGGCGACCCATGATCAAGGAGAATTCATCCAAAGAATTCACCCTGGGAGGGGTTGTCTAATGTATTACCGGGTTCTAGAGTAAGTTTTCGAACAAAAAGCTTTGTTTTGAAAACTATTTTTACCACATTTGGCTAGTATGTATGTAGGAGCCTGCGTGAGACTGAGACATGGAATCAAGCATGTAGACATTCAAGTAGGATCATGTATTTGCTTGAGTGTGGTTGTTTGTCATGACATGAGCACTTAGGTGGGGAGTAACCCATGTAGGAAATTTTCACTACTAAGCATTGCTCACCCTGTCGAGGGATCACTATTCCAGGTACAGGGAGTGTACAGGAGGACGACGCTCACTAGAGGCCGCATTTGAGAAGAAAGACGACATGTGACTTTGGGATTCATTTTGTGTAATATGTATTAGAATTTTAAATTTTGATATATGTTTTGGTAAATAGTATTGTAATAACTCTTAAACTATGGTATATAGTTGGTGTATTCTTGATGAAAATATGTACGGGCCTATGTATCGTTTACTCATGTACATGTCTCATGATATTGATATTGGGACATGTTGTACTTGCAGAGCCTCGCATGTAAAGGAGACTCACTGGCTTTGTGAGTGGTGCCTAGTCACCTCGACATCCACGAGTCTTCCGCAAGATCTGTTGTCAATCTAGACCCCCGATCGTATGGCCAATTTGACTTTCGAATGAGGCTTGCTAAAAGTCCATTGGTTCTATTCCGATGCCTTGTAATTTATTTAGACATCTTTTGACATCATTAGTGTCATAAAACCAAATCAAATAGCATCCATATGCATTTGTGATGCATCATCCGGTTATAATCTCACATTTCTCGTGCCAAACTACAATCACATTAAATTTATCATATTTTCCAATCACTTAGGAACTTAGAATTGCATGAATAAATCAAATTCTCAATATCTAACCTATTTGACTAGAATTGTTACTTAATCGACGGGAAGTGTTTCTACGGGTAAGTGACTGCAAGAACATTCCTTTCTAGGAAAAAATCGTTTATTAAATATTTTGTAAATCTCAGAATTCAAAACTATGTGTGTTATCCAATAAAGACCCAAAATTTATAGTAATAAACCAAAATCTCCTATATATATATAGTTGCAAATTTTTTTTAACAATTAGTTAAACAAGCCATGTGAACCAACAAACTATCAATAAAAATATAGACACATGCCAACTAGTTCTGAAAAAAAAAAAAAAATTTGTATCAAATTAGAATCAGTAACTAATCCAACATAAAAAAACAATGAAAAAACTCATATAATTAAGCAAACAATCTCAAATGTCCTTGAACAAAAACATATAATTTTCACTATGAATATAAACCCTAAAACTATAGTGGTTAATACTGACATAATAGAAGTAAGTTAATCAATCAAGTAGTCGAAGTCTAAAGAAAATAATTAGTAATGGTCCAAGACCATACATAGTGACAATCTTAATTTGCACAATAAACATATTGGAAGTTGAAATATTGCTAAACATGGACATAACATAGCAAATGCTAGTAACTAAAAGCATGGAGCAGCAACAACAATTAGAGGAAATTTTCTATGGATGCTAATACCAAGGCATTCGGTGATGTCCAAATGTTGGAATAATTCCAACTATAAGGTAGACATACTTTAATTGTCATTTTACTTATAGCGTACTAAAGGTAACAAATTTATTGAGATAATAAAGTATCGGGAAGGGCAATCTAAACTTCGTACAATGAATCAAGTATGAATCCGTGCATTATTAAGGTGTGCCTAATGACATTACCATCGCTTATACCGGGAGGGCATATCAAGAGTCATTATAAGGTTATAAAAGGCTAGGTCCCCTCACTATTCCTCGATAACTTTTCAGATTCCCCATTGTGCCCAGACGTAATAAATGAGGAAGACATCCCTGCTAATTTTCTACTTTTGCCGTACAAAGATGAACTTACCGTGAACTGGCCAACAGTATGTCTTTATCTAAAATAAATTAAAACATGCTATGTACACATATTTGAGATCTTAGCTTTTTAGATTTAAAGTTATCCGCTTATTTGATTATTTAAATCTTACATTTGGTATCAGAGCTAATCAAAGCCAATCAAGTGTTATTTTTGCAAGAAAATAGGCCATATGAAAAAGGGTTGTCTGAAATTCAAGGTTTGGCTAGAAAAGCAAGATAAGGCTAAAGGTAATCCCCTAGCTCATGTTTGTTTGAATCAAATTTAGTAAATGTTCCATCAAATTCTTAGTGGCTTGATAGTGGGGCAACTGTTCATGTTGCTTTCACCATGCAGGGATTCACAAATGTTTAGAGTTCGAAAGAGCTCAGAAGACTAGAGTTAACACGCCTGCCGTGGCGGCTTTTATCGAGATGTTAGTTTAAATTTGAGTCATGATTTACTTTAGTTCTGAATTAATACATTTTATGTACCATCCTTTTGTGGAGGAATTTGATTTCAATAATTTCTTTAGATAAACTTGGATATCATGGTGACTTTTTGCAATTTTTGAGTCAAATTACTAATTAATTCACTATTATTGGGATATGGTGTTTTGATTGATGGTTTATATCAATTATCTTCGTAGTTAATGCAGAATACATTTTGCATAATGATAAAGCAACATCCAAGCATCACGAATCCCAAAGAGGTCTTTCATGTCAGGCAAATGTTTAGGTCATATATCGAGAGAGAAAGAGTCGAACTATTGATCAAAAAAATGATATATTGCCATCTCTTGTTTTTTTAGGATATGGAGATTTGTGTGGATTGTATTAGAGGAAAACTTTCAAGGCTGGTAAAATAAAGGAGCAAGTCATAGTAGTGATTTGGCCGAGATTTGTTCATAATCGATATTAGTGGTCCTTATTCTTACTACTATATGTGGCTCTAGGTATTTTCTCACTTTCATCAGATGATTTTTCTCATTATGGTTATCTTTATCTTGATTAAAGAGAAATCGATGCTCTAGATAAATTTAAAGTGTTTAAGCCGAGGTTGAGAAACAATTAGAAAAGTCATTATGGATTGCAGGATTCGATCGCGCGTGAGAGTATTATGGTAGACATGGGGATGTAGGTCAACATATGGGGGCCTTTGCAACACTCGCAGGATCGTGGAATAATCGCCGCACACCATGCCTCGGGAGTCCCTGAATAAAATGGTGGGCCGAAAGGCGACCCGACTTTAAGGATATGATGAGGAGCATGATTTGAGAGTCTAATCTTCCGAATATCTTTGGGGCGGCGCAATCAAACCGCCAATTATATCCTCAATGTGAGTTCCTAGCAACTTGTCCTAAACACCTTTCAATTATGGAATAGGAGCTTCCAGCCTAAATCATTTTCGAGTTCAGGATGTCCAACTCGAGGTTAGACTTATAACCCACAGAAAAGAAACTTGATCCAGAACTAAGATTTACTTCATCTCTATCCTGGATCATTCTAAAGGCTACAAATTCTATAATCCTACTCATGGACAGAGAATTGTTGAGTCTCTTACGCAAAAAATTTTTTGGAACTTGATGTAGCTAATTTTCCTAACTCTCAAGTCCCTCTTCTAAAAGAACTTGAGTAGAGGACAATTGTTTCATTACCTTTATCCAGGAGCGCGATTCCATTATTTTTTTATCAAACTTATTTTCTTACGTAAAAACCAATTAAAGTCGTCCAAGTGGGAGAATGTTGGAATAATTCCAACTATAAGGTGGACGTACTTTAATTGTCATTTTAATTTTATAAAGCAAACCAAAGGTCATAATTATTGAGATAATAAAGGAATGTGAAGGGGCATTCAAACCCTCATAAGGTACAATGAATCGAACGTATGAATCAAGGCATTATTAAGTGTAGGCCTAATGACATTGATTATTGCCATAGTGGGAGGGCATATCAAGAGTCATTATAAGGTTATAAAGGCCAGGTCCTCACTATTCCGACAATTTTTCATTCCCATTGTGTTTGTATCGTAAATAAAGAGTACACCTTCCTATTAATTTTCTCAAGCAGAAGACAAAGATGACTCCTCATCGCGAATCCACAATGTGTATGTCTTTATCTAAAATAAATTAAAACATACTATGTACACATATTTGAGATCTTGGATTTTTAGATTTAATGTTATCCGCTTATTTGATTATTTAAATCTTACATTTTGAGCTCTTGGATTTTCAGATTTAAAGTTATCCGCTTAATTTTTTTTTAAAATTGAACAAAAATTACGGACCCCAAGATTCGAACCAACAACCTTTCATCCCAAACCAAATCCTAGGCCTATGCATCATATTTCTCATAAGGGTAAGGATTTTGTTAAGCATGGTGGAAATTTTAAACCTAAGAATGGCATGAAGAAGCCAATCAAGTGTTATTTCTTGCAAGAAAATAGCCATATGAAAGCGGTCATTCAAATCTGCCTGCTAGAAAAGCAAGATAAGGCTAACAGTAATCCCTAGAAGCTCATGTTTGTTTTGAATCAAATTAGTAAATGTTCCATCAAATTCTTGGTGGGCTTGATAGTGGGGCAAATCGCTCGCTTGCTTTCACCTTGTAGGGATTCACAAACAAGCTGTGAGTCCGGAAGAGCCGTAAATGACACTTAGAGTTGCCAATGTTGAAGCCGGGCGGCTTTATCGAGATGTTAGTTTAAATTTCGAGTCGCATTTACTTTAGTTCTAATACATTTTATGTACCATCCTTTAGGAGGAATTTGATTTCAATACTTTAGATAAACTTGATATCAGGTGACTTTTGCAATTTCGGGAGTCAATTTATCAATTAATTCTACCAATATTGGCTATGGTGTTTTGATTGATGGTTTATATCAATTATCTTTGGTAGTGAATGGTGAATACATTTTGCATACTGATAAAGCAACATCCAAGAGATCACGAATCCCAGAGAGGTCTTTCATGTTGTGGCATAAATGTTTAGGTCATATATCGAGAGAAAGAGTTGAACGGTTGATCAAAAATGACATATTGTCATCTCTTGATTTTGAGGATATGGAGATTTGTGTGGATTGTATTAGAGGAAAACTTTCCAAGGCTAAAAATAAAGGAGCAAGTTGTAGTAGTGATTTGCTGGAGATTGTTCATACTGATTTTAGTGGCCCTTATTCCACTACTATATGTGGCCACATATTAACATAGTTAAGAGATAAGCACCTCAAACAATCTGGTCTAATAAAACACTAATATTGAAACATGGCAATTATCATGTCATTTAGCGACACAAAATCAACCATATTCACAAATAGTAGTGAAGTTATTGACATAGATCATGTATGACAGTGTAGTGTAGCAAGCAACAAATGTGTTGCATCTTATCAATCCTTTGTATGATTTCTTTATAAAAGAAATCCTTTAAGAAAATCCATATGTATATCTCTTGATATTGAAATAACCAGATAGTGTTATTCTGAGATATACCATACTTGAAATAACACCACTTTCAAGTACAAACAAAGAAGTCCTTATTATGTATATCTCTCATAGATCAAATAACCGATAGTGTTGTTCTTTGAGATATACCTCAAACTGAAATAACACTACTTTCAAGAATAAATAAATATAAAATCTATGGAAAATATAAATATTGAATATCAATATTATTCATCAAATGTAATACAGCACATGACAAAATAAATAACTCCCACTAACCAAGTACATCAAAGGACTTTATAATACCCATGTTAAAAACATGTCTCTGGAAGGTAATAGGTCTAAGTCCCT
Organism: Tetrastigma voinierianum; assembly: GCA_016808115.1. Taxonomy (NCBI): domain Eukaryota; kingdom Viridiplantae; phylum Streptophyta; class Magnoliopsida; order Vitales; family Vitaceae; genus Tetrastigma; species Tetrastigma voinierianum. Next base: position 398,775 of record JAEQBH010001731.1, on the reverse strand, counting down.
TAGTCAAAGGATCAACCAACATGTTAGTGGTGTCAATGTGCTCTACCATGATATCTTCATTTTTGACAAGATCCCTTACTGTGATATACTTTAGCTCAATGTGCTTTGAACCTTTTGAACTTCTATTGTTCTTTGAAAATAACACAGCAGCATTATTGTCACAAAAGATCTTTATAGGTCGAGATATGGAATCAACAACCAATAACCCATAAATGAAGTTCTTTAACCAAATTGCCTGAGTAGCAACACCATAACAAGCAACAAACTCAGCTTGCATAGTAGAAGAAGCAAGAAGAGTTTGTTTGACACTCTTCCAAGAAATAGCTCCCCCTACCATCATAAAAATGTATCTGAAGTCGATTTCATCATCCGAACATCCCGCAAAATATGTACTGCGGTAACGAATACTTCAAGGTTTTCCATTTTTCTATAAACAAGCATGTAATCTTTTGTTTGTTGCAAGTATCTCATAACTTTCTATGCAAAGAATCCTAATGCTCGTCCAGATTAGAAAGATATTCATCAAGAACTCCCACTATAAAGGCTATAGTCAGCCTCAGGCAACTCGAGCATACATGAGACTACCAATAGCACTGGCATATGGAATATTCTCCATTGATTTTCTTCAAAATCATTGCCAGGGACATTGACTTTTACCAAGTTTGTCACCTTTTACAATTGGCACTTCTCCAGCCTTGCAAGTCTCCATGTTAAATCGTTTAAGTACTCGATCAACATAAGCACACTGAGACAATCCCAACAAATTCTTAGATCTATCCCTATGAATCTCAATGCCAAGAACAAATGACTCCTCACCAAGATCTTTCATTTCAAAAGTCTTGGATAACAGGGCTTTAGTTTCATGTAGAAGATTAACATCATTACTGGCAAGAAAAGTATCATTAACATAGATAACACGGAAAATAAATTTACTCTCACTGGTCTTAAGATAAATACAGTGGTCCACCTTATTCTCAACAGTGTGCACTGAAACCACTAAACCAAATGGTTACTTCTTTCCTTTTATTGATTTTTAATGATCTTAATAGATATTTACTACCAGAAATCAAGGCAAATCCTTTGAAAATAAAATATATTTATTTTCCTCGGTATGCGAACCTTGAAAATGCCCAGTACCTTATTGCGTGAGGTGCGCAATACCTTTCCTTTTTTTTATTTATTTGAAATTCCCTTTGGCCATTCCAATGGACGTCTCAAAACAAATCAAAATGCAACTGAATCAAAACAATCAATTTCAATTTTGTTAATCAAGAATCGAACTAGAACATGATTCAACAATATATACAAAACCGACTAAACAAAGACATGTACAAATATTTGATTAGCTCGATACCAAAATGTAAGATTTAAATAATCAAATAAGCTTGATAAATTTAGATCTCGAAACCAAGATCTCAAATATGTGTACATAGCATGTTTTAATTTATTTTAGATAAAGACATACCTGTTGACGGATTCGCAGTAGGATTCATCTTCGTCTGGCAAAAGTAGAAAATTAACAAGAAAGATCTTCCTCACTATTTCTGATACAGGCACAATGGGAATCTAGAAAAGTTATCAGAATAGTGAGGGGACCTAGCCTTTTATAACCTTATAATGACTCTTGATATGCCCTCCCATTATGCAAGAATCAATGTTACTTCAGCCTAATTTTTATAATGCTCGATTCATACGTTCGATTTATTGTACTTTATGAGGGTTTGAATGCCCCGATTCATTGTACCTATGAGGGCTTGGAATTCCCCTCTCTATTCTTTTATTATCTCATCATGACTCGTCTGGCTATGAAAATTAAAATGACAATTAAAGTACGTCCACCTTATAGTTGGAATTATTCCAACACCATATCCTCTACTTTCATTCCACCAGGCAATTCCCAATCAAACCGATTCATAAGATTTGCTAATAGAAGCTCAATTATTGCCATAACAAATGGCATTCTAGGGCAACCCCTCCTTCCAGCTCCAAATGGAATGAATTGAAAGAGTTGTCCTTTGAAATCGATATTTGTATTCAAGAACCTCTCCGGATGAAACTCCTCCACTTCCTCCCAAAACATGGGGTCTCTTCCAATCGCCCGAGCATTAACAAGAACCATTGTTCTAGATGGAATATCGTAGCCCATTATTTTGACATATTGGGTGGATTCTCATGGAAATAGCAAAGGACCAGGAGGATGTAACTAGAGTGTCTCTTTGATTACTTGGCATTTACTAATTCTCCTTACATCTTTATGCACTTCCTTCATGGCTTTGGGGTGTCTGAGGAGTTCTGTCATTGCCCATTCTAGTGTTGTGTAAATAGTATCGGTTCCACCGACAAACATGTCCTATATATAAGAAACAATCTAGTTAAGAAAATTTACGTATGTGCTTCTAGGTTTTTGAATAGTTCGTTATACATATGTAATAGTGAAATTAATTAGGGTACGTTTTGCTATATGATTTGAACAAAAACAAAAAATCTGTTTATGTGTGTGTTGAGTTTACTAACTTTTAAATAACTTAAAAAAGCTCAAAGAATGATTCATTAAGTCAAACAACGTTTAAAATGACTTTGTGGTTTAATTTTCTATATAGAATATTATTTTATTAGTTTTTTCAACTAGAAAAATAACTTACAAGTAGAATTAAAAGATTGATTGATAATTGCCTTATTAATGCAAAAGTACTGGATAGATAAAATTGTGTCATATGAGTGTTATTTTTATGAATAATAAAGTTTTTATAAATTTTCGTTTAGAAAATAAACTTCTTATCAAATGTTACTTTACATTGAATTTATTAATGAGTTCGATAATAAATAATTTAAATTTTATAAATAAATTTGAATATTTATTAAAATTGTGACGCCCCAAAAATCTGGGTGTCCTCGACAACTCACAACCTATAATACTCGTGAATGTCGCAACCCGACACCACTCATGAAAATTCCAAGTGTAGCCTCTTTCAGACGAAGAGCCTTACCCAAGGTACATAACCACCATACAAGCATTACGGGGTCCAAATGCGATAAAATAATGGCCTCTTGAGCCTGCATTAATACTCATCAAACATATCCCGACCCAGAAATATACTACATGGTTAGTTTCTACATTACTCTTAATACAAACACACATTAAAATTTACAATTCTATTACATGTTATATACCAAAAACACGAAAGCCTGACCAGTTTCTTAAAATCGGCCTCTAAAATGGTAGTCTTCGACGCTCCACTGGCCTGAAATAATGATCCCTCGGCAGGTGAGCAAATCTAGTAGAGATAATTTCCTACATGGGTTACTCCCACCTAGAGTGCACATGCATGACAAACAAACACATTGAGAATTACATGAAACTACTCGAGATGTCTACATGACTGGATGAGAGTGTGACTCACCCTATCCCATATCCAGAGTCCTCACCCGACTCCTCTCATACAAGTTGCCTGAATGAAAACCATTTCCAAACAAAGGTATTTGTTTTAACCGTGGATAACCCTCAGATATAAATAGTGGGCTAGACTCAGATAATCTATTTTATGAATGACCCTCCGTGTATATCAATTGGGCCGACTCAGGCAGAACATTATATGGACCAACCCTCCCAGATGTTGTAATGGACACGCTCGATAATTGTGTGTGGTCAACCCTCCGAAACAATTCTCTCAAAAACCTACCTCATGCACTCCTCTATTGTTCTAGGGTGCTCAGTGTATATGGAATGCACATGATACCCAATTCCAATACGTTCATGTTAATATATTCACATGCATATATAACATAATTAAATCACATAAAATATGTTATGAAAATTCACCATCAATTACACAAAATTAGCTCACATGGGCTAATTAACAAACCACGAAACAATTCATTTTGAATCGCTCGACCAAACACATTTTCACCTGATTATTTGGTAGCCATTTATTTATGTGACGATTAAAACCCTCGGGTTACTGTTCACGATCACTCGAATAGGAATTTTCTCCACTCAGTTCAAAGCTTTTGAGACCGAGTTTACGGCTAAAACAAGCCTCAGAACATTCCTAACCATTTACATAGCTCTTAGACAAGAAATAACGCAAATGCCAGGAAAGATCCCTACCTCTTGGGTTGTGGAACTCCACGAGGTGGTGTCACAGCGTAGTCGCACGTGAAACTTTCCTTTTTGCTCAGTCAGCCAGGCGGTCCGATCTAGAAACCTAGAGAGAAACCACTCTCTCTCTCTCTAAAAACTCAACGTCTCAGCCACTGCATCACCCGTTCCAGCCCACTGCCCATTTGGTTCTTTTAATTTTTTGGAGAATACAACTATTTACATTTGTCTTATTATCATTAACAAATTCCAAATTTCCACTTATGTCCCCTTTTTCCACGATTTTGACCCTTGGCATAATCTCGGTTGTCTATTTCCATCATCTCTCTAATCTTGCAACATGTGTCACAAGAGTACATGTAGTAGGTGACTTTTGTCACATCACATGTCTCTCAAACTGTTCTGACACCCCAGGCACGGTGCCTCGAAACATAAAATCCGGTATCCGGAATTCGACGAAGTCGGCGTGGTAACTAGATTTCGCGAGACGATTCAAATGGTGAAATCCGTTTTGTCATCTAAGATCTAGAAAAATTTCAGATTTTTACCGAAATGACCATTTTACCCTTTTTCCGAAAATTGGAATTTTCTCGAGTCTTACATTCTCCCCTCCTTAAAAGGAATTTCGTCTCGAAATTCTGGACAATGACAACCAAACACATGCATATGCAACGTGCACTCTACCATGCATGTAAACTAGTCATTTAAATATTAAACGACTAAACCACGTACCTTCATCCCTAAACAAGAATATGGTAGGTCTGCATCGTGTCCTCGCGCTCCACGCGCTGACTCTCCACTCCACGATGCCGCCATAGCACCTCACTCAATTTCACGGTCTTACGTCGCGAAAACCCGATCCCGACTATCTATGATGCACACTGGTCCTCCCTCGAAGGTCACATCTGTGTTGACCGTAATCTCTCCCCAATCCACCACATGAGCTGGATCCGAGTGTACCCACGGAGCATGGAGACGGAAATACCTCGACACCGAAGGTCAAGCAGAAAGCCAACCGGGTACGCCATGCTGCCTACCCTCTCGAGTATTTTGAAGGGCCCAATAAACCTCGGCGATAGCTTCCCTCGCTTACCGAATCTGACCACTCCTCTCTTAGGCATCACCTTTAAGAAGACGTGATCTCCAACATCGAACTCTAAGGGTCAATGTCGTACATCTGCATAACTCTTCTGCCAGCTCTAAGCCGTGAGAAGACGCCGTCAGATCGCTCACCTTCCGCGAGGTGTCTCTGACTCAGATCAGACCAAGTGATGAGCCTCTCCCACCCTATCCAACATAACGATGACCTGCATGACCTCCCATACAATGCCTCGTATGGTGCCATCTGTATACTCGCTTGGTAATTGTTGTTGTAGGCGAATTCCACTAAGGGCAAGTGCTCTTCCCAGCTACCCTTATGATCCAGGACGCATGCTCGCAACATGTCCTCTAACACCTGTATAGTCCTCTAACTGACCATCTGTCTGTGGGTGGAAAGCTGTACTCATGGTCAGCCGTGTGCCCATAGCCTTTTGGAAACTCTTCCAAAAGTGCACCGTAAACCTCGGGTCTCTATCCGACACTATGGATACCGGTACTCCATGTAGTCGGACTATCTCTCGAATATACAACCCATGCACTTCCAATGTGAAGGCCACCGCACGTAAGAAATGCCGACTTTCGTGGAGCCGGTCTACTATCACCCATACCGCATCATGTCTCTGCGGTGTTCGTGGCAAGTGGGTCACAAAATCTATCGTGACGTGTTCCCACTTCCACTCAGCCACCTCCAATGGCTAAAGAGCTCTCACGTTTCTCTGCTCACTTTAACTCACGGTTACGAGACATCGCTTGAACAAAGTCCCCTACGTGTCTCTTCATCTCGCTCCAAAGAATATTGACGATGAAGATCCCGGTACATCTTCATGCCACCTGGATGCATTAAAGAAATCGAGCAAGTGAAACTCCCCGAGAATCTCCTCTCAAATCACTAACTGGGGAACTACTGTCTGGCCCTCTATACTCTTAAGACAACATCACAGGGACTGGCCCTGGCTGGGCCACCGCACCTGGATCGTACTCAGTCCCCGATGGACACCATCTTCGCCCTACCCCGACCTCGATCACTCGCCATCGTAGACGGTGTAACCACTAAACTCCCTTAACGTATTCTTACTAAGCCATCAGATCGTAATCCAAATCGTCCTTACGCCTTGAGCATTCGCTTACCTCGAAGCTATATACTAGCTAATGCTCCCGTGATATTCGACAGTGTATCAATATTAAGAGCTGCCTTACTAGGATGGTAATGCAAAGTGAAGTCATAATCCTCTAGGAACTCCATCCATCCGCTGCCTCATGCCAGGTCTCGCTGCGTGAAAATATATTTTAGACTTTTAAGGTCTGAAAGCACACCTTGAACCTCGCTAAGTAGTGGCGCCCAAATCTTCAAGGCAAAGACTACACCGCCAACTCCATGTCGTGTGTGGGGCACTCGCTTCATGATTATTCAACTCTGATGGAACCATAAGCTACTACCCTCCTCCCGATCGTGATCAAAACACATCCTGGGTCCGGCCCCTCGGTGGCATCACAATACACCGTGTGCACTCTGCCCCTCTGGCCCAGACTGACAAGATAAGAGCCGCAAGCCTCTTTCAACTCCTGGAATGCCTCCTCGCATCGGTCATCCCAATCAAACTTGACCTCCTTCCGGGTCAATCTCCTCAAGAGCTTTGTCGCGATAAACTTTCCTTAGATGGTCTCATGTTTCTTCCATTTTCTGACGTGACATAAAACTTCTCTGTTACGACATAAATCTCTTGTTGCTTAGTACCCAAAAAGTGCTATTTTGAGTCCTATTCAAAATAGGTTTTGAGTGCTTTTTGCGTACTAATCATGTGAATTAAGCCAATTGACATGTGCAGATCCACTTAGTACCACTAATTTCGTTTCGAGTTTGTTTTTGGTAATTTTGCAGGTTTTTGCGAGCCTAAGTCATAATTTCAAGTTTGGTGTTGTATTGAAGCCGAATGTTAGAATTTCGTGTGATTTCACTGTCGAAATGAAGAAAATGTCAAGTGAACCGATGAAATGAAGATGCGTGAAGCAATGCAGGATTGGCTGTGAATTTCGCTATGCATTATAAATTTCAAACTATAAAATTTCTCACGCAATCCCCGCGAAAATTTCACTATATTAGCACAGCTAGCGAAATTTCTCGCTTATCATAGCTTAAAATTCCGCTATCATAGCGGTAAGTCATTATGCATAGCGAAAAATTTGAATTTTCTATGAGCAGCTCTTGTATTTCGCTATGATAGTAAATTCACCGCATAGCCAAAACTTACCCCCGTGTTTTGGTTCCAAACGACCGCTTTTGTATAATTCCCATTTTGTCCCTATCAGAATCATGTATTTTAGGTATTTTGTATTTCACACATTTTTGGTCAGTTATATAAGCTACCTTATAGCTTTTGTAACCCTAATCTCACATCGCTTGGAGCCCGCAGCCTTTGTTTTAGGTTGCGCTTCTCTCTCTTCTTTCTCTCATTTTTCGCTGCCAAACACACCTCGAGGATGACAACTCAAGGGATGTCTTGGCTAAGCTCTCAAAGCTCAGCAGAGGTTGCCAGCTGTTACTGCGGTTTGGGCAAAGGTCTCCATGTTTTAAATGGAACAGTATCAGATTTATTGTTCCATACGCTCCAAATTAGGGCTTAATGCTATTTAATGTCTTTCCCTAGTCAATACTAGTCATATTTAGGGTTCAGACTTAATGGTAGATGCACCGACATTCATTAGATGTCATTTACTTAGCCATTGAAATGAGGTTAAATGCTATGTTTTCAAACTCGATTGGAACACTAAATGCTCGCATTTGTTTTAACTCAAATAGCAAGAGCTTTTTAATCTGCTAGTTTTAAAAAGCTAAACAAAAGATCCTGGCTTTGTTATGACTATATGTCATTTTCCCTAATGCGAGGAAATGACCAGAGGACACCTTAATAACCCCATTTTATCAAGCAAGTGACCCAAGCCTTCAAGGTCATCATTTCACACTTTAATTTAAACTGTTTCAGTTACCCAGTGAACAACCAATCTCCTCTGTTTTTACCTAAATCAAAAAATCCAAATGAATGCCTCACCATTTTGAATCATGCGATATTTAATCATTTGTGGGATGAAACCCATCCCCTGTTCGACCCTGACTACTATAATCGCAAAGAGTTTCGACTAATGGCGCAGGGAGGAATATAGGATACAAATTTTGCTGATCCACCACTCCCACCGTGGCACGACCAAATGGCGCTGCTGTCGGGAGCAGGCAACCACGAAAGATTATTGATATGCACGGTAATCCATGACATTTGGTGGCCTTCAACCCTTTTTTACCTCGCTTGTTAGAATTGCAAGTTTTCTTTACTGTTAGCCACGCACTGCTTTTATTTTTTTTTTACAACAATTTTTGTGTTAAATAACACCGATCCTTTTGGCAAGCTTTGTTTGTGTTCTTCACGTGTCTCACTTTGTGTAATAGGTGTTTATGCACCACCTGGATAGAGATAGTTCAGACTACAAAGAATCGCACACCACTGAGCTAAGGTCGTGCAAACTGCACACAAAGGATCAAATGGATCCTCTACCTGAGGAACAACAAAGTTAGCAAGGTACTCCAGTGAACCCAACAGCATACAGATCAATGAGGGATCACATACACCATCCTAGAGTTAGTGCTCCCCTTCCCGCATCATACCCCGCCAGGATGTAAAGTGTAAAGGAGACCCTGATGAAAGTGCAAAAACTCATCTATGTTTTGAGTTCATTCAGACATGTTATTTGTGTGCATTTTATATCCATATTCACAAACTCATAAAAATTTCCTCTAAAACTTAAGTTTTGTAGGATTATTGATGAAAAGCAAGGATTTAAAAGAAATGAGTAATATATTTCCAAAAGAAGAGTCAACCGAGAGTCTCACGCAAGGCCAATGGGAAGACACTTTTTCTGTACCATATGGAACAACAAATGGTTCAATTCCACCCATGGTTGCATTCTATATTCAAAAGACATCTTCCAAACGAGTACTACACACCCCAAATCCGAAGTCAAAACGAAGAAGTTATGGCCCCGACAAGTTGGAGAAGAAACCGGCCAAGGTTCAGAATCGTTAGTCGCACTCGTTGTCGCGACATAGGAAGCGCGACAAGGAACAATCGATGTCACGAACTTATGTCGCTGACATAAGAAGCAACCATAAAGGAACAACTGATGTAGCTAACTTATGTCGCCGGCATGCGCAGAAGCAACCCAGCGGAACAACCTGATGTCGCTAACTTACGTCGGCTATGCTGAAGTTGCAATCAAAGGAACAACCGATGTCGCTAACTTATGTCCCGGTTACAAGAAGCAACTAAGGAACAATCATGCACGCGAACCTATGTCGCGACCAGAATTGATGTCGCGACCAGAGTTGATGTCGCGACTTGTGTCGCGGACGTGAATCGCCTTTAAAGAATCCTGGAAAAAGGACGAAAATTGAGTTCGACCCACTTCAAGCCCATTTCACCCTAGAACCATATATATACTGCTTTTTTAGGTAAAGAGGCATGGAAGATTGGAGAGCCTCTCTCATGGGGTTTCTCTCTCTAGATTGCCCATTTTTCCAATTTTTCTGTAGATTTTGATTTTTTTAGATTCGAGAAAAGGTTTTAGAGCGTATTTTTGTTTCTATTGAAGATATTTTGGTCAGAGTATTAGAGATTCGATTTCACTAAGGTTCGCATTAAAGATTGAAGCTAAAAACTGATTTTCTCTCTCATGGGTTTTCTCTCTCTAAACTGCCAATTTTCTTGCTTTTTGTCATGTATTTTATTTTGGCTAGATCTTAGAATAGCTTTGTGCGCATTTTATTTCTATCAAGAGATTTTGGTGTCAGACTTTATATTCAATTTATTTATCATAGAGGTGAAGATTAAGCTCAAATCTAGGTTTTTCTCTTTTCTCTTGGGATTTCTTTCTTCATTTTTCTACTTTTTGTTTGATTAGTGATGATTAAAATCCAAAGAATGGAACATTAAACACCCTCTAGGCTGGGGATTAATTGTTGAACATTCGCATTTGCGCTTTTCGCTTATTTTGTGGGTTTGAAAACTGAATTTATATAATTGGTATAGTTCATATAATGAATTGCTGAATATTAGTAGCTTATACCCACAAGAGCTTTATCTTGCTCGATTTCCTGTGTGAGGCCTCTCGAGACAATGAGGGATGAGAGCCCCTGAGAGTAAAGAGCTGTAACTTAGGTATGCTGACTAATATCTTGGAACTACGAACTCAAAATATTTATAGATCACTAATTTACTCATGGTGTGAGGATTAATTAGATGATGTATCAATTTAGTTGACGAGGTTTCCTCCTTAGTCCGATGAAAGGATTCATCCTGTTAGGCAAAGATTCAATCAAGGAGATAGAAAATTTTATTAGATCAAGGACGAGATACCAATTACATCGAGAAGGCTTGCATTATCTGTTCGTGGGAGCAAGAATTCTTCAGTCCTAAGAAACAAGCAGCACAAGAAAAACAATCAAATCTTAAAGAGTGCCAAATTTTATAAGTAGCTATTTAGACCCATTTGTCCCCGAAAAGAATATGGATCTCTTAACTAGTGAAATGTATGGTGTATGGAGAATCCAAGCTATACTACATTGCTCTTGGACAAATCTAGCATTCAACTTACAATTGTTGTTTTCTCAAGAAATCAAAACGTTTGTAAATAATATCCCCATCCCTAGTGACTCTCTTCACAAATTTTAGAATTAAGGAAGCTGTTTTATTTGATAGATTTTTTGTGATTGTTTAAATCGGGCTTTGTTTCAATTAAATTGATTTTATTCGACATCCTACTTGGTCGCCTAAATAGTGAAGGACCCTGCACCCGCATCAAATCCAATTAGAGAGAACTCCAATCCTCGTGGCACGATATCCGACTCCTAGAGTCCACTTTATTACTTCAGGCGACCTGCATTCTGCGAAAGTGCCGATGCTGTACACTTTTCATTTCAGTTTTTGAGTATATTTACTTTGTTTCAAATCAGTTTTTGAGTATTTACTCACATTCACTTTGACCATATTTTCACATATACATCATTTGGTCTACTCAACAAGTTTTTGAAGGCCAAGTAGTCTGGGATTAGTTAATAGTCCTTTGTAATGTAATGGCTACAAATTTTGTATGTGTTCTTTGGTCTATTAACAAGTTTTTGGCGCCGTTGCCGGGGATTAGTTAATAGTCCTTTGTAATAACGTCATAAATTTGTATGTGTTCTTTGGTTCATTAATGCTTGGCGCCGGTTTGTGGATTGGCGCGGCTCCACTTCTCTCATTGGAAGTCGACATTTGAAGAACTGGGTAATTTGCTAATTCTAGGCAATTTTTATTTTTATTTTTATCTTTTGTTTGTGATTTGTTTCTAGTTAATTTTTTTTATTAGTATTTTGTACTTTATTTTCTTTTGTTTTTCTTCTTATTTGTTGTACTTATGGAGGCATTCAACAGGAAGATAGGATTTTGCTTCATAGCTCAAGCTTGAACTACTTCTTCATAAATTGGACTAAAGAATTCACAATGACTCACTCATGGAACAAGGAGTATTGCCTTATCAAGGGAGTTCAAATCCCACATTTCAAGAGGAAGAAGAGTTGTCTCCTGTTAAGGAGCAGATTGCTATCTACATGGAAGGGAACAAGAAGATGATCTGTTTCCTATGCATCAAAGTTTTTCTGAAAGCAAAACACACTCCCATTAATAGGATTAGTCAAATCATCAAATATATTCAATGTGTTTCGTTAAAGGTTAGTTGCCAAACTAAACCACTGCTTGAAAATCTATTTTTGTTCTTTTTCTTTAAATGTCCAAATTAGTATTTCCTTCTTTCATGAGCAGAAATTTCCAGATTTAGATGCCTTCCAAGTCAACACTAGTGCTAGATTGAAAAATATAGAAGCTCAAATAGGACACTTGGTCCAAGCATTCAAGGAAAAATTCTCTAGGACCTCTCCTAGTAACACTTTGCCAAATCCCAATGAAATGATTGATATTACCCTTTGAGCAAAGCAGTGTAAATTTCATCCCAAATCAGGGAAGAAGGTGAAAATGAGTCGGGAAATTGAGAACAAGGCACTCCTAAACAACTTAGATGATGAAGAGTCATTACTGGATAAACTGAAATTCCAGCTAGTGTCAAGTAATGGCTATTGAAAACATTTTGGTGAAGATTGACACATTTAATACCTTCCCTCATGGATTTTATGACTTGGGGCATTGGAAAGGGATTTACACTCCTCATATACTAAGAAGACCACTTCTTTCCTCAAGCCAAGCATGGATTGACATCAATGAAGGGGGAGCCTCCACCTGCTTTGTAGGTGAGGAGAAAGCAAAGTTCCACCTTTCACCAACCATTACCTTTGATGGAGCAAGAGCATGTTTTTACAAAGGTAAAATTCCTCGCAGCCTTACTTCAATCAAAGTAGCATATATTTGAACAAATTTCTTAAGCATAATGTGTTTACATCTACTTCACATAGAGGGGACTCGCTTTGAAGAAATCATGGGCTGAACCACCGTACCATAATTAAAGGATTTTGAGTTTCTTTCCCTCTTCAAAGTCCGAAAGAAACATCCTCGAAATAATGATTATGAAGAGGAAGTGCTTTCCAAGATGAATGATTGGTCAAATGGAAGCACTAGTACTTTTTCCAATGAGTCTAGCCGACTCTAAAAACGGAGCAAATTTTCTTGGGAGGCAACCTAAGCTCAATAAGTATTCCCATCCATTCTCTTTCTTTCATTTTTTTAGTTATTTTATTTGCATGCTTTTTTATCACGGGATGAAAATTCAATGTTGTTTAACTTTGTCGCAAAGTTTCTAATAAGATAAGTTTCGGCTCAACATGTTGTCATGACTAGTTTGGTAAGAGCAAAGGCAAGAAGTTGGAAAGTGGTTGATGTAATTATAGTGCTTGAAGTAAGAAAAAATGGAGTGGGAGATGTTCATCAAATTTCGTGTTTTTGAGATGAAAAGAACCAAAATTGAAATGAAATATAAAGTTGGAAGGTTCATGATCATGCTTGAGGAGAATTCTGAAGACAAAAGAGATGAGTTTAAGTATGAAATGAAAAAGCATTAAGTGGGTTTCTTTATTGGAGGAATTTTTGAGAGAATATATAATCATGAAGGACTTTGAAGGATAGCAAGTGATATGGGCAAGAGACAGCAAAGAGAACTCAAGGAGTCAAGAAATCTTCACACTGACAGGCATTGAACATTCTGATTTTTCTGTATTGATTGAGGCTCCAAATTGTTCACCTCATCCCATGAGCAGCATCTTACTGAAAGGCTCTTCCAACGAGTCCTTACACATCCAATTCGAGCTAAAATGAAGGAGATATGAGTATAACAAGTTGGATAAAAACAGGGGTGCCGAGCAGAATTGTTGGACGACCAAAGACCACAAATACGAAAACAGTAGGCTTTTTTAACCCTTAAACCCATTTTCTTCTTCCTACTCTTTATACTTCTATCTTGCCATACTCTTTCCCTCCAACCCTTTGTAACTTCTAACCACTTTCAAATTTTCCCATCCACTTCCAAATCCTAAATCACATTCCTCCCCTAACTACTTTCATCATTCTCGTTTTCTCAAACCATCACAAACCCACAAACTTACCTTTTGTTGAACCCCCAATTCTTCCATCCATCATTCCAAGCGCATCAAAGAGAAGCAGTATAATGGAAGAAAATTTTTGTGCTTGGCTGTTTGTTTTGGTTCTTCGGTGGATCATTGCCAATAGATATCTGTATGTATTGAAGGAGGTTTGAAGAATCAAACTCACTCATTTGAGGTGAAGGAAGCTGGTGCACACCAAGTGTTTGAGAAAATGCCAAAGCCACTTCTTCCAAAGAAGCAAAAGAGTATCAAGGGGTGTACACCTCAATGTCAATGTCTGAAAAATCACTAAGTTTCCTATTCAAAGTGGCCAAGACTACAAAGGGAGTTCACTTTTCCCAACTCTCTTTATTACTCTTTACTTTATTGCTTCCTTTTGCTCATTGCTAGACATTTAGGACAATGTTCATCTCAAAGTTTAGGGGTGTTTCTATTTTTGTTAGTTTATCATGTCACACCCCCACATGCTGCAAATGACAACTTGAGGGATAAATTTTTCTCGTGTTTTTCCTCGGATAATGACTTTGTTTGATGCTTCATAACTTAAGCATCTTAGTTTGGTATATTTTTTGTAGTTAGAGTTTATTGAGTTAATTGAGTTTTGCTTGGAGTTGTCAGATGTCAATAAGGACCATAAATGGAACCCTCTGGCATATGGACAATATTAGAGATAATAGGACTTAATGCTTAATGAGTTATCTCTTTAATAGTTATTTAGTCATTGGTTTCAAAATCCATGCACGTGCTCACTGGGCACCCTTGAAAACACTTTTGTCGGGGTTAGAGAAGGCTATGAGAATCACCCATCTTGATCTCCATATCAGAACTTGCTCCTATTATCACTGAGGCAAAATCCCAGGGCAACACAACAATTGGAGAAATGATAAACATCCGGGAAGAACAGTTTTCAGCCAACCCACACATGCATGAATATTCCTCTAGCACCAATATGTTGCCTTAAAGAGCCAAAATTCGCTGAGAAAAACCAAGTTTGAAGCCAATAACCTTCCTATACATCACTATCCCTCAATAAAGAACCAAACCTGTTCCATAAATATGAGGATTTGAACATAATTGGTAAAAATGCGAGGAAAGAGCTGTAGGGAGTTATTTTTCCATAGGAAAATAACTCCAAATTGGTTGAAATGAGTTGTTGAAATCAAAGGAAGTTGTCAAAAAAAAAAAAAAAAAAACAGAAAATATCAAGTGTAAAGAAGCAAAATACAATAAAAAGTCAAGGAAGAGTGAGTCTAGCCTTCGTAGCCTTCCTTCCCTAGAGCAAGTAAACTTAAGGGTGTCTCAACACCTAATACCCTACACAATTGTTTGGGAGTCATTGGATTTAAAGCTCGCAAGGGTTGCAGAAAGTTTAAGGTTTACATTGCACTACTCTAATAACCTTGTCTTAAAATAAAAGGCTTCTTGGTGTTTGTTGAAAGAATGCAGAATTTGTGCGTAAAAGTGATATGAGGAGTATGGAAGGATGCAACCCAAACGTATTGGGTGTTTGAGTGTCACTATGTCGATGGTAAGAATCGATGGAGCAAGAGCCGCACGTAAAATATGTGCATGTTTGGGTAAGTTTTAGCCTAAAATGACTCACTCAACTACCCCTACCCAAGCCTTACATTGCGTTTATAAAGACCTACTTGATCTTGAGAGTTGTGTGCCTACATTAGTGGAGAGTGATAAGAACAACAAGCCTATGGAACCTAAATAAATTATCTTAGGAGATCCACATACTTATCTCAATTCTACAAACCATCTAGCTTGCAAATTGTTTGGATAAAGACCACACACAACAGCAGAACTACATGATCTAAATTTGTGTCTATTATGAGATTAATTCACTATTAAAATGAATAAATTATCTTGACTATATTTTCTATATTCCTTGTAAGGGTGATTCTTGAGACACATATCACATACCCCTTGCAGCTTGATTACCTGGTTTTGGTTAAATAAAAGGGTGAATGAACTCTTCTCTTCCATTTCTTGGGGACAAGCAATTTCTTTTCTTTTCTTTGCTGAGTGACAGCAAACTTCAGTTTGGGGTGTTTGATGAGTGCAAACTCATCTATGTTTTGGAGTTCATTTCACATGTTATTTTGTGCATTTTATATCCATATTCATGTAAACCTATAAAAATTTCCTCGTAAACTTGGTTTGTAGGATTATTGATGAAAAGTGAAGACTTGGCAAGAAATAGAGTAAATATATCTAAAAGAAGAGCCAACCGAGAGTCTCACAGCGCTACCGGGGAAGATTAATTTTCTGTACCATATGGAACAACAAATGGTTCAAATTCCATCATGTTGCATTCTATATTCAGTGAGTTTTCAACGAAAATTCGCCAATTTCCAAACTGGTGCGTTAAAAAACGTAATAAAGTAAAAGTCAGCCCCGATAAGCTGGAGAAGAAAACCAGCTTGCTGTCCTCGGAATGAAGGTCGCGGAACGCGGTCGCACGGTAGAAGCGCAGCGTTAGCCGCAACCGATAGCGAACTACGTCTTCACATAAGAAGCAAACTAAAGGAACAGCTGATGTCGCCAACTGATGTCGCCATAAGAAGCAACCAAAGGGAACAATTGATGTCGCGAACTATGTCGACATAAGAAGCAACTAAGGAACAATCGATAGTGTCGCTGAATCATGTCGCCATAAGAAGTAAACTAAAGCGAATGTCCGATGTCGCGAACTTATGTCGCGACATAAGAAGCAACCAAAGGAACAACTGATGTCGCGAACTGATGTCGCGACCAGAATTGATGTCGCGACCTGTGTCGTGACCAGAAACGCTGCAGAACCTAAAAAAGGCCGAAAATTGATATTTTGACCTAATTTCAAGCCCATTTCACCCTAGGACCATATATATACTCGTTTTTTAGGTAAAGAGGTATGGAAGATTGAGAGCTCTCTCATGTGGGGGTTTCTCTCTAGACTGCCCATTTTTCCATTTTTTTCTGTAGATTTTGATTTTTTTAGATTTGAGAGCGGTTTAGAGCGTATTTTGTTTCTATTAAAGATATTTATTGTATAATAGATTCAGGATTTCAGTCATGTTCGACAAAGATTGAAGCTAAAAATCTGATTTCTTCTCATGGGTTTTCTCTCTCTAAACTCAAACCATTTTCTTAGTTTTTATTCATTTTATTTTTACAGATCTTAGAATAGTTTTCTTATGCATTTTTATTTCTATTGAAGAGATTTTGTGCCGTACTGCATATTCAATTCTATTTTACTGCTGAGGTGAAGATTTAAGCTTCTCAAATCTAGGTTTTTCTTTCTTTCTTGATTTCTTTTCTTCATTTTCTTACTTTTTGTTTGATTAGTGATGATTGAAATCCAAAGAATGGAACATTTAAACACCCTCTAGGCTGGGGATTAATTGTTGAACATTCAGGATTTGCGCTCAGTTATTTCGTGGGTTTGAAAACCGAATTTATATAATTGGTATAGTTCATATAATGAATTGTTCGGAATATTAGTAGCTTATACCCACAAAGAGCCGTATCTTGCCTGATTTTGTGAGGCCCTCTGAAAGACACTGTGAGACAGATTCCAGAGCAAAGAGCTGCACTTAGGGGTGGTGCTAGACTAACAGTCTTGGAACCAATGAACTCGAAAATTACTTTGATAGATCACTTTATCTATTTCCATGAAAAGAGGATTAATTAGATGATGTATCACTTAGCTGATCGCAGGTTTCTCCTTGTCCGATGAAAGGATCTTGATCCCTGTTAGCAAAGATCTAATCAAGGAGATAGAAAATTTTATTAGATTTAGTTGACGAGATACCACTACATCGGGAGAAGGCTTTGCATTATCCCCGGCTTAGGAGCAAGAATTCTTCAGCACCCTAAGAAATGGTTGTGAAGTATTGGAAAAGAAAACAATCAAACTAAAGAGGCCAAATTTCAGTAGCTATTTAGACCCATTTGTCCCGAAAAGGAATATGGATCTCTAACTAGTGAAATGTATGGTGTATGGAGAAATCCAAGCTATACTACATTGCTCTCGACAAATCTAGCATTCAACTTACAATTAAGGTTTAGCAAATGCAAACCGTTGTAAATAAATTATCCCCTATCCTTAGTGACTCTCATACCTTTAGAATTAAGTAGTTATTAGAGTTTGGTAGATTTTTAGGATTAGTTTTAAATCATTGTCAATCAAATTGATTTATTCGACATCCTACTTGGTCACTTAAATAGTGAAGAGCCCTTGTAATCAAGTGATCAAATCTACCAGAGAGAACCTAACTGGTATGAGTATCCTGGACTTTGTGAGTCCACTTTATTACTTGTATGACCTGCACTTGCGGAAAGGGGTTGAGTGTTGGTAATACTTTTCATTTCTTGGCCAGTATATTTACTTTTGTTTCAAATCAGTTTTTGAGTATTTACCACATTCACTCCCTTGACCATATTTTCACATATACATCATTTGGTCTACTCAACAAGTTTTTGGCGCCGTTGCCGGGGATTAGTTAATAGTCCTTTGTAATAACGTCATAAATTTGTATGTGTTCTTTGGTCTATTAACAACCCTATCTGGTGCCCCAGCTTCCCACATTTCATGGTATGGAGAATGAAAATCCATACACCCATATAAGGGATTTTGAGGAAGTGTGCATAACCTTTAAGGAGGGTGCACGATATTACTTGTTGAAGAAGAATTTCCACTTGACCTCAAAGACAGCCAAGATATGGCTTAATTCATCGAGACCAAGAACCATCGAAGTCGGGTAGTGAGCCGTAGCGTAATTCTTAAAAATTTCTTCAAAGGCTCACAAGACCAACAATTTGAAGAGGCAAATCTACATGTTTGCTGCCCAGCCACAATGAGAGGTCTTACTCACGCTGGGAGAGATTCATGAATTTATCAATATACATGCCCACACCATGGTTTTGATACATGGATGCTAAGTGAATCATTTTTATATTTAGTATTTCTCCACCCATGAAGCAATTATCGGAAACCATGTGTGTGGAGGTGACTTTTTGGCAAACACCTGGAGGAGGCTATGACTTTGAACACAGTACCAAAACCTCTAAGGCATGGGATGGACCGAATCCAAGGGAAGCCGAAAGAGCGAGGCCTACGACCCACCAAAGGGGGTGCATTTATGCATTCCGAAGACACGGAGATGAAAGCAAACCGACCACTTCACTGAAGGTCGAGGAGCTGAAATGAGAAGTCATCACGAAATGCAAGCAGTAAATGAGTTACCTGCATCTCAACCATCTTGTTCACCTGTCGGGCCAAATAGTCATCCCGGGAGCACTCATACCCATATGGCAACACCTACAACCCTAATTGAGAACCACTAAAACCGTCACAGCCAAACCCCTCGCATATATCCCTTCGTGAGCACAAAGAAAGAAGTTCGCCCACTTCAACACAACAAAGAACCGCCTCCACCTTCTTCTCCTGTTGAGCAGGCAATCCTGAATTTGAGCAAAGTGGTAGGCATGTTTGTGGAAGAACGCGGCGTGTTGAATGTCTCGTGACTAATCGAAAATTGAGGCTGAGCTCACCTAAAAGGAAATCGGATGCATGCACTCGAGATTTCGAGGTCAGCTCCAACCAACAACCGCAGGTTCCAAAAGGAAATTTCCTTCCCGTGATACAACATCAGAAGGAGTATGAAATAGGCTCAACCAATGATCCAAATGTAAGAATTGATGAAGTCAAGGCAGTGGTGACTTGAGAAGTGGTAAAGAACTGAGACCAAGAGGTCCCACTTTCACTCAAGATGCTCCACAAAGAGTCGATCCGAGGGGAACAGTTAGCAAAAAGGGAAGAGGTGAAGACCAGTGTACCCCCTCCTTTCCCACAGGCTCTCAGAAAAAAGAAAATTTCTGTTAATCAAACTAAAATGTTAGAGGTTTTACGGCAAGTGAAAGTTAACATTCCTCTCCTTGATATGATCAAACAAGTCCCCACCTATGCAAAATTCTCAAGGACTTATACCAGAAAAGAGGCTTCAATAAACAAAAGGCCTTTTTAACTCGAGCAAGTGAGTGCTATCATTGAGTGCAAGACTCAAATGAAATATAAAGACCGGGATGTCCCACAATCTCGCTAATATTGAGGCATTAGTGTGCAGAAAGCACTAGCCAGACTTGGGAGCTGGGTGCGAACCTTCGCCATATTCCATGTACAAGCAACTTGGTTTGGGAGAACTGAAACCCACTTCCATCACACTGTCACTAGCCGATAGAATCTGGCCAAAATACCAAAGGGGACCATTGAGGATGTTTTAATACAAGTGGACAGTATTCTACTATCCAAGATTTTGGTCATACTGACTACGTGAGCCGCTTGCAATGGAGCCAATCATGTGCCCATCATATTGGGAAGGCCATTCTCGCTGTCAACGCTGGCACAAACCGTCGAATGGGGTTATGTAACTCACATTTGGGAATATGACCTTAGAACTCTAATATCTTCCATTTGAGTAAGCGATATGCACTGTGAGGAAGACGACCGTGGGTAGGTCCGCATAATAGATACAACTCAAGAATGGTTAATGAGCAAATAGTGCAAGATGTGTTACCCCCGGAGTTATCTGAGTGCCTTAGAGAGCAATAAGAACCTCAATGCATGAGCTTAATGCAGTGGGCACCAGAGAAGGTGTACAAATTCTACCTTGTTGACCTGGTGACGAATCAAAGGAACCTCACGCCAGAGCTCAAACCCCACCCGCCTGGAGTTAAAATATGAATCTACGGAAGAAAATGGGCAATGTCCAGCCAGATATCATCATCACACCACTTCCCACAAGAGCATAACTCACGCACTCTCAAAAGGAACAAGCAAGCTTTGGGGTGGAAAATTTCTGATCTAAAAGGCATAAACCCAACAATCTGCACCTATCACATTTATTTAGAAGAAGAATCTAAGGCTGTTAGACAGCCACAGAGGTTGAATCCTCACTTGCAGCAAGTGGTTCGCATTGAAGTCCCGAATTGCGAGGGCCAGATCATCTAATTCCATATCCGATAGCACTTGGGTAAGCCCAACCCAGGTGGTGCCCAAGAAGTCAAGGGTGACAACCGTTAAAAATGAAAAGGGTGAGGAATTGTCTACCCGTCTTACTACCGGTTGGAGAGTGTGCATAGATTATAGGAGGCTCAATGAAGTAACAAGAAAAGATCACTTCCCGTTGCCATTCATCGATCAGCTTCTTGAGAGAGTTTCTGGACACCCATTCTATTGCTTTTTGGATGGGTATTCAGGATACTTTCAGATAGAGATTACACCAGAGGATCAAGAAAAGACCACCTTTACTTGTCCATTTGGTACCTATGCGTACAGAAGGATGCTGCCTTGGTCTTTTGCAACGCTCTCGACCACTTTTTTAGATGTATTCTTAGTATGTTTAGCGATATGGTGGCTTTATACAAGCATACATGGATGATATCACCGCATATGGAGGCGATTTGAAGAATGTCGATCACCTCGAGGCTATCCCGCAGAGGTGCATAGAAAAGAACCCGTGCTCAACCGGGAGAAGTGCCATTTTATGGTTAAATCAAGGACTTGTACCGGGGTGCATTATTTCAAGCAGGGGAATAGAAGTCGATAAAGCAAAATCAACTTATTTCCTAAACTCCGCCATCTCCAACAAAATGTAAAAACAGCTAGCACCTTTGGTCATGTGCTTCTACGAAGATTCATCAAGGACTTCGAAGATTGCTAAGCCCTCTATAAGCTCCTGAGAAAGATGCTAAATTTGTTTTGGAAAAAGAATACAGAGAGCTTTGAAGAGCTGAAGTCCCATTTGACCACTGCACTAATAGTACGAGCACCCCACCGCGGGGCCATTAAGTGATGTGTGATGCAAGTGATCTTGCTATCGAGCAAGATTGCCAAAGAGAAGATGGAAAAACCTCATGGGGGTCTATTGCGCAAGCAAAACCTTGAATGAAGCACAAAAGGAACTATACTACTACAAAGAAGGAATTGTCAAGTGTAACTACGCCTTAGACAAATTTCGAGCATACTGTCGGTCCGATATAGTCATTTTACGCATCATTCCGCTTGAAATATCTCCCGACCAAGAAAAATGCCAGCAAGACTTATCCGATGGGTTCTTCGTCAAGAATTTAAGTTGCAAATTAAAGACAAGAAGGGGGTAGGAAAATGTGGTGGCAGACCATCTTTCATAAGCAATTTATAGCCCATGACACTCATAGCCCACCCATCAATGATGAATTTCCCGAAGAATCTCTAATGTAGTTGGAAAAAGCTCCCTGGTATGCTCACATTGCCAATTTCCTCGCTACAGGAGAAATCCCATGCATTGAAAGAAGAGATAAGTATTTCTTGCGAAGATCCATTCATTATCAAAGAGTCTCTCATCAACACCGCGTGCATAAGATAATTAGAAGTGTGTGCCCGAGGAAGAACAGGAATTCCGAGCCATCAAGCATGAGAGCCCCCAGGTGGTCACTTTGTTTCCGTAATATTTGTAATGAAGGTGCCGCAGTCCTGCTTCTACCGGGCTCAAGTAAAGAAGCACACCAAATGTGCCGTGAGTGCGATAGATGCCAAAGACTCCGAAATTGTCTCGCCATATGGATGCCCCCAACCCAATTTTAGTGGCCGATCTATTCGAAGGTTCGGGGCATCGATTTCTTATGGACCTTTCCCACATCTTATGGTCATACATACATATTGGTGGGAGGGACTATCTGGTCTGGCTGGTCAAGCATTCCCCGCAAACCAATGACCACAAGGTGGTGCTTAAATTCTTGAAAGCAAACATCTTTTCTAGGTTCGGGGTACCAAAATCCATTATTAGCGATGGAGGTTCACATTTATGTAACAAACCTTTTGAAAACCTCATGGCTAAATATGGTGTGAAACACAGAGTGGCCACCCCTTACCATCCTCAAACAAGTGGTCAAGTAGAACTTGCTAATAGGGAGATTAAGAGCATTCTAATGAAGGTGGTGAACAGCAACAAAAAAGACTAGTCCATTAAACTGCTTGATTCATTGTGGGCCTACAGAACAGCTTTCAAAACAATTCTTGGAATGTCCCCTTATCGGTTGGTCTATGGTAAGGCATGTCACCTTCCAGTGGAGATCGAATATAAAGCATGGTGGGCAATCAAGAAGCTGAACATGGATCTAAGTAGGGTCGGAGTCAAAAGATTCCTTGATCTCAATGAGTTGGAGGAAATACGAAATGATGCCTACTTGAATTCGAAGATTGCAAAGGAAAGATCAAAAAAATGGCATGATCAAATGATAACTGGCAAGAATTTCAATGAGGGGGACCAAATCATCCTATATGATTCCAAACTCCACCTATTTCCGCAAGCTAAGTCGGCGGATCGTCCATTCATAGTTCAGCAGGCACACCCTAATGGTTCAGTAAACCTACTCAATCCAAAGATAATATTAGGTGATCAAAGTTAATGGACGAGGGTGGTCCTATGTTGTGCAAACAGCATCATGAGGGAGGAAATTCTCCTATCGACCCTCCTCGAATCCCATAGCCATTATTTGGCGTGCCTCCGCTTGCTCCCGGTCACTAATTTAATTGCTTAAGTTTTGATTAAGTTTCTTTTTGTTTAAAATTTTTTTGTAGTGATAAGCATTTGGCATTTGATTTTTGCTTTGTGTTGTCGACTACAATAACTTCAGCCACTAGGATGACCCTTCCCCTGCCACCATGTTTGAGGAGGTATCGTTCCATCCTCTAGCTTTTTCATTCCCATGTCGGGTCAGTCAAAGGTAATGTTCATATTTTTGGAATTTAGTTTTACTGGTTATACATGCCTACAATGCCCAAATTCGTTTTTCTTTAATTTTGAAATCAATTTTTGTGCCTACATTGTTGTGTTTCTACTCTTACCTTTAGTTGAAGAATTGAAGCCCTGTACGCTACCTTAATGTTAGAATAAGTCCATGCATGATTTAGTTTTTAGTCGATTGAAGTTCCAATGTATTCAACCTGGTGCATCCGCCTTTAGCTAATCACACACTCCGCACATCAGTTTGTATCAATAGGTTGAGAAGCTATATACCTCTTTTCACTTTGCAAAGCCGGCCTTAGGTCTGTTGACGACCTATAATAGGTTTGTGTTACCCGTGAATGAAGACCAATGTAGTCTTCCAAATGAAAAAGAAAAGAAAAAGCAAAAAGAAAAAGGAAAGAAGAAAAAGAAAAATAAAAGCCGTGACGCTTTGCCTTGAAACCCGAACACGGTCCGAGGGGTATATGGCGAAAGCCTTTAAAGCCCGACAGTCTCTAAACCTTTAATCGGGTTGGGAGTCATCGACTTGTTCGCTACACGTGGACGGGTGGAGTTTAAATGAGTCAGGTGTGCTTAATTCTCGAAGTCATTCAAGTCCAAGCAGCCTATGAAGCCTGCGGGTCAGTCGATCCTTTCGCTTGATGCCCTAAACCCAATCGTCGAGTCATCGGTGGAACCCAAGCATACTCCGACTTCGTGAAGTCGAGTTTTTAGCATTGCATCCTGCAATACAATCAAAGAAGAAATAAGAGTGTAGCTGGTCCTATTTAGGTTAGTCAACAGTTTAAGGCCCTGGCAGTAGCTTGGTTGGGGGGAGGGAATAGCTTTGCAACTTATTGGCTCAAACTGGTCACCTTAAGAACACTTAGATTTAGGTGGAAATTTAGGTTGACTTCCTTAGAACCGATATTGCCCTAAAACTTGTTCTTATATGGCAATTGTTCTCTCATGATGGTTTTTGTACAGAGTCTAAGTTGTTCATACTGAAGGCAAAACCCTACGTATACACACACTTTTTGAACAATATACACTTTTCAGAGTGCCACAAAGATGCATACCTTGGTTGTTTTAGCATTGCTAAGGACTAGCAACGGCCTAGTGATTAAGACTCAAAAGTGCTATTTCGAGTCCTATTCAAAATAGGTTTTGAGTGTTTTTTGCGTACTAATCATGTGAATTAAGCCAATTGACATGTGCAGATCCACTTAGTACCACTAATTTCGTTTCGAGTTTGTTTTTGGTAATTTTATGTGCTCTTTAAGTAGCCTCACCATAATTTCAAGTTCGTGTCAGACAGCCGAATGTTGAGAATTTCTATGATTTCACTGCCGAAATGAAGAAATGTCAAGCGGAACTGATGAAATGGAAGATGGTGGAGCTAATGCAAAGGATTACAGATTTTCGCTACGCATCGCGAAAATTCTCAAGAACCATAGCTTAGTACCGCATCCCCGCGAAATTTCAATTATGCCACGCTTTTCGCTGTTAGCGAAATTTCGCCATCATAGCGAAAAATTCGGCATCATAGCCGAAAAGTCATCGCGCAAGCTTAAAAATTTGACTAAGCATGCCTTGTATTTTCGCTTATGATAGTAAATTCATCAGATACGAAAAATCCCCTCCCCTGTTTTGGTTCCAAACTAATTCCTTTGCATAATTCCCATTTTGTCCCTATTGTAATCATGTATTTTAGGTATTTTTGGTATTTCACACATTTTTGGTTGGCTATATAAGCCACTCATAGCTTTGTAACCCTAACTTTGATCAAGTCAGAGTTCAGCCTTGTTTTAGGTTACGCTTTTTTCTCTTCTCTCTTTCTTTCTCTCATTTTCTCACTGCCAAACACACCTTGAGGATGAGACAACTCAAGGGATGCTTGGCTAAGCCTCAAAGCCTTGAAGAGGAGGGGCTGCTAGCTTGGTTATTGGTGGTTTGGCAAGGTCCTAATGTTTTAATGGAATTGTGCATCGCATTTATCGTCTATTACTGCTCCAGTTAGGGTTTAATGCTATTTAATGTCTTTTCCTAGTCAATACTTGTCATGCTTTAGGTTCAGTGCATTCTAATGGTAGATGCACCGACATTCATTAGATGTCATTTACGCAGCCATTGAAATGAGGTTAAATGCTATGTTTTCAAACCGATTGAACACTAAATGCTCGTGATTTTAACTCAACAGTTGTTTTTAAGCAATAGTTTTTAAAGCTAAACAAACATCCGGTTTTGGTTATGACTATATGTCATTTGGTTCTAATGCGAGGAAATGACCTAGAGACACCTTTAGACACCCCATTTTATCAAGGTTAGTGACCCAAGCCTTCACACAATATTTCACACTTTAATTTAAACTGCTTCGCTACTCCTGAACAACCAATCTCCTCTGTTTTTACCTAAATCCAAAAATCCAAATGAAAGCCTCACCATTTTGAATCATGATACGAATCATTTGTGGATGAAAACCCATCCCCGTGTTCGAATCTCTAGACCACTATATCAAGCAAAGAGCTCGACTACGACAATAGAGGAATATAGGATACAAATTTTGTTGATTCCGACTACCCACTCGTGGCACGAATCACTTGCTCAAGAACTTTTATTGTCATAGATATAATCTCTTCTTTTTCTCGCGATGTGAGGTTTCGCCTTCGCCTTATTATGTCTAACATAAGTTTTTGTGTCGCAACATTCTTCTTGCATTTTTCTCAACTTCTGTCGCGACAATATCTGTCTTTGTCATGATAGAGTTCACCTCAGCCTCATATTGCATTTGTCACAACATAAAATTTCTCTGACATGATAGAATCTTCTTACCCTTCATTGCGGGCTCTGAATGTTGTGTTGCGACATAGTTTTCTTCTGTCACAACATAAACTCTACCTTGATCTTGACATATACTGGAATGTCTGTAGCAACATAGAAAACTTTGTCGTATGCACATTGTCTTGACTTGTTTCATTGTTCTAATATTTTCTCTCGCGATCGAGTTTCGAAATGTCGCGACATAGTTCTATTGCCATTTGCTTGATCAATGTTGTGACATAGTAAAGAATGTTGCGACATTCTTCTTGTTGAACTACTCCCACTGTGTCACGACATAAAAATTCATTGTCGCAACATAAATTGGTCAATCTATCTAAAATTATGTCACGACAGTCTTCATTTCTGGCTTGAGCTCAGCTTGATCCTTATTGTGACATACTTCTGCTAATTCTATTGGGATTCTATCGTGACATTTTGAAACTATGTCACGACGGAGAATTTTTCCCTGGCCAATTTTTCTGCTTTTCTTGCTGGAATTATTTCTTTTTCATTTAAAACCTGCAAAACAAAAAGTTAGTGAATAATCCATAATTCTGCATTAAAATGAATCAAAACTTCTAAAAATATGCCAAAAAATGGATTAAAAATAGATGAGTTTAGATCTCATCAAATTCCCCCAAACTTAAAGTTTTGTTTGTCCCCAAGCAAAGAAAATAAAACTTTGTTTATCCTCAAACAATTTAGCTTTAATTTTTAAGGACATTTTTCTAGTAGAATCCATAATTTGGCAGGATCATAGGTTAGATGTAAAATTATTTCTAAATATGTTTCCAATCTAGAATCAGGAAGATTTTTAATTAAGTTCACCAAATAGCCAAATAATTTCTATAGTATAAACAATTCAATTATTCAACCCTAATTTGTGAGTGTGTGATGGTCTTCTCTCTTCTTCCTTGGCAAATTAATTAATCTTCTGGGATGTTCCTCAGATAGCAAATTTCTCCTTTATTCCTTAAAGTCTCACATGCTTGTTTGTCATATTAATCTCCACTAATGTAAGCATATACCACTGTCAGAATCAATTAGGTATTTTAGGCTTATAATGTGAGGCTTAGGTAATTGGGTAGATAATAAGATAATTTGGGCTCAATATTTACTCAGTTTTCACTTGCAACTTGACATACTTGCCTTCATATGCATTCTCACTTTTTCCATTCATCCACTCTCTAACCTCCCATCCGTCAGTAATCCTTCTACATACTTTCTATGGTGGTATTTTTCTTTGTTTCACATTCAGACCGTGAAACTTTCATCCTTATCTGAAGCTTTTTTTTTTTTACTTTTCATCTTCCATCGATGTTTGTGAATAGTGCAATGTTTTCGTTTTTTAAGCTTTCTACCACCCTTAATGAACTTGGGTCAAGAATTCCCATACTGGGCTTGGCATTAGGTACTGGGATGTCGAACACCCCTAAGGACTTAATTGTTCTAGTGGAGGAAGGCTACAAGACCAAACTGACTCAAATCTTTGACACTTTTCTTTACACAGCTTCTTTTCCTCATTATTATTTTCATCTTTATCATCTCAATTGATTTTTCCTTGCCTCAACCTCTTATCCTTTTCACAATTTGAAATATCTCCACTTGTCCTCTTCTCTATCATTGATGTATTTGTCATGTAATCAAGTAACCGTGGTTCTTTTTTTAGTAGGTTTATATTCAAGGGAAGATCTAGGGCTTTTCATTTGCTAGTTGATGACAGAAATTGGCTATTGGCTCAAATAAGAATTAATGTGTATGTTTATATATTATAAGGGTAGCTTTGAAAGGATCAAATTTCCAAGAGAATACTCATATCATTTCGGCAAGGATATTGTTTAGATTTTGCCTCGACTAATAATTCAACAAGTTCTAGGACATTTGGAGATTGACCATGATAGATCCCAAAAGATGTCCCTAATTCTTATCACAATTTTTTCGTAGATACTTTTGACCATGTGCAGTGTTTATCAAGGCTCATAATAACTAAACTGTTTACAAAACATAATTATATGTCTTATTTGTTCCATTAATTTGTTACAATCTTCCTTATTCTTAAAGTTCAACATATTCATCAATATTTTCATAGCTTTTTTTTTCAGTTCATTTCATCATACCCTAATTCATCTATTAAATTATTGCTTGGTCCCTGGATTTTTTTTTTTTTTTTGCCATGCTATTTTACCAATTAAAAGTTCATTTAAATCAAGCATTCAATGCAAAGATATTTAACACAACAACTAATCAATTTCATCAACATTTTAACTCCACTAAACAATTCACAGCTTATTCAGTAGTTCAAACCAAGAAATCTGGTTTCTCCATTATTCAACTAAGCTATTCACTAAAAGTCATCAATTTCTAATTATT
The DNA here is from genome assembly GCA_016808115.1 of Tetrastigma voinierianum. NCBI lineage: Eukaryota > Viridiplantae > Streptophyta > Magnoliopsida > Vitales > Vitaceae > Tetrastigma > Tetrastigma voinierianum. The sequence continues at coordinate 369,998 of JAEQBH010001731.1, read as the reverse complement.
GAACTCAAAGGAAAGAAAATATAAACAAAACACAAAAGAAAGGAAAAATGAGAATGAACACCAATTTTTCCAAAGACATTTTCATTAAATTTTTCCAGGTGTAAGAGATTAGGTTACAAATGAGGAATAAGGGAATTGACAATGCTCAATTTTTTCTTTTTGAGGCCTTTTCCTTAACTGCTTCCATTCTTAAATATTCTTTAACTTCTTCTACTTGGGTTAGTTCTTTCTTTCTTGTTGCACTAGGGGTTTTATTTTGAATTGGTGCTTTACAAGGTTCAGAAGGTGTTTCTTCCTCTGGATTCAGGTTAGAGAAGGGTATTGATGGGTTTGTGACATCCTAAGGGACTATTGTATAAGGCACACGGTCTGAGATTCTGATTTATGGCAGTGGCACCTTCTTTTTGCCTGAGATTGTCTTCATAGCCCAATTCAAAATCTTCTAATTGCTTTTTGTAAGTTCTCGCTGCCTTTTAGCTAATAATTCCAAGAGTGTCTTGTTGTTGACTTGCTCATATGTCATTAGTCAAAAACTTTCTTTGCAATGTGCAAGATCATTCAACCAATCTCTGTCCCTTGATTCCAGGCAGGCCTTCATGGCATTGTCTCTATCCCCCAACATTTTTAATAAACCTTCTTCGTGTCTTCTCCTCGTTCATCTGCAAAGCTTACTTCTATCCCTTATCACTGTTCTCCATTCTATATCCCTTTTTTCCAATTCTGCTTTCCATTCTTCATCTCTTTATTTCAATGCCTCCTCCAGATTATGATGACTTCTTTTTAATTCAACATCATTGTATTCATCCCTGAGCTGAAGTTGGATTTTTAGCTGGTTGTCCCTCTCTTGCATCTTTTGTCTCATAGATTTCAGCATCTCCATCGCCCGTGTTATTACCCTAGTGCTCGAATCCTCAAATTACTCCTAATGGACTTCTTATGTCAAGCAGATACATTCCGCATGGGGCCCAAGATTCTCTAAATTCCTCACGTCTCAGGTGGACTTTCCCACTATTCTACCACGCATCTTTCATCCCCCCCCTCCCTTCTTCTTCTATTTCCATTTCTTTCTTTTTACCTCTATTTTTAGGACCTTTCATCACTCCAGTTAATTTCAGAGGAGAGGCCTTGGGGTATGTTTCTTCGTTTCCCCAATCTCCATCTACTCCCCCAAGAAGGCAAAGGCTGGTGATTGTAGCTGGATGTGGAATCAAGCCCCTGTATTTTCTTCTATAGTAACTCATGATGGAATTCTCGACATTTTACCCACATTGATTTATTACCCTTTAGCAATGCTGCAGCGCTGAGTATTGCTTCATTCCTTCTCACCGTGTCGAGGTGCTTTGATGGCAATAAGGCTGAAAGCTAACAAAGTAGAACCATACCTAGATTCTTCTCCAAGTAAAGACCTCTAGCAATGGATTCATATGGGGGTTTTCATTGCCTTCCACTTTCCTTTCGCTTGTTAAGTCCACCGCCTTTGGTACTCTGGGCTTTTAACAATTTTCTAATTTTCAATCTACGCTTTAGCTAATTCCTTCATATCGAAAGCATTTCATTTATCGTTTCTTTGCTGAAATCTATCAATTTTCCTCTAACATACACCTTCTTTCCTTTTTCTTCCACCATGTTAACATAAAATTCTTTAACCAATGCAGCATAGCCAGGTGCCTTGTGCTCGCCAAGTAATTGCCATCCTCTTTTTTCAAGCATTTCAAAGAAAGGTGAGATGAGTTTTTTGAATCCTCTTTCGACAATGAAACCCCTATCTTTTAGACTTTTTCCATTAAAACAGAGGCTTTGTCTGAAATGAAGGTTCTTACTCTTTCATTCCTCTGCTCTATTTCATCTTGTACAACTTCTCTCTTTCTCTTTCTGGTTTCTTCACATGGTTGTTCAACCTCTACTATTGCTTCAACGTTTTCTCCTTCCTGTTCAGTCTCTGCCTGAGTCACTTGGACTGCTTCTTCCTCCCATTCAACATACTCTTCCATGATTTTGTTGAGGTTCGCAACCAGGTTCGAAGGCTCGGACATTGTTAGAAGAGGGCTTTGGGGGATCTAGGGTTTTCAAAAGGAGTGTGGAAGAGATTCGTGAATATCCGAGTGGCTACTGGTTTATGAGGCAAGTGGCCTTCAAATAAACATGACTCATTTTATAGGCTCACTATTTGTTGTACAATCATTAAATGTCGCGACAAAAACTAACCTAGGGTTTGTTCCCTTTTTACTTTTATGTCGCGACATAGAAAATTAATGTCATGACATATTTTCTTAAATCTATTAAAAACTAGGGTCAGCTTTTGTCATGATAGAGCAAAAATTGTCGCAACATAAAAACTGTGATGTTCATGTGTAATTTTGTCACGACAAAGAGAGAAATTGTCGCGACAAACAACTTCCTTGCAATATCTGATTCTAAAGTCAACTATATCGCGACATAGAGAAGGTATGTCACGACACAAAAATTTGATGCTCAAGTAAACCTATGTCGTAACATAAAGAAATATTGTCACAACATACTTTTTCTTTCTGAAACACATGTTATTGTCAATTATGTCGCGACATTGAGAAATTGTATCGTGGCAGACTTTCCTGCGGCTTTCAAAAGGCTAAATCAATCTTTGTCGTGGCAGATAGAAGAAATTGTTGCGACAGAGAGAAAGCATGTCGCAACATTGAACAAAAATTTTCTCAAAATTGCACAATTCACATTTTTCAATCAAGCCACATTTAAAGCAAGGTGCATTCACTCATACCAATCAAAACATACTTGTGAAAAATCATTTAATCATAAAAAAAACCTCAATTCAAGTATGAACGATCATATTTTATTTCTTCACTCAATACACTTCAACAAGATGATATTAAGAGTATTAAAGGAACGAAAACAACAAAGTTTCTATTCATTTTCTACTCGAAACAAAATTACATTCCCCCAAACCTCAACTATGCATTATCATTAAAGACAAAGTGAGGAAAATGGAAATACTTCTCCTTGTAGCATTTTTTGCATATTTCTGTTTGAGAAAAATGTGCTTCCTAATAACGTCAATTTCTAATTCAGCTTCACTGTCCCTGAAAAATCAACAACAACAACAAATAAAATTTCACACAAAATTAAAACAAGTTTTCAAACACACCAATTTTAACAAAATTAAGTTAACTATGAAAATTAAACATTGCTTGGGTTGCCTCCCAAGAAGCTGCTTAGTTTAATGTCTTTAGTTAGACAATTGCTACATAATGTTTTCTTTTCAGCAAAATTCTTCCCTCTCTTTCAAATCTGGTTCAATCTTCATTTATGTTCCCTCCAAGGTAATGCTTCAATCTCTAACCATTCACTTTAAATTCACATCCAGAGTCAGTTTTCAGTGTCACTGCTCCAAAGGGTGTACTTGCTACTACTATGTAAGGACCACTCCATCTTGACTTCAGTTTTCCTGGGAACAACTCAGCCTCGAATTACACAGACTTGTTCCCTACTTTGAATTTCTTCCTGTAATCTTCTGATCATGCCTCTTCTTTGTTCAGATCTTTGTAGATTCTGGCATTATCATGTTTCATTTCTCAACTCTTCTAGTTCATTCACTGAGTGACCTTCTTCCTCGCGTACCAAGATCAAAATTCAGTTTCTTGATGGCCCACATAGCTTTGTATTCCAGTTCTAGAGGGAGATGACAAGGTTTTCTAAATACAATTTTGTTTGGGGACATTCCAATGGGAGTTTTGTAAGCAGATCTATAAGCCCACAATACACATCTAGCTTTATAGACCAATATTTTCTACTTATATTCATTGTTTTCTCCATAATTTTCTTTATCTCCCTGTTGGAAATTTCTGCTTGCCTATTTGATTGAGGGTGGTAAGCCAATCCCATCACATGTATGATTCCATATCTATCCATGAGTTTTGCAAAAACTCTATTTGCAAAATGGCTTCCCTCATCACTAATGATTGTTCTAGGTGCTCCAAATATGCTCAAAATATTTCTTTGCACAAATCCAACAACTATACCAGCATCATTTCTGGGATAAGATATTGCTTCCACCCATTTGGATATATAATCCACAACTAGGAGAATGTATAGATTTCCAAATGATGATGGAAAATGACCCATAGCTGCTCATCAGGAAAGTTTTCTGCTATTTCACTTCCCTTTTCTTCTTCAGTAGTCTTTTCCAATCTAGACAAGTGATCATCTATCACATTATCACTACCCTTCTTGTCTTTAATTTCTAGACCAAGTTCTTGTAGCAGTTTTACCCATCTTATTAGTCTTGGTTTGGCATCTTTCTTTGCCATTAGATATCTGATTATAGCATAATCAGTGTGTATTATAACATGGGACCCCAAAATGCAAGGCTTGAATTTTTCACAAGCAAACACCATTGCCAGCATATCTTTTTCAATTATAGAGTAGTTCTCTTGAGCTTCATTGAAGGTTTTCCTGGCATAGTATATGTCATTGAATATCTTCTCTATTTTTTGTCCCAATACAGCTCCCATTGCAAAGTCACTAGCATCACACATAATTTCAAACTCCTTGTTCCAATCAGGTGTTACCATGATGGGGCCTGTAACCAATCTGGATTTAATTTCATCAAATAAAACCTTGCATGCTTCATCAAAGTCAAACTTTACCCCTTTTTCCAACTAGTCTGCATAATGGTCTAGAGATTTTTGAGAAGTCCTTTATGAATTTTCTATAAAAATCAGCATGTCCTAGGAAACTTCTTATCCCTTTAGTTGTCAGGAGGTAAGGTGGAGAGTTTTTATAATAGAAACCTCATGGTTTTACTTTCTAACCCAGCTACATAAATTTTGTGTTCCAAGACAATACCCTCTGTTACCATGAAATGGAATTTTTCCTAATTTAAGGCTAAATTCTTGTCTTGACACCAATTCTCAAAAATGGATCCATATACTGAGAAGTCAATCATGAAGATTTCCATAGCCTCTTCCACCAAGTCTGAAAACATAGACATCATACATCTTTGGAAGGTGGCAGGAGCATTACATAATCCAAATGGCATCCTTCTGAAAGAAAAAGTGCCATAGGGATAAGTAAATGTAGTCTTCTCCTAATCCTTAGAGGCTATAGCAATCTAGTTATAACCAGAATATCCATCAAGAAAACAGTAATGGGGGTGTCCTGCTAACCTGTCCAGCATTTGGTTAAAGAAAGGTAGAGGAAAATGATCCTTTCTGGTAGCAGTGTTTAGTTTTCTGTAGTCTATACACAAACTCCATCATTTTGTAGGAATCAATTCATTCTTCTCATTTCTGATCACAGTGAATCCACCCTTCTTAGGAACCACATGAACTGAGCTCACCCAAGGGTTGTATAAGATTGCATATATGAAGTCTGTATTCAGCCATTTCAATACTTCTTTTCTGACAACGTCTTTCATTACTGGATTCAGCCTTCTTTGATGTTCTATAGAGGTTTTTGCATTATCCTCTAAAAGGATCTTGTGCATGCAAATGGAAGGATTGATTCCTTTTAAATTTTCTATAGACCAGGCAATTGCTTCCTTGTATTTTCTGCGAGTTTCAAGCAGTTTCTTTTCTTCAGGTTCAGTCAATGCAACTAAAATAATAACTGCTTTTTGTGGCTATAAGAAAGCATACTTTAATTGATTTGGGTGACTCCTCCAAGGTTAACCCTTTTGAACTTCTTGTTTTTTCTTCTGCTTTCTGTTCATTGCTGCATTTTTCTATACTGTTATCATCAATATTGAGTACTGCTTCTTTTGATTCAAAATTGGAGTTTAAAAATTCAACATCAAGGACATCCAAATAATGGAAATTCATCTCATTTTCATTCATTGAATTTTGAATCTTACAATCGTTAATCAATTCAAAACTCCGATTGGTAAGTGGTTTCTACAATCTTACAATCAACATCATCAAACTCGTCTCGTTTCTAAACTGATTGAGATTGAAGTGCACCGCCTCATCTCCAACTCCTTAGGAGTGCTTCCTTCTTCACATCTATCAAAGTCGTCTCCTCGTTGTAACTCCAAAATACCCTTAATAGTTTTATAATTACGTTCGTGGTGTAAAATAAATAAAATTATATTTTTTCGGGCGCTAAACCATTAAAAAACGAAAAATGATAAAAAACTCGAAAAATTTTACATGAGCCAAATAAATTTGGTAAAAATGTGAAATGAGGACCTAAGGGTCATAAATGAGGAGTGTAAATGCTAAAATGAAAATAAATGAAATGAAGTGAAATTAAAGTGAAATGAAGAGTTAAGATGAGAAAAATGAGAAAAGAGGAATTAGTGGGCTAGCCAAACAAGGCCTTATGAAAGAATAGGGTATTAAGACCAAAATGTGGTCTTTGAGAGACATAACTCTTATTCGTCAAAAAGTGAGAGAAAAAGAGAAAGGCTAGACATCCGGTTGAGTGAGGAAGGGAGTCGACGTGGGTGATTTTCAAGCCTGTGAATCAAGGAAAAAAGTGATCAAGAAAAGGGAGGAAGCTATAATGTTTAAGAATCAAAGGTTTTCTGGGTAAGAAAACTAACCTTTAACCCTTTTGTTGTGTTCTGGTTGGTAAAACCCCACATTTGGATTAAAAAAAGTGTTTTTATCAAGTTATAAACGCACTTTGGGGTTGTATCGGGTTAGATTTCTCAAGTGTTTTGCTGGTCGGGTATTGGTTTGTTTTTGGATTGGGAGAAAAGTTTCGCTAGATCTGCCAAAACTAGGGTTTTCGCTTTCTTTCCTTGCAAGGTAAGAGTAGGATCCAATAAAGCCTCGAAAATCTGTGTCAGATGGTAGAAATGAACCCTAAACCGAAACCTTAGATTGATCAACTAATTTTCTTTTGTTTATGCTCTGTTTTGAGCCAAAAATGGATTGGTTTAAATGATCGGAAACTGATTGTAAATGGACTACTGCATGTGTGTTCTATTATGAACCACAAATGGATTGATTTAGTGTTAGCTAACTGTTTTCAAGTGGATTAAACATGAAAAAAAGGAAAAGAAAATGAAAACAGAGAATGCAGGAAATTTTCGCAAACCTGGAAAAATTTTCGCAACCCTTGCGAAAAAATTTTGTAGAGCCTACGAATTTTCACAGGAGACTATGAAATTTCACAGATCCCAGTGAATTTGAGTCCAAACTTCGATTCGTGCATTCTTAGACTCTATGAAAAGATCTTTGAGTTTAGAATCTAACCATATGCCATTTAATGACATTTGGTTCTCACATCTTTGCTAAAATTTTGATTGTTGCACCAAGTGTACTAATTGTTTGGTTGTGTTAAGGTTTAAGTTGAGTCTTCTTTTCCCGAAATCCCCCTAAGTGTAAGTGATCCATGTGGGCGTCCTATAGCCCACAAATAGGATTAAGAATGAGTCATGAAAATGCCTAAAACAAATGTTAAGGATTTTCTAAAGAAATGAAGAATGTTTGGAAAATGGGAGTCGAGTAGAAAGTAAACCTGAATAGAACTCCTAGAATACCTAACTAATAATATGATTGTTAATTGTATTGGAATAGGGGCTGACGAGGAGGAAAGCCCGAATTGATCGAGATTCCGAGGATTGGAATCAAAGTACAACAAGATTTTTGGTTTGTTCTTTGACTCTCTCTTTTGTTATCATTTTAGAGTTTGTTTTCCATCCAATCTCTTCTTATTTTAAGTCTTACGATCATTGTTCTATTATTGAAATAATTTTCAATAAACTGCATATTGAAGTGTTTTAATTGATTTGAGGCAATTAATTGTGAAATGATTTGCATATGAAAAATTGCATGAGTATTGAAAATTTAATTATTTGTATATAGATGTATACACTATATTGTATTTTGTTATGAATGATTTGAACTCCCTTAATAGAATGTTAATCGTTAAATTCGAGTTAAGGATAGATTGGTATACTAATAAGGGTCAAATTAGCAGTACTACGCCAAACGTAATGATGTGTCACTCCAACTGTACTTCACGGACGCATCGGGTAGTGTTCACAAATGATTTTTAATATTCAGTCAATGTACTTTAATGGGACCAGATCGTGTTATAAAACCTTTTTTTATAACGGCTGGTAACTCAATGGACTATGTCATTATCGTTATCCTGTGCACCGAAAGCATACGTTAAATTCGCTTAAGGGCAAAATGAAAAGAAAATCGTGAAATGCCTGATTTGTGGCGCTAATGATTTATTAAGAAAGTGCATATTTGGAATGATCAATAAATCAGAAATGAATGTATATGAAATGAATATATGTATTGTATTGCATTGATCATTCAAAAAGGTTAAAAAGGGCATTGTTTTAGAAAAATGCATGACTTGATTTAAACTGAAATGGAAGAGAGTATTATATAGAACAACTAAGCATGAAAATGCATAGCGCATTGTTTTTATCATCGCGCAAGTATTGAGTAGAAAGTGGCAAGACCGAAGATCGTCGGGCGCAGAGTCACCTTCAAATAAAGCAGAGTATAAGTAAATGCTCCGTCTCATGCATATCATTTCATTCATGATATTTTGTAATTATATTGCATTGAACTCAAAGATGTAGAAGTCTTCATAAGAAGATCACATTTTTTTTATATCTTTTTGAAAGTATGGAACAGTATTTTTACATATCAGGACAACTGTGTGAACTCCATAAATATTTTGTAATTGTATTTGAAAAGGCATGGAATGCAAATTTGTATAAATACGTTATTCAAGAATAGTTATGGGCCCTATTTAAATTAAGGAATGTATATTTTGTTTTATCAAAGCTACAGTTAAATTGTTATAAAAGGGTGCGGTGCGCCACACCTGTAGCCAGGAAAGGCCTTCCTAGCATCAGTGGGACTTGTTTGTCTTCTTCAATATCAATAACTACAAAGTCCACTAGAAAAATAAACTTTCCAACTTTGATAAGCACATCTTCAAGAATACCCTCAGGTTGAGCTAGGGTTCTGTCTACCATCTGCAAGGTCATTACTGTGGAAGTAAGCTCCCCAAACTTATTCTCTTGACTACAAATAAAGGCATCAGGTTGATGCTGGCTCCAAAATCACACAATGCTTTTCCCATCTCAGAATTCCCTATTGTACTTAGTGATTAATTGCCAAAGTGATATTTTGAGCCACATATCGAGATAGGTTTGAGTGCTTTTGCCTTGGCCCAATCATCATAAATAATACCAGTGAAGTGTTAGTCTTCTTAATATCACTTGTCGTTTAGAGGAGGTATTTTTGGTTGTTTTGCAGGTTTTGCATATTTTGAGGATTCCAATATCGAGATGTCTTTGAACCATTAGATCGAACTCATTTGCTCCTGGCCTTGAACATCTCAAAATTCAATGAAAGAATAGAAGGCAAAGTGAAGAAATGATACGATGAGGATGCGGTGTGTGTGCGAGTGAAGAATATGCAAACCAGGGGAATTCGCTAAGATTGCGAAATTTATTTGGGATTCGCAGCTTCGCAATCTAGCGAAAATTGCAATCCCTAAAGAGTGAGAAAGAACTAAGCTAGGCTTCAAAATTTATTGTCTGTTTCTTAGCGAAATTTCACATTCGCTATCACCTAAAAATTTGTAAGCTAAGCGAAATTGCCGTCTTAGCGAAATTCTACGATTCGCTCTCTCTGTGCAATTTGCTACCTAAGCGAAATTTTAAGCTACCTCTTGAGAATTGTTACGCCTGCGCTGAAATCTCTGCATTCATATCCTTTTGTAATTAATGCAATAGACCTCATTTTGGTGTATTACTTCCTTGTCCCTTATTTTAGCCAAAATGTTGACTGTTTTATATTTCATACATTGAGTGGTCTATATAAACCCCCATAGTTTTTGTAACCCTAAGCAATTTTTGGGGAAGCAATCTTTTGGCACATTTTCATTTTATGTAAATATCTCCATGGCTTGATTAGGGTTTGTTTTCTCTCTTCTCTCTCTTTCTCTCATTTTCTAGGCTACGAAGCAGCCCTCTTGAGGATGACAACTCAAGAGATGCTTGGCTAAGCCTCTTAGCTTTGAAGAGGGAAGGTGGCTAGCTGGTTGTGGGAGTAGTTGCGGGTTGTCCCTCATGTGTTCGTAAATCTAGTCTTTGTATTTATGGCTCCCATCTTCTCAAATTAGGGTTGAATACCATTTAATGTTATTAATTTGGCCAATACTTACCATGCTTTAGGATACAGTGCATACTTATTGCTAGATGTACTGTGGTTCTTTAGATGGCCTTTACGAGCCATTGATATGATGTTAGTCATTGGGGTTTAAACTAAAAGGAGCTGTAGTGCATGCTGCACATGTATTGACTCAAATAGAATTGATTCTAGGAGTTGGGTTTGCTAGTTAAACAAGATCAGGTTATGGCTTGGACTATAGGTTGCTTGCCTTGTGATCAGGATCAAACAGACACTTGTTAACTTATGTTGTCAAGCTAGTGACCTAAACCTTCAAAGTTACCTTTTCACACTTCACTTTTCCCGGTTTTACGATTAATCGGTTCAAACTACTCTGCTGTTTTTGAAACAAATCAAAAATCAAACTAAAAGCCTCACCATTTCAACAACGGTGCAGTCATTCATGGGATGAAACATCCCGATCGTTGGAGCCTTAGACCCCTTTATCTTGCCGGTAGCTTGACTACGGCGGTAGGAACAGGATATAAATTTTGTTGATTCGGATCACCCTCTTTGTGGCCTGCCCGAATCAAATGGGCGTCGTTAACGGGGATTGTGCCAAACTACGTTTGATAAGTTGAAATTGCAATCCTCATTACAAGTGAAGGTGACCTTTTAATCCTTTTTTGTATCCAGTTGCAATAGCGCAAGTTTTCATCACTTTGCGATAGCTACTTGGCTATTTTGTTTTTATATCTGATCCGGTTTTATTTAGCTAACAATAACCCTTTTTGCAAGTTTGTTTGTGCTCTTTGTTGTGTCTCAGTTATTTATCAGGTGTTTATGCACCATTGGGAAAGAGAGACATGGAATGGGTTACCGCGAAGAATCGGTGCACCTATTGAGCGAGGCGGTGAAATCGGAGTGCGATTGACGAATGGATCCCTGCACGAGCAATGATCGACGGTACCCCATGAATCCAGCTGACCTATAGATCGATGAGGGACCATATACACCCTCTAAGTTAATGCCCCTTCCTACATGTTTCTGCTGAAGATGTGGTGGGAAAACCACTATCACGGTACCTCTACTCACATGTCATGGTATGGAAAATGAAAATACACTCCTATAAGGGGATTTTGAGGAGGTTTGCACAACCTTTAAGGAAGGTATGATTGACATGGATTTGCTTAAAGGTGAAGCATTTCCATTGACCACTAAGGAATGACAGAAGATTTGGCTTAACTTCAGCTGAGGCTAGAACCATAAGAAATTGGGTTGAGGCTCTGAGTAGAGTTTTAAAAAAAAATTCGACGAGTGCTCATAAGATAACAATTTGAAGAGACAAATTTATACGCTGCGGCTCAAGATGGTGAAAGGTTTGCAGTCTTGGGATAGATTTATGGAGACTATCGATTACATGCCCTGAAGCATGGGTTTGATACATAGATCTTTGTGAAACCATTTTTTGCGATGGTATGTCTCAACCGTGAAGCAACTATTGGAGACTATGTGTGGAGGTAACTTTTTGAGCAAAGCCGGATGAGAAGCCATGGACTTGCAGACTATGTGGGTTGAAACCTCAAGGCATGGGATGAGCAGAATCAGAGGGAAGACGAAAGATCAGAGCCTTGAACCAGCGAGGGGGGCATTTATGCACTTTTCACGAAGACATAGAGATGAAAGAAAATTGACCACTTTAACTAGAAGATTGGATGAAGAATTTGGAAATGAAAAATCGACGCCAAGTACAAACCAGATTAATGGGTTATCTTGCATTGACTTTCTTGCTTGATTTTGATCGAATAATCACCACTGAGGAGCACTTTGCCACAGAGTATGCCCATGTCCTAAATCAAAATAAACCACCCATAGATGCCATATGAGTAACGACTATAACCCTAAGCTGGAGAAATCATCAAACCTGGCATGGCGGCCAAAACCCTCTGCATACCTGCCCCTCGATGCTGCAATGTGATTTGATTCCACTTGATACGACAACGGCCTCCTCTTGCTTTCTTCTCTGGTGAGCGAAGCCAGATGCTAAACTTGTAGTAAAGTGGTAGAGCACGTTTGTAGAAGCGAGAAGGTGCTGAATGTTCAAACTAATCAGAAAATTGAAGCAGTAGAAAGCTCACTAAACAGGAAACTGGACAATATGCATTCTGAAATTTTCAAGAATATCCAGCCCAGCCAGCTGCGGGGTTCGAGAAGAGGGAAGGTTCCGCCGATCCGCGGCAGCAACATAAGAAGAGTGCATGAAATAGGCCTAACCGATGATCCAAATGCAAGAACTGAAAGTGAAGTTAAAGCGATGGTGACTTTAAGAAGTGGTAAGAAGCTGGGACCAACAAATCTCAACACTAGCGAATCCAGCCCCGCGTGGCGACCACGCCCGCAGAAGATGTCGATGAAAGAGAGGAGGTGAAAGAATGGTACCTCCATTCCCACGAGGCTCTTGAAAAGAAAAGTTCTGTTAATCAATTAGAAATTCCCCAGGGAGCACCACAGCGGAGTAAAAGTTAACATTCCCTTTCCTTGACATGATCAAACAAGTCCGCCTCACATAAAATTTTGAAGGATTTATGCACGGTGAAGAGGTCTTAATGTAAATAGAAGAGGCCTTTTTAGCGAGCAAGTTAGTGCTATCATAGAGTACGAAACTCCGATTGAAATATAAAGACCCGGGATGTCGACAATTTCGGTGAATATTGGAGGAATGGCATAAACAACTATTAGACTTAGGAGCTAGTGTGGACATGCTGCCGTATTGTGTATGTTGTTGGGTTTTTGGGAGAATTGAAACCCACTTCCATCCTGCTGTCACTAGCCGATGGAGTCTATTAAAATACCGAGAGGGAACCATTGAGGATGTATTAATACAAGTGGACAGTTGGATTTTATTACCCGGTAGATTTCATTCATTACTTGACTCAGGCGATTCTGAGTGGGGGTGATCATGTGCCCATCATTTTAGGGAGGCCATTCTTATCTACTTCAAATGCCATAATCAATTGCCGGAATGGGGTTATGCAACTCACATTTGGGAATATGACTTTAGAACTAAATATTTTTCATTTAAGTAAAAGGCATATGCACTTGGAAGAAGATGACTGTGAAGAAGTTTGTATAATACCGTCACGATTCTTGAAGAAACAGGCTAATATCAGTGCGAGATGTATTAACCCGAGTTATCAGGGGTGTCTTGAGGACCTTAGGAACCTCAAAGCATGAGCTTAGTACAGGGGTATTGGAAGAGAAAAACATAAATTTTACCTCTACTAACTGGTGATGAACGAAAGGAACCTCAACAGCTAGATCTCAAACCACTCCCAACTAAGTTAAAGTATGCATTTACGGGAAGAAAATAAACGATGCTAGTTGCAATTTCCCTCGTATTAGCCCTTTACTTGCGAGAAGGATGACACGCTACACAGCTAAAAAGGAATAAGCAAGCATTGGGATGGAAAATTTACGATTTGAAGGCACTTAATCCATCAATTTTGTACCCACATCACATCTATTTAGAAGAGGAGTCTAAAGGTATTAAATGGCCCAGCGGGTTAGACCCCACCTGCGGGAAATTAGTTCGTGTAGAGTCTTAAAATTGCTTCAAGCTGGTATCATTACCGTTTCTGATAGTACTTGGGTGAGTCAGGCTCGAGGTGGTGCCCCTAGAAATCGGGGTGATACTGTGAAGAATGAAAAGGGTGAAGAATTGTCTACCCGTCTAACTACCAGTTGGAGAGTGTGCATTGACTATAGGAGGCTTAATGAGGTAACACGAAAAAGAGTCTCTGAACACCCATTCTATTGTTTTTTGGATGGGTATTCAGGATATTTCCAGATAGAGATTGCCCCAGAAGATCAGGAAAAGACCACTTTCACTTGTCCATTTGGCACGTATGCTTATAGGAGGATGCCTTTTGGTCTTTGCAACGCATCGGCCACTTTTCAGAGGTGTATGCTTAGTATGTTCAGTGATATGGTGGAGCGCATAATGGAGGTATACATGGATGACATCCGCGTATATGGAAGCGATTTTTGAAGAATGTATGACCAATGCGGAAGCTATCACTGCTTGGAGTGCATAGAAAGAACTTGGTGTAAGCGGGAGAAATGCCATTTATGGTTAACGAGGAATTATCTTGGGACACATTATTTCTAAGCGAGGGAATAAAATTTGATAAAGCAAAGGGAACTTATTTTAAGCTACTTAGCTGACAAGTGTAAAAATGATTAAATGATTCAGCAGAGTCATACGAGGCTTACATGACGATTCCGATAAAGACTTCTCGAAGATTGCTTCAAGCCTGTACAAGCTCCTGAAAGATGCCAAATTTGTTTGGAAGAGAGGGAATGCCGGAGGCTTTGAAGAGCTGAAATCTCATTTGACCTCTTTGCTCAGATAATGCGAAGGCACCTAGCGCCGGTTACCTTTTGAGTAATGTGTGATCTTAGTGATCTTGCTATAGGAATGATACTTGGCCAAAGAGAGAGATGGAAACCTCATGGTCTATTATGCAAGCAAAACCTTGAATGAAGCACAAAGGAATTATACCCTTCTGAGAGAAGAAATTGTTGGCGAGTGGTGTATCTTTGTAGACAAATTTGAGCATACTTGGTTGGAGTGCAGAAATAGTCATTTTTAGACCATTCTGCTTTGAAATACCTCCTAACCAAACAAAATGCAAAAGCAAGGCTCATCAAGAAGTGGGGTTCTTCTACTTGAGAGTTTAATTTGCAAATTAAAGACAAGAAGGGAGTAAGAGAATGTAGTGGCGAATCATGCATCGAGTTAACAATAGCTCATGACACTCATAGTCCGCATGATGGGCCTGCGAGGAATCCCTTATGCGGCTGAAAGCTCCCTGGTAATGCTTTCCATTGCCAATTTTTCTCCCACGGGAGAAGCTCCGGCTTATTGGAAAAGGGCCGAGATAGGAAGTACTTCTTTGCTAAGATCCGTTCCTATTCTTTGGGAAGACCCTTTCTTATTCGATATTGTGCGAGATCAAATGTGGGAAGTCGTGCACGAGGAGCGACGGGGAATTCTGAGTCAACGCCATGAGAGCTACTTTGTAGGCGGTCGTTTAGCTTCCCGGAAGGCAATGATGAAGGTCTTTGCGATCGGATTTCTGCGGCCTTCATTATTTCAAGGAAGCACACCGCGAATGTGTCGTGTGTGTGATAGATGCCAAAAGACTCGGAAGGTATCTATGGGATCATATGATACCTTTGAACCCAATTTTAGTAATTCGAATTATTCGATGTGTGGGGCATAGATTTCATGGGACCCCTTTTCCCACGGCTCGTATGGTCATACATACATTTTGGTGGGAGTAGACTATGTCTCAAAATGGGTTAGAAATAATCACAAGACCAATGACAATAGAATTAGTAATTAAATTCTTGAAAGCGATATCTTTTCGGGTTTGGGATCTGGCATTATTAGTGATGGAGGTTCTCATTTTTACGCAACAAACCATTTAGAAAACCTCATGGCTAAATATGGTGTGAAACCTGAGTGGCCACCCCTTACCATCCCCTCAAACAAGTGAATTCAAGTAGAACTTGCCAATAGGAGATCAAGACCATTCTAATGGGGTGTGGCACAGCGGGGAAAGATTGGTCTATCAAAGCGCAGGCCATTTTGTGGGCCTACGGGACTGACTTTCAAGACAATCCACAGGAATCTCCCTTATCGGTTGGTCTATGGTAAGGCATGTCACCTTCCAGTGGAGATCGAGTACAAGGCATGGTGGGCAATCAAGAAGCTGAACATGGACCTAAGTAGGGTCGGAGTCAAGAGGTTCCTTGATCTCAATGAGTTGGAAGAAATACGGAATGATGCCTACTTGAATTCGAAGATTGCAAAGGAAAAATAAAAAAGATGGCATGATCAAATGATAATCAGGAAGAAATTCAAAGAGGGAGACCAAGTTCTTTTATACGACTCCAAACTCCATCTATTTCGAGGCAAGCTCAATCCACGATGGAGCAGGTCATTCATTGTCAACGGCGTACCCCAATGGTTGATAGATCTAATCAATCCATATGATAACGGGGTGTTTTAAAGTCAATGGGCCAGAGGGCAAACCTATGTAGTGCAATGAGCAATGAGAGAGGAAATTCTCCTCTTTGCTGGATCTCTAGTCCTACAATCCCCACCATACTTGTGGAGCCGGTTAAAAATAATTATCATGCTCTACATGTCCTGGATGTTCAAATTTTGTTTTCCTTTACTTTTGCATATCATGTTTTGTGCCTTCACCATGTGTAACTGTTTTATCTTCAGTGGACATTCAGTTATTCCATTGAACAATTGATTGCTTAATTGAACTAAGTTAGATTGCCTTTAATTGAAAAATTGAAACCTTGCATGTTACCTTTATGTTAGAACAAATTCCATGTTTGAAATAATTTTTGGTCAGTTGAAGTTCCAGCATGCTCAACTTGAACATTTCTCCCTTAAGCTAATTCACACCTTTGCTTTTGAGATTGTTTCGTAAATTTGTGAATTTGTATACCTCCTTTCACTTTAAGCTAGGCCTTAGGCATGTTGGCAACCTAGGATGGTTTATGTTACCCACATTTGAAGACCAATGTAGTCTTCCCAAAGGAAAAGAAAGAAAAAGCAAAAAGAAAGAAAAGGAAAGAAGAAAAAAAAGAAAAAGAAAAATAAAGTCGTGACGCTTTGCCTTGAAACCAGACAGGGTCAGGTGGGGTGTATGTGCAGAAAGCCTTTAGGCAGATGCCCTAAGCCTTAATTGGTTGGGGTCATCGATTTAGTGTTCGTTACATGGGTTGATGGGTAGAGTTTAGCGGTGTAGGTGCTTGATTTTCGAAGTCATTCGAGTCGAGAATTGAAGCACAGTAGATTTAGTAGTCAGTGATCCTTTTGGCTTGATGCCTTAAACCTTAATTGGTTGGGGAGTCATCGGTGGACCCAGATTACTACGGACTTTGGTGGAAGTCGGATTTAAGCATTACATCCCTACAATGTAGTTGAATAAAGAAAGGAGAGTGTAACTATCCTATATCTAGGTTGTTCAACAACTTAAGGCCATGCCGGTGTTAGGTTAGGGGAGGGGACAATTTTGCGATTAATTGGCTCGATCACGGTTACATAAGAAGAACCATTAGACTTTGGTGGAAATTCAAGTTGAGAATCATGGAACCAATATTGAGCGCTCAGCGTTCTTGTGGTTTTGGCTCTTTCATGTCCAGTTTTTCAAACTTGGTGCCAATTTTTCAGCTTAGGAAGTAATGTTTATTTTGTGTATCCCACCTTTTGAATCATAAACTTTTTGAAAATCAGCTGCATGCATGCCCTTGTTAATTTTGCATTGCTAAGGGACTAGCAACGTTTCGAGGTTGGGGGGTGTGATTAATTTAAAAAGTGCTATTTTGAGCCCTATATTAGATAGGTTTTGGTGGCTTTGCGCACTAATCATGTCGATATGCCAATTGGAAGTGTTCGGGTCTTCTTAATATCACTTATCTTAGTTTAAATTTTTGGTTGTTTGCGAGGGTTTTTGCATATTTTTGAGAGTTCAATATCCCGAGATATATGTGCTGAACCATGAAGATCGAACTCATTTATCAGCCTTCAAACATCTCAAAATTCAATGAAGAATGAAGGCAAAGTGAAGAAATGATGCGATGGATCACGATTAATGGTGAAGAATATACGAGCCGAGGGAATTTCGCTAAGATTGCGAAATTTGGGCAGTTGCGAAAATTCGCAATCCTAGCGAAATTGAAAGAGCCCCCATTAGGCTTCAAAATTTCGCTATGCACTGTTCCTAGCGAAATTCATTTCGCTATCACACAAAAATTTCGCTAAGCTAGCGAAATTTATTCATCATGAGGAAATTGCCGATTACCTATGAATTCTGCGATTCGCTATCTCACATGCAATTTAAGCTAGCTAGCGAAATTTTAGCTACCTAGCGAGTGTTACGCCTAGCGGAAATCTCTGCATTATCATCCTTTTGTAATTAATGCCATAGGCCTCATTTTTGGTGTAATACTTCCTTGTCCCTTATTTTAGCGAAAATATTGAGCTTTCTTGTATTTTCATATTAGGTGGTCTATATAAAACCCATAGTTTTGTAACCCTAAGCAATTTTGGAAGCAAATCTTTGGCACATTCCATTTTATGTAAATATGTCGCGACTTCAATTAGGGTTTGTTTTTCTCTCTTCTCTCTCCTCTTTCTCCTCATTTTCTAGGCTCTTGAGCAACCCTCTTGGGGATGAATGACTAGAGAGATGCTTGGCTAAGCCTCTTAGCTTTGAAGAGAGGAAGGTAGCTAGCTTGGTTGTGGGGGTAGTTGCAGGTTGTCCTCATGTGTTAAATGATCACAGTCTTTGTATTTATGGCTCCACATCTTCTCAAATTAGGGTTGAATACCATTTAATGTTATTAATTTGCAGCGATACTTACCATGCTTTAGGATACAGTGCATACTTGTGCTAGATGTGCGCTGGTTCTTTAGATGGCCTTTACGAGCCATTGATATGATGTTGAATGTTAGGGTTTCAAGCGAAAGAGGCGCCCAGATGCATGTGTATTGACTCAAATAGGAGTGATTCTAGGGTTGAGTTTGCTAGATTAAACAAAGATCAGGTTATGAATGGCTTGGACTATAGGTTGCTTGCCATGATGAGGATAAAACCCGAGGACATTAACTTATGTTGTCAAGCTAGTGGCCTAAACCTTCAGAGTTGCCTTTTCACACTTCACTTCCCGGTTTCTAGTTGTCGGTTCAGACTTCCACTCTTAACTGTTTTGAAACAAATCAAAAATTCCAAACTAAAAGCCTCACCATTTTCAACAACGATGTGAGTCATTCATAAGGATGAAAACCTGTCGTGTTGTTGTAGACCACTATCTGCGGTAGCTTGATAATGATGGGAAGAGAGCTTAGGATATAAATTTTGTTGATTCGGATCACTCTTGTGGCATGAATCAATAAAGGAATGGTGAAAGTACACACACAGATCCTGCCTTCTCTGGTAAGGACACGGAATAATTGCCCTACAGTTGATGTTAGGCTCCACTCCTTCATAAATTTTCTTTTTCTATTTAAAAATGTCCTTCATATGAATTTAGCACATAGTAAGGAGTGTTTGAGTCAATGCCTGCGAAAAAGGGATATTAACCTCTATTTTTCTTGAACATGTTGAGAATCTGATATTAACTCTACTTCTCTTTAGCCTTTTGTAGCCTTTGATGGATTGGGACTTAAGGATTGTAAGCTTGAACCACTTCCTTCCTATTTAGAACTCCCTCTTCGGTTTTCTATTTTTGCTGCATTTTTGCACTTCTCTCCTCTTCAACAACTTCTAAACTGTGCTACTTCAGTTCTCCTCCAATTTCTTCTTTCTCTTCATCAATTTTCTTCTCTTCTTCTCTTCTGCCTTTTATCTCTCTCCCACTTCTAAGAGTAACCACCATGCAATCTTTTAGATTCTTCCTTGTGTCACTTGGGAAGACATCCTTGGGTTGATTCTGCATAGTTAAGGCCAGCTGCCCTACTTGTGTTTCCAGATTCTTCAAAGAGGCATTCGTATTGGCACAGGCTCTGGTTGTGTTTTTGAAATATTGCTGAATCGATGATTTCTGCTCATGGATGTTCAACAGCCTCTTATTTTCTCCATGAAAGTCGGCATATGTTCTTCAAAGGAGGAAGATCTCCTTTGTCCCTGATTTTCTACTCTTTGGCCTCCTTATTTAGCCATTTGTTTCTTGTTGGAACCCGGAGGAAGCATAATTTTGATGAGTTAAGCAAGTCTTTGACCTTCTTTGTGCTACCTCACTCTGCAGAAGAAATTATCATGGTTCCTAAGTGTTGGTGAATAATGGGTTGGCCAGTTAAGGTTGGGCTTAAATTTATAACTTCTATTTGCATTGATATCGTGCACAGGGGTACATTAGCGAGCGAAGCTACTTCGGGCTCGGCTGAAAAAGCTCGACTCGAGCTCGGCTCTCGTGAGCTAAGCGAGCCGAGCAGGCCTTAATTTGGGCTAGATAAATTTAGGGCTGGCAGAGACTCGGTTGAAAAAAACAGGCTGTGCCATGGGACCCATCGATCCTTTGAGCGAACTTCCGCTGCGAATCTCGGCAATGGGATGCAGTCTTATGGTGCGATCAGGCTCGAGGCGCTAGGTGAAATGTCCGAGTCATGTGTCCTGGATATCGATGTAATGGATCCTCAAGCTCTAGAATCCGATCGATATGGATGGCAAATCGTGAATCCTCATGAAGCCGTCGGGCTGGCGGCAGGCAATGGGAGCTCGGCGAATCCGCGCCCGTCGGTGGGGAATTTGTACCTGGATCTCCGGATGCGCCGGTGCGAAATGGTACCGCGATAAGCGAAGGTGTTGGCGGTATGTTCGATTGTGGATAGCGTGAAGAAGGTGCGGCGAAGGGGCGTCGGGGGAAGGACATGGATGGTAGGTATGACCCACTGATACGATCGGTGATCCTAGTGTGCAGATTCTGATTCAAATATGAGGGTATTGGGGCTCTGTGGAAACTAGAGGCCGGTGGCCATGAGCTTCAGTAAGGTTGCACGATCTTGAGTAGCATTGAGAACTAAATGCATGGACCCAATCACGATCAATTCAGCGATGAACAAGGATCCAATCACAAATCTTGGGAGTATTGGGGCCCTTTTGGATCCTTGTACTAGACAACCGGCGCATCTAGGCGTAGGTATGGGTAAAGAGCATCAAGGGTGATCGTGGGGTGGGGTTTCATAGAAGGGAAACAAAGTCGACATGCGGGACTACGGAGGCAATTGGTGCTTGCCCGGGAGTGCACAGTCAATTCTTGGAGTATGAAAATTCAACGCCGACTGTTGTCGACATGGCGGTGGCCCGGATTACGGATCTCAGTCGGTAGTGGTGAAGCCTTGAAGAATTAATCATGCGCATCTTGGTAGTCGGGTGGTGGCTAACTTAACCATGTGCAACAGTATATTTGAAATAGTTTTAATTGTTACTAATGAGTTTGGCAAGCGAGATCTTGTTGATATATATTATTTCTTTATTTAGATAATTGATTAAAACCAATCATGTTTCTTATTCAATGATTTAAATTATCTTATTTATTCTTGTACCAATTTCTACTTGTTTTTTTAATTCTATTTTGTAATTTTTCGGTTGCAAGTTGTTTTATTGAGTGGAATTACACGTAATCAAAAAAAGAAACAAATGTTGAAGAAATTAGCTTTAACAACTTTGGCATGTTCTGAAATCGCTAGGTAAAAACAAATCCATAGAAAATTATTTCCTTAATTGATGTATTTGTTATCGGATTGATTACAAAAAGTTAAAAGTATATGGGTGAAGCTTGAGGATTGATTCACTGATAAAGCTTGTATAGGCTCGGTTGGGCTTGAGCTCGAGGGTTAAGGCTCGAGCTCATTCATGGAAAGCAGGGCCTGGCAGGCTCAAGCCAAGCTTTTTTTTTAAATCAAGTAGCTTGAGCCTGATTTTAAGCTCGTTCAAAAGCTTCGGCTCGAGCTCGAGCCCACTCATAAATTAACAAGCCTAGCTCGAAATGTTCAAAGCTCGGCTCGGCTCGGCTCGTTACCAG
Organism: Tetrastigma voinierianum; assembly: GCA_016808115.1. NCBI lineage: Eukaryota > Viridiplantae > Streptophyta > Magnoliopsida > Vitales > Vitaceae > Tetrastigma > Tetrastigma voinierianum. The sequence continues at coordinate 348,303 of JAEQBH010001731.1, read as the reverse complement.
CCCTAACTGTGCCTCCTCAACTTGGTAGGGACCCTCATGGTCTAGTCTCTCTTTAGTACTATTTCTCCTCTCATTCTCATCAATTGTTCCCACTTCATTTGCTGAATGCACTCTTCTCTCATGATTCCCCATCTTGTTCATCAATGCATCCAGTTTTGCTTCTATGGCAGTCATCCGATTTAGCTCTATCAAACCACTTCCCTTCAGCCTGCTGCTACTCCCTAAAGCCTTAGATAGAGCTTTATAATTGCATTTGGCAAGATCTTCTATAAGTTGCTTTGCCTTTTCAGCACTTCTTCTCTTAAAAGCCCCACAGCAAGCTGCATCAATTATACCTTTAGAGATATATCTGAGTGGTCAAATCTATTCCATGCATGGGGTATCTTTTCAGCAGTCTTTTGTATCTTTCCCATGCATTGTAGAGACTTTCATCCTCTCCCCGTTTGAAGACTATAATTTCCCCTCTCCTTTCAAAGGTGAGGGTAGGAAGGAAGAACCTGCTCATGTAGGCCTTAACTTGACTCTTCCCGGTATTCAGCGATCAACGGTGACTCAAACCAGATTCTTGCCCACATCTCTTAGTAGAAAATGGAAATAGTTTGCATCTTGATCATACGGTCTCACCATTTAACATTATACTATGCTCCTCATGGGCATTGTGCAGTCTTCCCATGTGCTCGTTGGGGTCTTTAGAAGGATGAGCAATAAATTGGTGTTGTTGCACCATTGTGATCAAGGCTGGCTTCAGTTCATAATTATTAGCTTCAATAGTAGGTTATCTCATAGCAGAGTATTCATCTTGAATAACTAACCTCCAAAAGTTTTCCATTGTCATTAGCCTCTAAGGTCTTTCTGCTTCTTCCTCTTCTAGAATAGGTTGCAATCTTTCTCTCTGATTTTCCATATTTGTTGATTCAACACTTTTGACCTTTCTCAGATTCCTTAGTGTTCTTTCCAGTTTTTGTATCAAAGACGTGGATTACGCCACGGTTTTTACGTAAATCTAACATCTTCCTGAAATAGAAACACACTGAGATCAAACTAAATCTGTGGAAACGACTTTATATCCTTTAAGCTTATAAACTATTTTCAATAGCTTCTTGATTAGGTACCCGCGGTAGGGTGATTCGAATAATATTTGTATCCTTAGTTCCTCCTCTTTGCGTAGTCAAGCCTGCGGCATAGCGGTCTGGGGTCGAACACAGGGATGGGTTTTCATCATGAATGATTTGCATCGGTGTTTGGAAAATGGTGAAGAGGCTTTTGTTTGGATTTAGTTTGGTTAAAAGCAGGTGGAAGTTGTTTGTTCTTACGACTAAATGTAATGGCACAGAGAAATTGAAAGTGTGGAAATGGTAACCTTTAAGGTTTGGAGTCACTAGTTTATAACATGGGGGTAATGGGGAGTGTCCTCAGTTAATTTCTCCGCATTATGGCAAGTGACATATAGTCAAAGCCAAAACCGGATCTTTGTTTAGCTATAAAACCTAACCCTAGAACCACTCCTATTTGAGTCAAATCAAATACTAAGCATTCATAGTCTCATTCAGTTTGAAAACCTAGCACTCAACCTCATTTCAATGGCTCGTAAATGGCATCTAAAGGATATCAGTGCATCTAGCATTAAGCATGCACTGAACCTAAACTTTATGCTTAAGTATTGACCAAAGGAACAACATTAAATGGCATTAAACTAGTTTGGAAGGTATGGAACCATAAATGAGTACACATCATTTAAAACAAAGGACAACTCTTTGGTTTACAACCAAATTTGCTTAAACCCCTCCTCTTCAAGGCTATGAGGGCTTAGCCAAGCATCCTTGGTTGTCATCCTCAAGGGGTGTTTGGCGGCCCGAGAAAATGAAAGAAAGAAGAGAGAGAAGAGAGCAAATGAAACCACACAAATGAAAGGCTGCGGGAAACTTTATAAAAATGAAAAGTTTTTTTAGGGTTACAAAGTTTGAGGTGCTTATATAGTCAACCCCCCAAAGTGTGAAAATACAAAAATGCCTAAAATATCGAAATTATAAAGGAGTCAAAATGGTAATACATCAAAACGTGGTCGTTAGAACCAAAAATACCAAAGCACGGGGCGACAATTTCGCTATGCGGAGATTTCGCTGGCATAAGCGAAAATTTTTCCCTAGCCCTAGCGGGTTCGCTAGCCTAGCGAAATTCTACGAGAGATAGCGAATCAAGAATTTAGCTATCAGCGATGAGTTCGCTGGCTAGCAGACCCAAGCTAACTAGATGTGTGGACCGTGAAAGTGGGATTTTTAGGCTAGGCACGGTAAATTCGGCCCAACTGAGGGTCTCCAATTTAGCTGGGATTGCGAAATTTTAGCTATGGAGTTGCGAGGGATTTTAGCAATCCTAGCAATTTTTAAACAATCATAGCGAAAATTCTGGGGAGGGTGGAGGAGGAAGGAGGAAGAGAGAGAAGGAGAAGAGAAGAAGAAAAAAATAAAAAAAAGAAAGCCCTCACACAACGTCGACTTTGCTCTTGCATCCCCCTTTGCATCCTCTTCCTTGAAATCCACTTCCACATTCCCTCGTTTTTAATGGATGGGAACATCGTGAATCTTGATATTAAACACGTATCTTAACATCAGATTTGAACTAAATGGCTGAAGTGCACTTAAAGACATAGCAGTACAAAAACAAACTAAGAGGCTAATGGCATGGGTGGTACTCGTGGACCTACACCACGTCAATTGCCTTAATTAATATGATTAGTGCAAAAGCACCCAGAAACTATCTTGAATAGGGTTTCAAAATAGCATACTAGGCACTAATGCTTCACTAAACAACTACAATGAAAAACTATTTTTTTGATTTTTTGAAATTTATGATAAAATAGAAAAATGTCTAAATTAGAAATTCTCTTTTTGGTTAGAATATTGATATTTAAATTCATCATTTTCGTGTCAAAAACTTGTTAATTGATGTATAGACCAAAGTTTACCAAATAATTAGCACTGCTGCCAAAGACTAATTAAAGTCCCAAGCGATGGGGCTAAAAACTTGTTATGCAACCAAGTTAAGATGATCAACAAAGCTTTCAACACAGCTACCAAAGACTATTCGATCCACAGCAGCGAAGCGAAAACTTATGACTAAATTTGATAAAAATATGTGTTTGCATACATTAGTAAAAGGGATCCATTAAACATTTATGTTGGTCTAAATCACTGCAAGTGCATAGGTCATACAAGTAATGAAGTGGATTTTAAGTCTAGATATCATTCCCACGAGGATTGATGATAAATCTAAAGATCAATTACTCCATCTACTCAAGATCCTCACTATTTGAACTCCTATAGCTGAACTATCCTCACACCATGAGTAGTTAGTCTAACTCGAGTGATCTTTCGAGTTCGATGAATTCCATAATGATCAACATCCTCTAAAGTAACTGCCTCCATATACTCATAAGTCCCTCCATCTTTGTGTCACTCAGAGGGCATCCTGGAAATCAGAGCAAGATACAGTCCTTTTCTGGGTTCACGCTACTAATATTGGATTATAAATAACAGTGTCGAACTGAAATAAGTGAACTCCAAAAAATTTCTAAATTCATTTATTCAGACAGTAATGAAAAACATAATTTTACAGAGAACCTAGCTCGGAACTTCACACTAGATTATTGTTCCATCCCAAAAAGATCTAACTAAATTTCTAAACTAAAAACAAAATTAACGGGAAGGAAAAAAAATAAAAATAAAATAAAAATAATGTACAAAAGAGTCTCCATGTAACACCCTGAAATATACCCTAGTTGTTTTTAACATGTTTAGGGTATTTTGTAGGCATAAATTAATTTTTTCATAATTTAAATACGAAACATGGAAATTGAGAAACACGGAAATTGTACAAGACATAAGGACAAAGTGTAATTTGTCAAAAGGGAATTATAAAATTTATAAGTTATTAAGATTAGAGGTCAAGTGAAATAACTAGAGTTGTGAAGTACAAATAAGAGAATGAAGGAGGACTAAAGGTAAATAAAAGAAACTTTGTTATAAAAGAGGGGAGGAGACCAAAGTAACTCATTTTGAGGTCTCCAAATAAAAAACATACGGGGAAGAAGAAGAAAGAAAGAGGGAAGAGAGGAGGGAATGAAAAGGTATGGAAACTAGGATTTTGTATGGGTGCTTGTGGAAATTCTAAAGTTTTGTATGGATTAGTATGATTTTTATAAAGCTTGCTTGGGTATGGATTGCTAGGGTTTTCTTTGGAGATTAGTTTTGTTCCTTTCTAGGGTTTGTTGGGAATACATCCTAACTCTAAGATTTAAGGGAAGTTGGGTTGAAAATCCCTAGTTGATATCAATTAGATATAGAATCCTTCATAAGTGTATGGTTTTGTAAAGTTTGGAGAACTTTGGTATGAATCCTTGGATTCTTTGGCTAATTAAAAGTGTTTGTGGAGTTGTTTGGAGGGATTCCATGTTAGTTTTGATGAAGGATGGAATAGAAGAGAATTATGGAAGAAAAGTGCATGAAAAATATGAGTGAATTACTTCATTTAAACGAATCGCACCTTGTCTGCATTACCAAGCTGGGGGTTCAGTGTCAGAGTACCACTGATGCGAAGGCAAAATGGTACCGGTACCAATCAAAGTAGTACCGGTACCACTCTCGAGTTTCAGTTTTGATACCGGTACACCCACTGGTTTTAGTTCCTACAACCTAGTTTTGGTATTTTTGCATGGATTAAGTATGGTCGCATACAGAAGTATTAGAACTCTAATAAATGATTAACAGGGGTTAAGATAAGAAAGAAGTAAGTGAAAAATGTACCATATCTCGCCGCCTCGGCGAGTTTGATGTGGGCAAACTTTATGCCCTATAATAAGATAGGAAGTTTCTGAATACACATACTTGTAGGAATGCAAAGACCGGGCGTCAAATGACCGCGAGAGCCTTACGTGCGTGGGCGGTATGTATAGTGCCCGGTACTCTTTGTTTAATTGCCCGGTACTCTCACGATTAGTGCAACGGCACTCTCACGACCGTGCTTGACACATTAGTACGCCGGTACTCTACGATTAGTAGCCGGTACTCTCTATTTAGTGCCCGATTGCTCCCGATTAGTCTTGACGGCACTGCGTAGTGTTTGACACTCACCAGCACCATACTACAGCACTTCATCTTGTATAGTATCTTCGGATACTTATTATGTTGTGTCTTACTCATTTACTAGTACTGGTCTAGGTATTCCCACAATTATATGATAATAACTTGAATGAGGAATTAGAGTAAACAAATGTGTATCATTCTGATCTATAATACCTACGAGTACTTCTGAACAAGCAATAAGCTCTGTAACTCCTACGGGAGATCTGAACAAGCATAAAGTTGCTATAAGTACAAGTATGAGTCGTATGGGAGATCCGAATAAACATAAATTACATTAGAAGCATAAGTAATTGTATAAGTTCCTTATATAGATACATCTGAATTCTAATATACATTATTGTTATGCTTACTATAGCTGTATATATCTATATTACCTATGTTTCCCGCTGGCGTAAAACATACGAGGTTGCTCCAATCAGTGTAGGTACGGAAAGAGAAGGAGAGGTGATCTTCCGCGTGGCGGGACGGCCTTACCGCAGTAGAGAGGGTTCATCAGCGCATGGGTTCCTACGCTACGTCGATAAATGTAAATGTATAGTTTTTTTTTGTATATGTAAATGGGACTCAGGATTGTATGTATGTGACACTGTAAACACCACTACGATGGTAGTTTTATTTTGTATTTTTGTATACGTTATGTTGATACAGTTATAAGACTTGGAGACACCAACGTCTGATAAAGCAGGTAAAGAGTCCCAGTCCAGTATATAGTCTCACGCCTTGAACCTGGTTCGGATCGGCCATTCGGGTCGGACCGAGAATCGGGGTGTGACACTCCAGCTACCCAGAAGTTCCTAGTTTGGCGGAAGCTGGGCACAGTGCCCTAGATGCGTCTATTTATAGAGCTTTAAATGATAGGCCGCACTTCAAGGCACAAATTATGGATCCGCAAAAATTATGGCACAAATGGTCGCTTTGTCTCGACAAAGAGAATTATGTCGTGACATAGTTTCATCTCTGTCGTCCAGTATCTTGTCGTGGCATGCAGTTTTCTGTCGTTACATATTTTCCTGTTTTCTTCTTGGCCTCTATCGCAACATAATATTCTTTTATTGTGATAAAGTTTTGTTGAAGTTGTCTAGTTTATGTCGTGACATGAGTGTGTCTTATGTCTGACATAATAACTGTTATGAAACTTGTCATTTTAACACTCTGGTCTGTCACGGCAATGCTTTTCTTTGTCGCAACCAATCTTCTATTCTCTCATCTTCGTCTTTTTTCGTGACATAATTTTCTTCTGTCGTGACAGAGTTTCCCAGAGTACCATGGATCTGTTGTCGCGACTGAATTTCTCTTTGTCGTGACAAAATACGGACCAACGCTTCAGGGCGAATTACATGTTGACGGACTTTAAAGACATCGCGACATATTTTCTTCTTGAGCTTTGTCTCTGGCTGAATTGTTTGTTGCAACATTGAGAGCTTTGTAACTTTCCTTGGTTGGTCTCATGTTTCTTCCATTTTCTGTCACGACATAAAACTTCTATGTCACGACAGAAATCTCTTGCTCAAAAACTTTTATTGTCGCGAAATAATCTCTCTTTGTCGTAACAGATATTTCTACCTTCAGTTCTTTATTATGTCGCAACATAAGTTTTTGTGTCGCAACATTCTTCTTGTAATTTTTCTGAACTTCTGTCTCAACAATATCTGTCTTTATCGTGACATAGTTCACCTCAGCTTCATGTTGCATTTGTCGTGACATAAAATTTCTCTGTCGCGACATAATATTCTTATCCTTCATTGTTGGCTCTGAATGTTGTGTCATGACATAGTTTTCTTTTGTCGCGACATAAAATCTGCCTTGATCTTGACATATGCTAGAATGTCTTTCACAACATAGAAAACTTTGTCGTAGGCCCATTGTCTTGACTTGTTTCATTGTTATATATTTTTACATTTACCTTGAGTTTGAAATGTCGCAACATAGTTCTATTTCCATTTACTTGATTAATATTGTGACATAGTAAGGAACGTTACGACAGTCTTCTGGTTGAACTGCTCCTACTATTTCGCAACATAAAAATTCATTGTCACGACATAAATCAGTCAGTCTATCTAAAATTATGTTGCGATAGTCTTCATTTTTGGCTTGAGCTCAGCTTGATCCTTGTTACAACATACTTCTGCTAGTTCTATAGGGATTCTGTTGCTACATTCTAAAATTATGTCGAGACAAAGAATTCTACCCTGGACAATTTTTCTACTTTTCTTACTGGAATTATTTCCTTTTCATTTAAAACCTGTAAAACAAAAAGTTGGTGAATAATCTATAATTCTGCATTAAAATGAATCAAAACTTCTAAAAATATGCCAAAAATGGATGAAAAATAGATGAGTTTAGATCTCATCAATGTTCAATAGTCTTTTATTTTCACCCATGAAGCTTAGCATCTGATCCTCAAAAGACTAGGACCTCCTCTGGCCTTGATTCTCTGCTTTATTTCTACCTTGCTTTTGTCCTTGGAAACCATGTGGAGCATAATTTTGTTGGAAATTCTGCACTGGCCTTAGACCCTGTTGCACTCCACTTCCATATGATAGGTTTTCATGGTTCCTTAAGGCTGGTGTGTAGTGGGTTGGAAGATTGTTGTTTAGCTTAAAGTTGTAGCTCCTGTTGCCATTGACATATTGAGCTTCCTCTACTTGATAGGGACCCTCATGAGCTAGTCCCTCATCAGTAATACTTTTCTGCTCACCTTCTTCCACAGTTCCCACTTCATGTGCTGAATGAACTCTTCTATCCTGATTACCTCATCTGCTCATAAGTGCATCTAGCTTTGCTGCTATTGCAGTCATTTTATTGAGCTTAATCATACCACCTCTTAGTCTGTTGTTGCTCCTGAGCTTTAGATGGGAGCCGTAGTTGCTCTTAGCGAATCTTGATGAGCCGGTGGCTCTTCGGCGCTCTTATCTTGAATGCACCACAACAGGCTACATCAATGATACCTTTTGAAGTGTAGTTCATGGCATGATAAAAGATATCCATCTATGTCATTTGCTCTATGCCATGCATTGGGAATTTTCTCAATAGCGGCTTGTATCTCTTCCAAGCATTGAATAAGGACTCATCTTCTTTCTGCTTGAAGGCAATTATTGTTCCCATATTTTCTCTGAAGTTAGAACAGGGGGAAGGAATCTTCCCAGATATGCCTCTATCAGTTCCTCCCATGTGCTGACTGATCCATATGGTAGAGACTCAAACCAACTTGCTGGTGTATCCCTTAGTGAAAAACAGTTGTAGCTTAATAACATTTGATCTGACTCTATTCAATTTTATAGTGTTTTTCATTCTCAACAACCTCCCCAGGTGCTCATTTGGATCCTCACTTGGGTGTCCAGTAAACTGATACTGTTGAACCATGGTGATGAGTGCAGGCTTCAACTCAAAATTGTTTGCCCCTATGGTAGGTTGCCTGATTGTAGAGTACTCATCCCTTATGATAGGTCTCCAGAAGTCCTCCATTGTTCTTTGCCTCTAAGGTCTTTCTGCTACTGCAACTGTCTCATTCTAATTAGTATCTTCTTGCTCTTCCATGACAGCTGCTTTTGCTACTCTTCTCACTTTCTTTAGATTTCTCAGTGTTCTTTCTAACTCAGTGTCCAGTGGCAGCAGTTTTGCTTCTGGCCTTCTATGCATGTAAGAATGCCTGAAATGATAATACACTGAAATCAAAGTGAGATCAATAGACAACTGAATGTATTATGATAAGCTAAATAAAAAGATCAGTAACTGAATAAGCTACTACAACTAAAACTTTTTTTTTTTTTTTTTTTTTTTTTGTGAAAATTTTGACAAAAGAAAAAAGAAAAATGTCCAAACTAGCAAATTCCTTTTTTTTAGCAAAGAATATTGATCTTTAAGCTTTTGATCACCAGCAGGCGCCAAAAACTTGATTGACTGATTTTGCATAGACCAAAAATTTACTGATTTCTAGCACTATCACCAAGGACCATTCGGTCCCCAACAGTAATGCTAAAAACTTGTTTGACTGTGTATTTGAATACTGTTCTCTGCTATTGTTTAAAATGATGCAATTTAATTTAATTTTATTTTTGTCATCATTTGCAAGTGCATAGGTCATACAAGTAATAAAGTGGATTTTGTAGTCCATATATCATTCCCACAGGGATTTATTAGAAAATCTAAAGATCAAGTACTCCTACTACTCAAGATCATCACTATTTGAACCTCTAATTGGAATTTTGAATTATCAACATTAAATTGAATGACATAATTTTTTTTAATATTGAATCTAGTCAATTAAATTAGAGATTTCACTAAAGTAGAACTAACACGAGAATGGAATAGTAATTGACTTCTATGAATTTGCATAGTTCCCAAAAATAATATTGTTAAGGACATAAATTCTTGATTTGTCGAGAAGCGAGTAGTGGCCTTGGGAATGCCTCTTACGACCTTTACACTTAGCATTCCATATTCTAAACCGTAGTAATGGTTCTAAATAGTTACTTTTAGGATTTGATCATCTTTGTTCTAAACCAATACTTCATAGCCATCTCTCTTGGGACCCGAGAATTTGCCGTAGACGGAGTATCTGAGGCCTTAATTCTAATTGATATCGACCATCAATTCGACCTGATTCTCTTTCTCCTTGATTAGAATCTCAACTAACACAGGATTAAGATCATGCTATTGGATTGAGATAAAACCTCTAAAGATTAAACTGATATCTCATTAAATGGTCCTTATTCCTTGAGAACACACTTTTTTTGTCACCTAGAAAGGAACCTTGAAGTTAGAGGTTAGAACATCACCTATGATATATCAGAGTGATACTTAGAGTACATTTGTTTCCATTATATCAATGCAATTTACCCCCAAGTTACTACTCTTTGCTCGCAGGTTGTCCATCTCTATGTCACTCGAGGATAACAATAAATCAAAGCATGAATCTGACTCTTCTGGGTATGAAGATTGATAGTATGTAGAGCAAACTCAGTAAATCTGAAGCGTACAAATTAGTCATTCCGATTTTCATACCCCAGAAACATGGGTGAATTCGCGCAACTTAACAATCGAACACTAAATCCTTTCCACATTGCAAGCCTTCCATGTTTGTATCCTGGTAATGATAGTAGTTGATCGAAAAATTAATTGAAACGTTAGGTTAAAGTAAATAAAAATGGAATTCGGAAAATTTCGATTTCTCAAGTTTAGACACAAATGAAGCTTGATTTACAATTGATCCAATAATGATTTCATCCTCGAATCTACCTCTACTCTAAAAGAAAAATAAAAGAAAGAAAAATGAAATAAAATATTATATACAAAAGACTTGTTCCATAAGAGTAAAAATTTGGTTGAAAGTTCGTTTGAAAAGCTCTTGATTTAGAAAGATATCATTTATTTGCCTAGCTCTTTCTATTTATAGGGCTCATAATTGGAGTTGGAATTGCAGGTTGGAATTGTGGATTTAATCAAGACTAGTTGAATTGTCTTTATGTATGATGTTGGTTTATGTTAAACGTTATCGACTGCTTATGTGTCTTCAGGCTCTGTCATGGCTTTGTCTAAGAAACTTTTGGCCTTGAAACTTCATTGTCGCGACACTGTTTTTTGCCCTCTCCTCAAATTGTGTCGCGGCAGTTAGATTCGATGCCACGGTAGGAGTGATGCGAAATCATAATTGTTTCCTATACTCCTCTGCTCTTAGGTAGTCATTCTACTGATCATAGCGGAATCTGGTCGAACACAGGGATGGTTTTTCATCACGGACGATCTCACAGTAATGTTTGAAAATGGTGAGAACTTTTGTTTGGATTTTTGGATTTTGTTAAAAACAGCAGAGTTGGTTGTTCAACTGGATAGCTGAAATAACTAAGCCCGAAAGTGTGAAATGGTAACAGAAACAGGTCATGAGCGATAACATGGGGTATTAAAGTGTCTCGGGTTCTTCTGCTTGTTCAGGCTAATAGCCTCTCATCAAAGCCAAGCCAGGGTCTTTGTTTATTATAAAACCTAACCTAGAACCACTCATTTGAGTCGAATCAAATACTAAGCATTCAATGTCGGTCAGTTTGAAACCACAGCATTTAACCTCATTTGATGGCTTGTAAATGACATCTAAGAATGTCGAGTGCATACCATTAGAATGAACTATAAAAACATAGCCAGTATTGACCCGATGAAGAAGACATTAAATGGCATTAAACCTAGTTTGGAAAGTTTGGAACCATAAATACGTACCGTATCATTTTAAAGCATGAGGACGACCTCTTGTTAACCCCCAAAGCAGTAGCAGCCTCATCTTAAAGGCTTTGAGGCTTAGCCCAGTATCCCATAAGTTGTCATCCTCAGGGGTGTGTTTAGCGGCCAGAAAAAATGAAGAAAGGAGAGAAAGAGCAAAATAAAACTAAGAATGAAAGGCTGTGAAACTTGCATAAAAATGGAAAAGTTAGGGTTACAAGTTGTATGGGAGCTTATGCTTGACGAGGTGTGAAATGACAAAATGCACCTAAAATGTAGAATTACAATAGGACAGAAAATGGTAATTAATCAAAAGCGTGGTAATTGGGTTTTGGAATCAAAATATCAAAACACGAGTTTTGGGATTTCGCTATGCGGGGGAATTTAGCTAGCATGGCAAAATTCTAAGAAATAGAGAAAATAAAATTTCGCTATGGACGATGGTACTCACTAAGGTTAAGCGAAATTTAGCTAGCTTAGCAAAAAATTTTGCATAAGCGAAATTTAAGCTAGGATTAACGAAATTTTAAAACATGATGCGAAATTTTATAATCTCGATGAGGAAATTTTCGCAATGCATATGAATTGGTTTCCTCTGCTTTGCTTGTTTGCCGCTACATCAACCTTTGTGACTCCACTTCACATTTCTTCATTTTTGTTGATGAAATCACTTGCAAATCCTCGGCATTAACGCTGACTTGATATGAGCTTTAAATTATTGGTGAGGCATGCAAACACAATTACTGGCTCAAACTCGAAATGGGATCGATGGTACTAAATTGGACTGCGTATCAATTAGCTTCCGATTAATATGATTAGTGCGCGAGAAAGCACTCGAAACATCTTGAATAGGGCTCGAAAATAGCACTTTTGGGAATTCAATCACACCCCCAACCAGAAACACGTTGCTAGTCCCTTAGCGATGATAAAACAATAAGGTATGCATCTTTGTGCTTTGCAAAAAGTGTATATGGTTGAAAAAGTGTATGCGGATAGGCTTTACCTTTAAAATTAACAATTTTACCTGTCGCAGCCCAGGCATAGAAAGAACAAAAACCATATAGAACTAGCTTTAAGGCATCGGTTCCCGAGAGTCAACTGAACTTCACGAAATCTAATTGTTCCTAAGGTAACCCGACGAGCGATAAATTCGCGAAATTATTCCGCCGACTGAATGCGCCGCTGGCTTTTAAACGTTATTGACTACGTAGGACTAGCTACACTCTTATTTCTTTATTTGGCTATATTGTAGGGTGCAATGCCTAAAGCTTCGACTTCACGAAGTCGGAATTATGCGGTCCGAATGACTCTGACTATTGGTTTAGAGGCGTTAATGAAAGGTAACTTGACCACAAACTGCGGGCTTACGCGGACTTGAATGACCGAGGGAATTAAGCACCTACAGCCATTAAACTCTACCCATCCACCACAGGTGTAGCGAACACTTCGTCGATGACTCCCGATAGTGGAGCTTAGGGCATCGGGCTTTGAAGGCTTTCGTATATACCACACTCGGGCGTGTTAGGTTTGAAATGACGTCACGGCTTTTATTCTTCTTTTCTTCTTTTCTTTTCTTTTTTGCTTTTCTTTTCTTTTTCATTTGGAAGACTACATTGGTCTTCATACATGAATCTTATGAGCCTATTATGGGTGTCAAAGCCCAGAGATCTGATAGGCTTTGCAAAGTGAAAGAGGTAAATAGCTTCTCGACTATTAGTACTGATACGGGTGTGCGGAGTGTGTGAATTAGCTAAAGGGAATGTTCAAAGTTGAATATGGAACTTCAATTGACGAAGCAAATCATCGTGGAAGTACATTATCATTAAGGTAGCAAGCCGAGGGCTTGATTTTGATTCAAAGGCCAGTAGAAACCTGAATGTAGGAACAAAAGTGATTTGCAAAAGTGTAGTAAACTATAAATAATGCTACTCTTGCCTTGAATTGAAAATAGCTAAACATAACACAAGTATCACTTCCTACTATTGGCTAATACATGAATCCTATACAAAATGAGTAGGCAGTTGATAAAGCTGAAAACAGTACAAAACATGATAGAAGACACTCCCCAACTCTAGCTTTTCCTCCTGACAGAGTATAAACATGCCTCCTTTGGATAGAGAGAGGCTAGAGAAATAGATGTGACCGCCTCACTCTCGCGGTGGTGGTGGATGTCTTTGGTGGATACGATCTTTCGCTGCGAGTATCTTTATAGCATGTCGATGAAATTAGCTGGCGCGTGGGATCTCGATGTGTAGGCTGAAGCGAGAGGCAGAAAGTGGCTCATGATACATTAGAAGCATGGCATGGTTGTGCTCTACGTGGCTCGGCTCGGGCCAACCTGGTCGGCGATACTGTGTAGTAGCCGATTGACAGAGCCGACATCCATAGCGATGACGAGCTCCACGGCCCGACATGAACATGCTCGGGAGGCTGGCTGCGTTGTATATGAAGGGTCGTGAGTGTCGACGAGAAATTTGGGACGGAAGAAGGAGGTGGAGGGAGGAGATGGAGGATGAATCGGCACTAGACTGCTCTCTACCTCTACCTGCCTCGGGAACCGGGATCATCTCACCTCGGGATCCCTCTGTATCTCATCAGGTGCCTCCTCACGATCTTGCTTCTTTGGAGGGGAGAAAGAGATCTGCATGGTCGAGATCTCTCCATGGATAGGACACAGGGCATACGATCCTCCTCTATCTGCGAAGGGCTCCTCGGGGAATCCCGGATGCTCAGGGACTGGCAGGTGTCGCGGCATCAACAAGGGTAAACCCTCGGCTGGGGCAGGGCCAGGTGGACCTTATCCTCGAGAGTGTAGCGGGCGGTCATGACCGACTTAGAGGTGAACGGAATCCTTTGAGATCCCGGTGCGGGGCCTTGAGTATGGCTCCCTATGCGGGCAGTAGTCTTTGTAATGGGAACAGCTAGTCAGGAGCGGGTGGTCCAACCCCAGAGAATCCCCGAGGCGGGGCGCCTCTGAAGGTACGAGTCCGTGTGAGTATCTCTAGCCCGAGACCAATGGACCATCTCCCTCTGTGATGGGTTGTGGCGATCGATATCCTCGAGTGTGACTCTTGCGGAGCCCAATCTGTTGAAGTGTCCGCATTTCAGTGCTCTCGGACGATCGTCAATGGTGAATCGGAGCTCAAGCGGACTCGGCACTCCCCAGGAAGTCATGGGTGGTAGGCGAAGCACCGCTGGGGATAATAGAACTCTTTGCGGTGTCGTGAGTGACGGTGGGGAGTGCTGCGTGGTCGTTTTCATGGAGTCTACGAGCCAGGGTTCGACGGTCGTCTTGGCACATCGTAATATGTCTCCCCATAAAGTCCCCGTCAGTAAGTGTGATCTACATTCCCCTAATCGGGGTCCCAAGCAGAATGGACGCCCGATCCCCGAGGCCGCGATAGATGGGCGATGTGCTCTCCTCCTCAGCTGGGCGACGGCCGAGCCGAGATGTCGAGACCCCCGGCCCACGTCCCAGCCCGCTGGGAGGCTCGCCCTCTCGACATCTCCGAGGCATCGGCGGCCCGGACCCATCCCCAAGTCCGACATCTTCCCCGAACTTCAGGCTCCTCAGATCGCACCGGGGCCCCGCGAAGACGCGACTCGGTGTGATGAAGCGCCCAAGAATGGACACTGGCACCGGCGCCTCGTTCTCAAATCACCCCGGGCCTAAAGCTGCAACCACCCCGGCACGCACCATGTTCCGCCAGAGCCTATAAGGGCGAGCAGTACGCACGACCGGAATGGCAAAAATTCGCGCCATTACCAATGGATCAGACTCCACAAATAATGGGTCTGTCAACAGGCACAAAGGAGACTGCATGATCGGGTGCATACACAGGCCATATTTGACAGTTGGATCGGGGCGGCGACACCTGAGCACACTCGGGCTAGAGGGGCTTGGGGGTGGTGGATTAACTTAAATGAAGATGAATTAAGCCTCCCTTAAGTAACTACCAAGTAACCGGAAGGAAAGTCCAGATCCCAATACTATGATGACCAATTTGGCCATTTGAATAAATTTTCATGGACCAGTTTCGCAGATAAATAAAAATAAAAATTTGATTAGGCAAAGTTAAAAACAAAAAGCAAAAATAACAATTATTTTTATCATATAAACCCAAGAATGTAAAGGTAAAATAAAAATTAAAATTAGTTAAAGAGAAATGTTAAAATGAAGTAACTAAGTAAAATCATCAATTTTAAACAAAACTAAATTTAGTCATAGCTTGGTTTCAAGGAGCCACCAAACCAGCTCAATTTCACCGGGATGCATCTTCATGGAGGGTCAAGGAGGAGGAGCTCTTAACCCCTAAGAAGGGGCTTGTACTTCACAACTCTCTATGCTTCGCTCCAGGTTGATTTTCTTCTCAACGGTGATTTTTAATGACACACTGCAGATCGACAAAGCATTCAATCCTCCACCAATTGTTTCATTTTCCTTAACCAATTCTTGCAATTTATGGACATTTGGTTTCTCTCGTTTGGGTCAACCCAGTAAATCCCCATCAGTCCCTTGATTGTCATTTTCCACTTAGCCTGCGGGGCTTGCTACTCGTGTGAAAATATTGAGCCCAATGTCGTTGCCAATGAGATGCATGACTCCATTTCTCGCAATTGATGATTGCATTGGCAAGTGGCCAAAAATGGTCTTCCTGTGATAATTGGCACATGATCAAGCCCACTTGCTATCGCTCAAGATTTGTGCTACCCAAGGCAAGCCTACCGGGTAGAATTTGTCCACCTTTACCAAGACATCCTCAACTATTCCCTCAGAATCTTCATCGATCGACGCCAATGACAAAAGCGGAGTGCCGGTAGGCTCGAGCTCCCCAAACCTAACCGCTATACACTGCAGTATGGCAAAAGAGGGTTTACACCGCCTCAAATCTAGTGTTGCCTTTGTCTGCAAGTCCCACCAATGTTAATCGATATTGTGGGGATCCCGATCCTGGTATTTTGACTCGGGCCCGCTTTAGATTATGGCACCGACTTGTTCTCATATGAAGGCTTTCTTTCAATTCCTAACCCTTTTCACCGTGCAATGTCTTTTAAGAACTTTCGCATAACTCGGGGACCCGCTTAATCATGTCATGCTGGAATGTTCACCTTCACTTGCCTTAGCACCTCCCAAATTTGCTTGGCTCGATTTTTCTTGCCTCGTATGCTTGGAAATGGAGGGCAATGCTTTTCTTCACCGGATTCACTGACATTCCCTTTCTTTGAGCCCAGTAACTTCCTTTTCCTTTGCATGTTTCTTCAAAGAAGCAGGGCACTGGGTTGTTTATCTCTTTTGCCACTCCTCAGAGATGATAGCTCTTCACTTCATCTATCCCCGAATTGCTGGATTAATCTTACCTCATGGACTCCTTTGGATTTGGCAATGCTCGGGGAAGCGGAATCTTCCTCCTCGTATCTCCAACAAATTGTCAGATCTTTGTGATTGAACATCGCAGTTGTCAATTTTCCGATTAAGAGTGCTCTCAAGCCCAACAATTTTTTGCTCAACGCATTTTCTACAAAGATCAATTATTCAGCTACTGTAATGCTGATCCCCTTTGTTCTTCCACAAAAATTGCTCTACCACCTTGCTCAAATTCAATATACTTGTTCAACAGAGAAGGATGATGATGATGGCTGTGGTTGAGATGAGGAACCAAACTGCTGTTTGGCACCGTGGACACATGTGCAGTGTGATTAGGCTCAGGAGAGATCGGGGTGATTCTTCCAATTGGAATTGCACGCATTTCACCGTATGGGGCCTTAGGTTGTGGTCAGATCGCCCGGCTCGCATTAGCAGATGCTCACATCAAATCCTTCACCTAGGCATTCGGATAGTGTTCTCCTCGGGATGGACAAAGCAATGACACTAATGCATGGATCGCCTCGTGCGCATTTTCGCCATCGCCTCGCACTTCATGGAGCCTTTTTCCTTCCGCCTTCCATCTTCCTACTAGGTTGATATTCTCGCTTTCATTTCCATATCTCTCGAAGTGCATAAATGCCTCCCCTTTGGTGGGTTGAAGGCTTCATTCTTTCAGCTTCCCTTGGATTCTGGCTTCATCCCAAGCCTTGAAATTTCAGCCACATGATTCAAGAAATCCACGGGCTTCATCCGGATTTTGCTCAAAAAATCACTCCACACATGGTTTCTGGGGCAGCTTGCTTCATATAGGGACATACCATTATAAAATGATTCACCAAAGATCCATGTATCAAAACCATGGTGTGGACATGCATTGATGGTCTCCATGAACCTCTCCCAACACTGATAGAATTTCTCATTATCATAGGCCGAGTAAGTATAGATCTGTCTCTTCAAACTGTTGGTCTTGGTTGCACTGAAGAATTTCTTCAAAAACTCAGCTTGAAGTTCGGCCCAATTCCTAATTGTCCTTGGGCTCTCAATGAATTGGAGCCAAGATTTTGGCTTGGTTCTGAGGGTTAACGAATGCCTTCAACTTCAACACCTATTACTCCGTTTATACCCTCCTTAAAAGTTACATACTTCCCTCAAAATCCCTGTATGTGAATATGGATTTTCATTCTCCATACTATGAAATGTGGGAAGTTGTGGGCACTAGGTAGGGTCCACCGCTACATCCTCGCCAGGAGGTATGATGCAGAAGGAGCACTCAACTCTAGGAGGGTGTATGGATCCCCATCTAATTGCATAAGTTGTCAGATTCATAGGTGCTTGTCGACTCATTGCCTCGTGTAGAGGATCCATTTGGTCACTATGCACACCGATTTCACACTTTGCTCAATCGTGCACTCATACTCTTGCAATCTACTCCGATATCCTCTGTCTCAAAGGTCGCACAAACACCATATAATAAAATCAAACAAAACAAAGAACACAAACAAAGCTGGCCAAAAGGTCAAGAAAGAAAACAAAAACCCGATCGTAAATAACAAACAAGGCAAGAATCGCCAAGTGAAGAAACTTGCGCTCCTACACACTAAATTCAAAAGGACTTATATCACTAACACTTGTAATGTGGATTACAAGTGCTATCTCAACTCATCATTCATAGTTCGCACCATCTCAGTAACGGCGCCATTTGATTCGTGCCTCTTAGGTGGCGGATCCTAATCAACAAAATTTGTTTCCTATATTTCCTCCCATCGCCAGAGTCAAGCTACCGCAGTGATAGCTATCTAGGGGCCTAATAATGGACGTGGGTTTTCATCCTAATGCACTATTCGCATTAATGTTTGAAAATGGTGAGGCTTTGTTTGATTTTTGATTTTGTTAAAAATCAGGGAGTACGTCATCGGATAACCTAAATAGCGAAACCGAAGTGTGAAATGGTAACCTGAAGGCTCGGGTCACTAGCTTGATAACATGGGGTATTAAAGTGTCCCCAAGTTATTTCTCGCATTGGGGTGGCTAATGACATATAGTCAAAGCCAAACCGGTCTTTTGTTTAGTCACTATAAACCTAACCTGTAACCAATTATTTGAGTCAAATCAAATACTAAGCATTCAATGTCCTACCACTTGAAACCCTAGCATTTAACCTCATTTCAATGGCTCAGAATGACATCTAAAGAATGTCGTTGCATCTACCATTACAGACGTAATCGAACCCTAGCATGACAAGTATCACCAATAGAAAGACATTAAATGGCATTAAACCCTAGTTTGGAAAGTTTGGAACCATAAATGCAGTACCTGTATCATTAAAAGCATGAGGACAACCTGCAGTAGTCCCAAAACCAAGCTAGCAACCCTCCTCTTCAAGGCTTTGAGGCTTAGCCAAGCATCCCTCGAGCTGTCATCCTCAAGGGTGTGTCGGCAACCGAGAAAATGAGAGAGTTATGAGATATAAGAGAGCAAAATAAAACCTAAAATGAAAAGTCATGGAAACCCGCATAAAAATGGAAAAGTTAGGGTTACAAAGTTGTATGGGAGCTTATATAGCTAACCCTGTTGTGTGAAAATGACAAAAAAATGCCTAAAATATGAAATTACAATAGGGGACAAAATGGTAATTAATCAAACGTGGTCGCTTGGAATCAAAAGCTGAATAAAAACACAGGCAGATTCTCTATGAATTTCGCTACATAGTAGGCTCTGTTATTGGGGCGAATATTAGCATAATAAATTACGTAAATATACAACAAAAATAAAAATTTCATAAAACAAGAATTTTCGCTAGGCTAGTGAAATTTCGCTAGCTTAGTGAAAATTTCGCTAGGATTGCGAATTTTTGCTATATGATTGCAAATTTCTTTCTAATCCCAAATAAATTTTCAATTTATAGTAGAAAATTTGGTTTTCCCGCTTGCTTGTTTTGCCACTCAGATTTAACCTTTCATCAACCGACTTCACATTTCTTCATTTTTGAAGCGATGAAATCACTATAAATCCTCGATTCCGCACTAACTTGATATCAAATCCCAAATTATTGGCTGAGGCATGCAAAACTGCAAAATTACCAAAAACAAACTCGAAATGGGGACTCGCGGGTACTATGGACTCGCACATGTCAATTGGCCCAATTAATATGATTAGTACAAGAAAGCACTCTTCACAAAACTCATCTTGAATAGTGGCTCAAAATAGCACCAAATTAATCAACATACTTTGGAAATGTTGCAGCAAAGTTCAACTGATTTCACCTTTTACTTGTAGCAACATAAGTTTCTGATGTTGCAACATAGTTTCCATGGCCTTCATTGTTATCTCTGAAGTGTTGTCGCGACATGAATCTTTTTTCAACAAACTCTAATACCGAACCTCAGTGCTTCAGGTTCAACAAACACGTAATGAACTCCTCGGGGTTTTCTCTTTGTGTCGTGAACTTTGCCAAGGTATCACATTCGCCTCTTCAACTGCCTTCAGCTGCGGTTACGCACAAAGAACTCAGGCTGTCACGACATTAGTAAGTGTTTCCTCATGATTTCTGCTTATCTCTTGTTGCAACATATTTTCATTATTGCGACAATGTTTTTATGCCATTTTCCTTCTTCTTTGTCATGATAGAGCTACCAAATGTCGCGACATTCTTTACTGTCTTCTGCTTTAACTATGTCGCAATATTATTTTGGATGTTGCAACAATGTTCTATTGCCATTTTCCTTGTCTTATGTCGGGACAAAGTTTCGAAATGTCACAACAAAGTTTTGAAATGTCGCAACAAAGTTTCGAAATGTTGCGACATTCTTTTAGCTCTTCTCCTTTAACTAGGTCACGACATAGCTTTTAGAACGTCCCGAATAAAACCCTCTGGCCTTTCTTCACAATCTATGCAGCCAAATATTTTTTTATAGGAATCTGTCAGCATGCCAAATAATCTTTAACTATGCTTTGATAATCTATTGCATAAGAACTGATTATTCATGATAAATCTGTCAATCACTGAATCTATATCTGGATATGACCCAGTACATTACTCACTTTTCTCGCCTTAACAATTTTTGTCGCTTTTCTGTCGATTTTTGCTTCTTTCGCATTAAACCTACAAAACACAAAATCAGCAAGATTTCATAATTCTTCTATTAATGGACCTTAAACTCAAAATGCAAATGGATTTTAAAATATATGAGTTTCTTGACTCATCACTTTGAAGTTAGCCAGAAGTGGCACATATTTGACATTTACTTAAGCCTAGCACCAAAATTATTTATAAGGCCTAAAGATTGCATCTTCTTAATGCATCCACTTACTAACATGTCCTAATCTTCCAGTGCCATATACATCATGTGGAACCCAACTCAAGTAAGCAAAAAGCAGTTGAGAACTCATTCATAACTTCAAAAATATTGAGCACAAAGAGCCCCTGATTACAAAACCCTTTTCCCACAAAGACATTGTTTTTTTTTTTTTCATTAGAATCTTATCATATTCAAATGATACTTTAACCCCTACTTTTCCTAATAAGCAACATAAACTAAATTATCTCTAATATTAAGAACATGCAGCACCTTATTCAAAGCCAGAGTCTTTCCTAAAGTGAACTTCAACATGACTTTGCCTTTTCCCAAAACTTAAACAGTGTGAGAGTCACCAAGAAAGACAACCTTTTCGTCATCCCCTATTGGAGTATAGGAGGTAAAAGCATCTCTGTTTTAATAAATATGCCTTGTTGTACCAAATTCTACCACCGAATTCTTGGGATTGGTCACATAGTAGCTTGTGAGACAACAACAGCTATTATGTCATCTCCTTCAACTAAGTTAACTTTAGGAGGATTTCCACTGTTTCCAGTTTTTACTCTCTTTCTACACTGGGGTGCATGATGGACTGGTTTGCCACAAACATAGCAAGTGCCTTTCATCTTGAAGGTATAGGGGTTAGAAATTTTGGGTTTGTTATCGGAGTTTTAAGCTTTACATCAATTTTTTGGTATTGGCTCGACCAAGTTTTCCTTTGGTGGTAATTTGTTTTTCTTGGTTGCCTTTTTTCTCTTTAAGATTTGTATTCCTTCAACGATGAGGGGAGTGATCATATCACCCAAGGACAACTCCAAGCCCCGTTTGTGTTTTAATTGTTGTTGTTTGTAGTCACTCCACGAGTCGTAGTTTCTATCAATACCCTAATGGCTGAACTGTCGTAGTTTTATTTTTTTAGCCTTTAATTTCTCTAGAAATTTGTCGCACTCATTGATTAGGAGCTCGATTTCCTTGTTGTCTACCATCTCCCATTTGTAGCAGTTTCCCACAACAAACTTTTTCTTGCCCACATCTTCAGTAGTGTACTTAGTGAGCATGGACTCCCAAATTACCTTTGTTTCCTTGTGGGCAAAGTAGATATCAAGCAACTCGTTAAATAAAGTAGTTAAATTGTATGTCGACAAACTTTATTTTGGTATTGTTCCCAAGCCTTAGTGTGTTGACATGCATTGCCATCAACAACAACCATGCACTCCACATATCCAAGGTGAATGAATTGGGATGCTCTTACCACCTTCTGAAAATTTGTATCCATTAAAAACTCTAACTGAGGATGTCACAGTGGCTGAAGGTCAGCCTGCAAAGATCTTACTAACGGCAGTGGTGGTAGGGCTACCTCCCACAAGACTTAGTATGCACCACAATATGTGAAACCAAAGTTTGATTATTCAAGATTAATGCTAAGAACCAGAGCGGCGATCCGACTAGATCCACGCACTCTTCCACGCCGCACAAAATTCATGATCGTCATAACATTCAGTTTATTGGGGCTGATGTCAACCAGCACACAATCAATAATGAGTTTTACCCACAGGCAGACCTCGTTTCTTCCAACAATCGTTGAAGAGGAGCATCATGCACGCAGATCCGGCGTTTTGAGTGGAAAAACGCGGTCGGCATTGTTTGAACACGTCTGGTAATGGTCTGGCCGATCACGTAGTTTCGTGAGTTTCTCCGACCGGGCGACAACGGTGTTGGTGATCGCAGCGATAACACTTTCTTTCACAAATTTCCACAACGAGAGCTAAACTATGCAAAATGAATCGTGAACCACCGTTTCGGGAAATTGGCATGTTGCTGGCCACTAAGGCCTGCATTAAAGTGCAATCTGACTTGCAACAATTTGAAAACTATCAGTGCCAGTTGTTTGGTTGAAACAAGCAAACCACCAATGGCTCTCTCTCTCTCTTCTTCAGCCAAAGCAACTAAGTCAACTACGATTTTCAACAACAAAACCATGTTTTCACGATAGAAAACAAACAAAATGACCTATTAAACCACTCTTGTCCTCAAGCTAGATCACATGTATATCGGTGGAAAATCCATCTATCAGATTAAAATCTGGGTTTTCTGAATTATTTATAACATCTCCTTCTTAAGAGTTGTAGTTCAAGGTATTTATTTGAAGTACATAAACCCAAAAGTCGTCTTCCAAGGGATGTTCTTCAGAAAACATTACACAATATGATAATGCTCGACCTGTTTCGTGTCTCTTCTGAAATGAATATATGTTTCATGCTGGTATTCTAATGAACAGAAGAGGTGAGGTGGCGGACAAGATCACTGAGACATGGTGTTAGAGGCTTGATTACAAACATGCAACGTGATCCTTATATTCCTCCACAAGACGACATGCTTAGCTCGGCTCATTATAATAACATCATGTTACGTTATTATACACCATTCCGTGAATGACACTGAGGAGGATAGTTTCGTGAAACAAACATCAACCAAGATCCTTCACAAAGCCATGATTGCAAACATTTCACGCCAACGTGGTCGGGACCATACAAATCATGATTGACACCAGATACGATAACTAATGTCATCATCCAGGTCATTAACCCGGTTCGTAATCTCCAACGATTCTAGTTCGCACAGAGATACGGTGGACGCCACTTCAGAGATCATTATGAGAGAACACCCGCGTATAAAAGTGTAAAAAGGCCCTAGGGACGTGTGAAGGTCCTAGTGGATATATTCATTTATAAATTACAAATCCTAACCTTATAGGATTACTTGTCTGACAAGCAACCAATCCATGCCAAACTTCTTCCTTATTGGGTTTATTGCCTCTTAAGCAATTATTAATGGACACTGTCACTAATTAGCTAACTTGGGGATCTAACGACCCATTATTAATTTTGACTCTTCATCAACAACTCAGATTGTTTCTAAAAAATAAATCCACTAATCTCCCACTTGCTCATAATCAAGTCTAGGACCGTTATCTTATCCTGCACTCCAATTAAGTCACATGCGAACTATTATTTAATATCTACATATTTAAATGAATTTTTCCTTTCGTAAAATATTTGATAATTAATTATGTGGCTTATGTCAATTCATTTAATTATTTATTTTCTTAACTGACGTGGCTTTCAATAATCAATGCACTAGTTAAGTTCTTCGTAATGATCCAGTACGGAAACATATTAAAAGATATTTAATATAAATTCCTCATTTTTGTATGGTCTTCAAACTCGAATGGGTCAAATGATCATTATTCCCAAATCATCGCTGTATCGCCTTAAAAGGAGACCACACTTGTTGATAACTCAAAGAATCAGAATTACTTAATCACTGCTATAAATATACTCAGATTAAGAAAAATATATAACTAATATTGCTTGAAATTGAATTCCTTTACGTAATACCTTTTTAATGAAATCTCTCGAATTCTCTTTAGTTTTCGTAGTACAACATAACTCACTCTAATATTCTACAATAACCTCAAGACATATTATTTCATAGAATATTAAAGTCTGGGAAAAGAAAGTGTCAACTTTATTTATCAACTCCAGAGATTGGTCTCATTAATTATATAACCTATGACCATGTCTTCTATGGACGATACATGTGATCATATACTCCATAATTAATCTTGACTTTATATGTGAAACAATGCGTATAAGAATTTGAAGAAATTACTACCATAAATTACAAAATTAAATTACAAATAGTCTTGTCGAGTATAAATGTGTAACGAACTCCCACTTACTCGGTGCAAGACTGACACTCCTAAGACCCATTATACTCACATGCCTTCAAACACACGCAGGTGAATTTTAATAAAAAGAGTCTACGAGGTTTTCCTCATATGCAATTTTTGACAGAGTCAATATCTTAATGGAGATCGATTTATAATGATAAATAAAAACTACACGACTCTAATACAATCATCAGAGATTATTCTAATCCCCGTGAAGTTATGCCAAAAAATTTGTTTGACTAATATATAAACATATTTTGTCACATAAGTAATAAGCTGCCATTAAATTTTGGTTTTCATCTCAACCATCATAAGTATAGGTCAAGTATGAAGCAATAAAGTGGACAAAATAGTGTCCAGATATCATTCTCATGAGGACGATTTTGTGCAACCAAGATTTAAATACCTCACACTCAAGTTCATCACTATTCAACCCCACTTCTTAAAAGTTATCTGTCTAAAAGAATTTTAAAATTAAAAGATAAAGAAATCTTAAAATACATAAGAATGTATAAATTTATATTTGATCAATAATAATTTTGAATTGAAATCTATTGTCGTGACTTATTAATTGAAAAGCTTCCTAAATATAATATAAAGTGTGATATGAGTTTTGGAATTTTCCAGCATAAGGTAGTGTAGCAATGATTTCTTCCTCATACCACACATTTCACTTTCACACTTACACATTTCTATCTCTAGACAAATTTGGTCTTAACTACATGTGTGTAGGATTTGATCCCTGCAGATCCGATTGTTATTCCTTCTCAAGACTTCACAACTATCCCTTTAGGACTGAAACTGTTTCATTCTCTGCCAGACAAGATAATGTAAGCCCTTCCAAATTGAATTGTGGTATCTCAGCCATCAATTAGATAATACTCTTCCTTGATAAGAACTTAAAGTTAAAACACATTTTGCATTATTCTTCTCAATTTAAGGTGAAACCTCTATGGAATCAAACCACTAGATCGCAGGCGATCTTATTCCTCGGAACACACTCCTATTGTCACTAGAGGGAACCTTTAAAATCAGAGTCGATCTTCACTAATATACTAGAGTGATCCAAAGAGCTCAGGCTGAATCATATTATTATCGCAATTTACTCCCCAAGGACTGCTTGCCTATGTAGTCCGTCTCTGTGTCACTCAGAGGGATTCTTGGAAATCAGAGCAATGATACAATTCTTTCTGGGCACCCAACACTGATATTCAAAACAGTTCAATATAAGAATAGTATCAATTAATTCACTCCAATTTTCATACCCAAGACAACATTATAACACTACAAACAATAATTCCAACGATGCATTCTTCCTGTAGGGAGCTTGAATCCTTTCATTATCGATTTACAATTGACAACAAGTTCTAGTTGATCAAACAAATTCATTGAAATTGTACTCAAAACCTAAGAAAACAGAATCTTTAAAAACTCCCGCATCCCATTGCTCACTGGCAATGAAGCTCAACCTTCATACTAATCCGGGCCTCCAAACTACGCCTGTATCACTACCCCCTAATCTAAAATAAGAAAACAAAATTCAGGAAAATAAACGAAAAGAAAATAAGAAAAGAAAAGAAAATTATATACACGACTTCAGCTCTCCTAAATCTACACAAACTTTCATTGAAAAGCAACAGCTACTTAGATCAATCTTTCTAGGTGCTTCATTTAAAGGTCTACCAGGCCCCAAGAGTTGGATAATTAACATGATTTCGAAAAGCCCAAAAATTTTGTCCTAGATGTTGATGTTGTGGTGATGTCGCGACATCAAAGTTGTCAATGTCGTGGATCAAATATGATGTTACGACATTGCAATCACACAAGTAATTCTCAATTTTCAATGATCACCAATGTCCCGATCAAACCCAATGCTGCGACATTAAAGAAGATATCGTGGGCAATTTCAATTTTCAATGATCGGTCAATAACCCAGCTGATGTCTGGCATTGAGATGAAAATGTTGATCAATCTGATGTTTACATTACCTTCCTCTGCGTTACGACATTTGAGCTGCCGTATTACATCGTATTCCAACGTTGAGGTTATTTCTTTGACGTCACATTGCCTTCCTCGCAAGCGCGCGAAGCATCGGAGTTAATGTTACTACACCAATCGATGTCAACAATCGTTCAGCGTTTCAACTTGATGCTCAAGTTTGATGTCGCAACATCGCATTCTCTCGTCGGCTGTTATGACATTTGACTTCAATGCCATAACACCGAGCCATGTCGACATTGCCAGCCGGAACACCGCCCGGCATTATTGTCTTGATGTTTACAGTACATTGCTTATAGTTCACTGTCATGTCCTACGGCCGTTCTAAGTAATTTATGTTCATTACAAACTGATGTCGCGATCGCGATACTTGTTCGGGCCAAGTTCATCTCTGACGACTTTAGCTGATGTCCCCGGTTGCGTTGTGATGTCGATGTATTGTGATGTTCGCCAATAGATGTCGCATGTCTGGTACTGAACTCGGCGTTCTGCCTTCCCGTCAATCGCCACATATTATCGGTCGGTCCGATGTCACGACATTACGACGGTTCCAACACCCGAAAAGCTGATCCGATGTTGTTACACACGTCCTGGCGCTCGACATTAGATGCTTTCACCACAAGCCGCCGATGATGTCGCCACATCGTTCTTTAGTCTCATTGTCGGCTGTCGCTATTATTGCACGATACTCATACGGGTCAATCAATGCTCGCTGCGTTGAGTCTTTCTAATCAGTTGAGTCTTTTCTAATGTCGCCTTGATGTCATGGTGATGTCGTGACATTTGTCAGCTGAAAATACTACTTGATAATCCTTCTTGATGTCGCGACACTGAGTTGTGATGTCGCGACATTAAACATTTCAATTCTTCTCACTGATGAAAATGTCGTAGCCATGTCTCACAATGTCATGGCATTGCTCACTGGCAGTTTAACCGCTGAGGCTTCTTTCGACGCTATGGACGCTGAGTTATGCTATCGCAACATCGAAGCCGATGCTGCGACAATGTCGGATGATGTTATGACATTGGCATATCATTTCCTTCCCTTCGATGTCACAAATCATGTCGCGGCTACTGTACAGTTGCCAAGACCTTCTCCTCACATTGTCTCAACATTGGAAATCTAATGTCGCGACATTTTCTGTCACGCCCCCGACCCCCCGCCTAGGCATAAGAAGGGGCGCGAACCCGAACTAGGACTCTTTACTTTCTTTTTCAAACATTGGTGAGCCCAAGTCTAATAACTAAATCAAAATATCATATCTAAAGATTATTAAAAATAAAACTACCACCGTAGTGGTGTTTTCTATAAAGGTCTATATATATCCTCGAGTCCCATTTACATATACATATACAAAAATTGTACATTTACATTTACATATTCAGAGCGCAGAACCTACAATGATGTACTCCTACTAGTGTGTGCCCAAAGAAGAAGTATGATCGCTGATGTCCTCTCAGAATTCACAAAGATTAAAAAACCCGCTGCTTTACGCTAATGGGGAACATTAAGCAACTTATACATATATACATGCATTTATACTTTTCAAGAAACATATAACAAGAATGTATATCAGGATTCATAATGAATTCATAGGAAACTTATACACGTACTTGTACTTATAACAACTTCTATTTTTTTGTTCTCGTATCCCGTAGGAGTTACAGAGTTTATCAGACAGTAGGGTACCAGAGGTACTACAGAACTTATACTTATACAGAGGTACCCATGGTTACATTCAGAGCAGAACGATGTACATTACTTTAATCTTACTCGTTATTCAGACTCTTATCATATAACTATTGGATTACCTAGACTAGTAATAAGGAATGAGTAGGATTACTAGCACGATGGCACCAAGGCACAAGACAGCTAAGGTGTCGCGGGCACAAAGTAGGCGCCGGGTTAATCGATAGAGGTCGTCGTGACTAATCGTAGAGTACCGTTACTAAATAGAGAGTGTCGAAGCACTAAACAGAGAGTACCGAAGTATTAAATGTGTCGAAGCATGGTTAGAGAGTGCCATTGCACTAATCAGAGAGTACTAAAGTACTATACGTGCCTGCCCACGTAACAAAGGTGTCGTGTCATTCCATATCCGGTCTTAGGCAGTCCTACAATTATATGTGTTCAAGAACTTAGGATATTATCATAAAGGCATTTAGTTTTCCATCATCGAACTCGTCGAGGTGGCAAGGATCGGTATAATTTTTCCTTTACATTACAAACATGAATGGACCCTTTCATACACTTTTAGGATCCTCATTAGTCCAATAGACAAGTCCTTGGAATAACGGAATAGTAGAACAAAACAAAACACAACATTTTTCATGCTGTGAACAGTAGCTTCGCCACGGCGAACCTGTGGCTGGTCGTTTTCTCCTCTTAGCCAAGTCGTGGCGTGGACCTTCGCTACGACGAGGAGTCCCTTCGCTGCGACTAGGGGTCCCTTCCCCGTAGCGAAGGACCCCCGACATTGCCCAGATTTTTGCTTATTTCTTCCCTTAAATCAAACTAAATCATCCAAGAGCATCACTTAAAACAACTCCCAAATGGGTTCTAACCTCACCAAAGCCAAATATGGAGATTAATTAGGGTTTTTCCAAGCCCAATCCCAAATACTTATAAGTTAGGTCAAATTTCTAACACCCAAACATGTATTCCAAACATCATAAACTGATAAACTCAAAGGAGGACTCCTACTATCTTATGCAACCAGGTTTTACCAACCCTACTTTCGAGACATCTAGGGTTAGGAGGAATTCTTCACTAAAACCCTAGAAAAATTAATGCAAACTTATATCCATACAAAATCATCATAGCATCCATACAAACACATAGTATACAAACATCTCCATACAAATGCCTAATTTCCACACATAGATTCCATACCTTTTCTCTCCTTCTTCTTCTTCTTCTTCTCTTCTTCTTCTCTTCTCCTCTCTTCTTCACGTTTTTGCTCCCAAATGCCCAAATGAGAGACCAAAATTGGTCTTATTTGGTCTTATTCCCATACGGCCTTGTTTGGCCACCAAAAATGCTTTAATTTGACTTAAGTTTCATTTTATTGCACTTTGGTCCTTCAACTCTTTTCCATTTGCTCACAAGTTATGTTATTTCTATAATAGCCTACATATTTTTATCTTATGACTTTCAGGTCCTAATTCGACAAATTACCACTTACCTCAGATTCAGACATATTCCAAAAGCCTCTTAGATTTCACGTTTTGCATTTAATTTACGAAAAAAATCAAATTATACCTGCAAAATACCCTAAACATGTCAAAAACAACTAGGGTATATTTCGGGGTGTTATGACGGTTCTTTTCTACACCCATACCGGAGCAAGCCCTTTTCATGCCGAATTCTCATTTCTTTTCCTTAATTTCCTACAAAACATAAATCTGGATGAAAGCTCCATAATTTTATATTAAACTGAACTTTTAAGCTTCAAATATACTTGAAAAATGGGCTTAAAAATAGATGAGTTTTAGACTCATCAATATCCCATTGGAAATCAAAGTCCGTAAGTATCCCAAGACTCCCACTGGAATACACCAACATTTAACCCCTCATTCTCTTTGGATACTCGCTATATACAAGCTTTCACCATACCTAGTGTTCTTCTTAGGGCTCTGATTTGTATCAACTTATGATTCCCACTGCATAGAAAATATCTCACCCAATGCCTAATACGGCATACATAAGACTACCTATAGCCGAAGCATATGGTTTCTCACTCATGAATTCTCTTTTTAGGAGTTTTATGTGATTGTCCATTAGAAAGATGAATTCCATATCTGAAGGGTGGAAATCCCATCTTGGAAATCTTCATGCTAAAACTAGCCACTAGGAAGCTTGGGACAGAGCTAACACCTTATTCTTCCAATCTCATAAGAGTTTAATTCATAGAATATAGTTAGCTTCACCCAAATCTCTCATATCAAAATGTTATTTCAGGTAACCCCTTATGTATGACAACACCTTCTCGTTGTCTCCAATTGACAGGATGTCATCTATGTAAAGAATATGGAAGAATACCACTATACCTTGAATCTTTTATGCACACATGATTTACAAGGGCTCTTTTTCTTGTAGATCAACTTGCTTCCAATGGGTTTTACCCCACTATGAGCTTTCTACAAGAGACCATACTAAGTTTGAACCCATAGATTCCATTTCACGGTCCATTATCCTTTTCTACTTTTGTACTTCAACATCCTCCAATGCTTCTTCATATGTGGTGACTTGATACATCTTTCCTAACAAGGCATGCCTTGCAAGTTTCTGTATTATCCTTCCACTACAAGTTTACTCGCATTGTCATGTATAACAAGAGATTCAAGTTCTTTGTGGTTCAGGTGGATTTCCAATCTCTTCATTATTTTCTTGTTTTTGAGTTTTAATTAACTTGAGTTGTTTCTTGTGTTTATTCACTTTCGTGCACATGTTGTACATATTCCCCTCTTGAACATCAATAGGAAATTAATGAAGAAAATCGGGAGTTTTCAGATTTCGTACCAAGTCAAGCTCTTAAAGAACCACTTTGCTCCTAGGTTTAAAAATGTTCATATAATCCTCTTCTAAGAAAGTGGCACGAGTGCTCACTATTACCTTATTTTTCTTTGGATTATAAAATATTCCACCTCTTGTTCCCTTAAGATAGCCAATAAAGCTCATACACATTTCTGTATGAGATTCCAACTTTTGAGATTCCTATGCTAAGACATGTGTCGGGGCTCCCCAAATTCGAATATGGTTAAAACTAGGTTTGCACCCTTTCCATAACTCTACGGGTGTCTTTGAAACATATTAAGATGGAACCAAGCTTAGAGTGTAAATAATTATTTTTAATGAATATCCCTAGAACGATGATAAGTAACTAAGCATCGACCTCACCATATCTAAAAGGGTTATATTTCTCCTTTCATAGACTTCATTTTGTTAGGGTGTTCCAAGAGATGATAATTGAGAATTTATCCCCTCTTTAGCCAAGACTTGAACTCTCCAAATAGGTATTCATCACCTCAAATGACTAAAGTCAAGCCATATGGATACCCAATTGCTTTTCTGCCTCAACTTTATATTCTCGAAACTTTTCAAAAACTTTAGACTTATGGCGCATTAGGTAGACATATCCATATCTTAAGTAGTCATCAGTAAAGGTGATGAAGTACCCATACCCACCTCTGGCTTGAACGCTCATTGGTCCACACACATCAGTGTGTGCAAGGATAGCTTAAGGCTCACAACTCAGGAATTGATCAACAACAGGTGTACATTGGAATCAATAACCAAGAGGCATTGTGAGCTCATAAAGGGGAATGCTAAAATCTTAGATTGGGCCATGAAGACAGTGCCAGGCAAGAAGAAAGTGCCACTGCCAAACATCCAAATTTATGATTATGTACCCTATACCATAGTGCCTCAGGATGTGACAAACCCTTCCATACCATTTACCAACCCTGAGGAACCCGAGAAACATTCTTTATCCCTTTAAAACATTACCTCAAGATGAGACTTATGGTACATGATTGATGTACCCTCGACCGCCGCATTTCTTGGCAAGCTTTGTGTGGCCTGCTGGATACTTACTGCTAGATCCACTAAGGCTCGCTTAGTTGCCATTTATTTGCCTCTGCAGGTTAGGTCAAAGAATCATTTTTACTGCTTTGAAACATAAATAATAATAAATGTCAGATTCAAGAGAAAACTTTAAGGGTTCAGCTTTTTTATAGCTAAATGAAGATCCGATCGTGAAATGACTATAGGTCATCCTCCCAATGCGAGGAAAGGACCCGAGGACTCTTACCCCTGTAGCCTCAAGCCCAAAGTGGCCCGAGACTTCAAGGAGTTCCTTTACATTCTATTTCATTTCGCTCTCTAGTTTTCCAAACCAATTGCCACACTGTTTTTACAACACCCCAAATCCAAAGTGAAATCACCATTTTACATCAACTGTAAATCATTTTGTGTGAAGAAAACCCATCCCTGAGTTCGACCCTAGAGCCTCTATACTGCATTATCTTAGCTACGGCAGTAGGAATTTAGGTTATAAATATTGTTGATTCCGGACACCTACTATGGCACGAATCAAATGGCTGCTGTCTGATGGTGCCTTAGAGCAAGTGAGTAAGTCATGGAACTTGTGACTTCATCACAAGGTCAGGAATTCTAATTCCTTTGTCTATCAATCTCCCTAGCGCTTCACTCGCTGGGATGGATTTAAATTTTATACCATCCTTACAAAGAATTTTCATTTTTTATGTTAGCTAACCTTAACTTTGCTAGCTCCTAATGCTCTCTTCGTTGTCTATTTTGTAAGCCGACATTGCGCTATGCACCAATGGGACAGAACACTACAGCAGATTGAAAGGGCCGCTTCCACCCGAACAGTGAAGTCACCAACATTAATCGACGGACTTCCACCTGAGGAGCAGCAGAGCCAACAGGGGGTTCAAAAGAACCTAAATGCATACAAGACAATGATAAAGAATTCACATACACCCTCACCCCATGAGGCACCTATATCACATCTCCCACAGAGATATTTAACGCTTAACATCTCAGCCTGCTCCCAGAACCTTTCCATAGAAGAAATGAAACCCACACAAACACATGATCAGAATTGAGAAGTTTAGCACTTCATGTGAAGAACTATATGGAATTATTAAACCAAAGCCTTCCCAACCCCACAAGATAAGGCAAGATCATGTCAACTCCAAAAACAATAAACTATTAGAATTTGGGAGATATGCGTGCATAATTTTTGAAGAAATATTTCAGCACCCATAAGACCAACAATAAACAAGAGGGAATTTACACCTTCACAAATTTAAAAACGAAATTCCTACCGGCTGGAAAGGGCAAATTTAAAGACCACTGCTCGCCCTCACCACGGCTTTGATACTTGGATGCCAAGTTAACCATTTCTATAATGGAATGTCCTCTATGAAGTAGTTGTTGGAAACCATAAAGTGGGACTTCAGAGCAAACATCCAGAGGAAGCTATGGATTTCTTTAACTATGTGGTCGAGGACATCGGTGGGCACTGGATGAACCCAACCCCGCAGAGGCAGTAGGAGGATGAGTCCCGTGAAGAAATTCTAAAGATGTACCTTAATCACAGGACATGGAAATGAAGGCAAAGCTATCCACCTTGACTAGAAGGTTAGAGGACCTTGAAATGAGAAATCACCATGAGGTGCGAGCAGTGACTGAGGCATCTATGCCTAACCATCCTTGTTTCATTTGTCAATCCACTGAGCATGCCAATGTTGTGGGTTAATACAAGCCACCAAACAATGCCCCATATGGCAACACCTATAACCCTAACTAGAGGAACCATCCTAACCTCTCCTGGAAGCCAAAGCCTCCACCGTATGTGGCCCCCCCGGGCCAGTGCCAGCTCAGCGCGGCCCCCTCATTCAACCACAGCCACCACCATCCCCTACATCCCCATTGAACAAGCTATCATGAATTTGAGCAAAGTGGTGGTGCAATTTTTCGAGGAACATAAAGTAAAGAACACTAAAGCAACTTGCAGGATTGATACAAAGGAAGCACATTGAACAAAAATTAGAGAACTGCGCTTGAAATTTCTCAAAAGTCACAATCCACTCAGATTCAATCTCAAGGTTAACTAACCAGCAACAAGTGTAAGAAAAGGGGAAATTTCCATCTCGCATACAACAAAATCCTAGGGAAGTGCACAAGAGCCTTTCCAAGGAGCCCAACTTGATGGATGAATTTAAAGCAATTATCACATTGAGAAGTGGTAAAGAGCTTGAACAACCAGTGCCCAAACCGACATAAACAGGCCAGGAGATTAAAAAGGCTTAACCAGAAGAGGTGGTAACTAAAGAGCCTACAAAGGAAAATGAAGACACCCCACCTTTCCACAAGCACTGAAAGCTAAGAAAAAGGCCATCAACCAGGCTGAAATGCTTGAAGTGCTAAGGCAAGTAAAATTCAACATCCCCCTGCTTGATATGATTAAACAAGTCCCCACATATGCCAAATTTTTGAAGGATCTGCGACACGTGGGAAGCAGAGGGCTAAATGTCGATAAGAAGGCCTTCCACTTAATGTCAGCATATCATCCAATGCAAACCCAGCAAAGCACAAAGATCCGGTCAGTCTCACCATCCCGGCCACGCTGGCACTTCAGAAAAAAGTTTAAGCACCACCGACCTGGTACAGTAAACCCGTCTCTTATTCGATGTACAAGCAGCTCTGTTAGAGAGTTAAAGCCCACTTCCATCACATTGTGTCTTGCGTATAGATCCATAGCTACCAAAGGGGACAAAGCGGAAGATGTTCTAATACAAGTAGACAAATTTAATATCCAGTAGATCTTATATACTTGATACGAACTGCCTACAAGAAGGGCTAACTATGTGCCCATCATCCCGGGCATCCATTCTCGCTACTTAATGTTATTATCAACTTCCGAAATGGGGTTATGTGCCTCACATCTGAAACATAACCTAGAGCTCAACATTCTTCCACTTGCTGAAAGGCATATGCAACCAAAGGGAAGAAGCTGTGGCCCTGGAGGAAATTGCGATGATCGGGTACCTTGGAAGAACAAGTCGACGCAGAAATGTAGGGTGTGCTTACTGAGGAATTTTTTACCCTCCTGAAGAGCAGTAGGATACTCAAGGCATAAATGTTGTGCAGAGGCACTGGAGAAAAAATGAAGAAATCTTACCTCTACTGGCTGGGGGAGAAGCCGATGAGCCTCAAAAACTAGATCTCATGCCCCTACAACTGGAATTGAAGTATGTATACTGAAAACACAATGCTTGCCTAGAAAATCTCTCCTCCCCAAGCCAAGAAATCCAATGTGAAAACAACCTCGCCAGGGACTCCTTAGGGAGAACAAGCAAGCTTATCATGGAAAATCACCGACCGAAGGGTATTAAACCCAACAAACCGCACCCATCACATTTACTGGAGGAAGGGGCAAAACCTGTAAGGCGTACCCATGAGGATCGGACCCTCATACGCCAGGAAGTGGTACGTGCGTAGTCCTTGTCAAGCAGGCCGATATTATTTACCCCATATCTCGATGCCAAAGACTTGGGTAAGTCCAACCTGTAGTGCAAAAGAAATCTGGTAATCCATCGTGTGTAATGACCAGTGGAGAGGAAATGCCCACCGCCTTTACTAGCTGTGCTCGAGGGTATGCATCGACTCATGTATGATCGAATGAGGTGGACAAGAAAGGATCATTTTCCTCTACTCCTTCATGGTCACCTTCTCGAAAGGATTTCGCATAAACCCCTTCTACTGCTTCTTGGATGGCTATTCAGGATATTTTCAAATTGAAATTGCTGCAGAAGACCAAGAAAAGACCACCTTCACATGCCCATTTGGCATATATGCCTACAGGAGGATACCCTTTGGCCTGTGTAATGCCCCTGCCACATTCCAACGATGCATGCTCATTATCTTCAGTGATTTGGTAGAACGCATTATGGAGGTTTACATGGATGATATTACAGTCTATGGAAGGAGCTTTGAAGAATGCCTTATCAACTTAGAAATTGTCCTACATAGGTGTATAGAAAAAAACTTGGTATTGGACTGGGAAAAATGCCATTTTATGGTCAACAAGGGAATTGTGCTGGGGCATATTATTTCAGAAAAAGGAATCGAAGTTAACAAAGAAAAAATTGACATGATTTCCAAACTTCCCTCTCCCACAAATGTAAAGATTGTGAGGCAATTCTTAGGGCATGCAAGCTTTTATAGGAGGTTCATCATGGACTTCTCAAAAATTGCCAAGCCTCTTTACAAACTGCTGGAAAAAGATGCCAAAACCCATTTGGGGGAAGATCACAAAGGAGCTTGAGGAACTCAAAACCTATTTAACCACCTAATTCAATGGTAAGGGCCCTTAACCGGGAGTTACCTTTCGAGGTAATGCAATGATGCGACCTCGCCATTGGAGCCTGCTGCAGGAAAGAGGGAAAACCCTACGTGGTCTATTACGCAAGCAAGACATTGAACGAGGCCTAGAGAAATTACACCACCACAGAGAAGGAGCTGCTGGCAGTGGTCTATGCCTTGGATAAGTTCCGAACTTACTTGGTTGGGTCAGACATAATCATATTCACATATCACTCAGCTTTGAAGTATCTCAAGCCACCAAACGTAATGCTGGGCGCTAGGCTTACTGGGACGTCCTTCACGCAAGAGTTCAACCTGCAGATCAAGGACAAAAAGGGTGTGGAGAATGTTCTTGCAGATCATCTATCGAGATTAAAAATAGCACACAACACTACCCTCCAATCAATGACAAGTTCCCTGAAGAGTCCTTACTCTTGGTTGAAAGCACACCCTGGTATGCCCACATTGCCAATTATTTGACAACAGGGGAGCTACCAGCAGATTGGAAAGCACAAGACAAGAAGTTCTTCTTTGCAAAAATTCACTCCTATTATTGGGAATAACCCTTCTTGTACAAGTACTGTGCTGATCAAATAATCAAAAGATGTGTGCCTGAAGAAGAGAGCAACAAGGAATACTCAACCACTACCATGAAAATGCATGTGGAGGCCATTTTCCTTCCCAGAAAACTGCCAGGAAGGTGCTACAGTCTGGATTCCATTGGCCCTCTCTTTTCAAGGATGCCCATACCATGTGTAGAAAATGTGACAAATGCCAGAGATTGGGGAAAATCTCTCGTCGTCATATGATGCCCTTGAACCCAATTTTTGTAGTTAACCTATTCGATGTTTAGGGCATCGATTTTATGGGACCATTCCCTTCCTCCTTTGGATACATCTACATTTTGGTGGGAGTTAACTATGTGTCATAAGGCCATAATTAGTGATGGAGGTTCACATTTCTGCAACAAACCTTTTAAGAGCCTCCTAGCTAAATACGGTGTCAAGCATAAAGTAGCCACCCCGTACCATCCTCGCATCAAAGGGTCGCCGAGCTAGCCAACAGGAAGTCAAGACAATACCGATGAAAGTGGTGAACTCTAACCGAAAGGATTGGTCTCTGCCGGGCCGACTCTTTGTGGGCATACAGAACCACCTACAAAACCATCCTTGGCATGTCCCCTTATCGCCTAGTTTATGGCAAGGCATGTCACCTGCCTGTGGAAATTGAGTATAAGGCATGGTGGGCAATGAAGAAACTGAACCTGGATATGGGCAGAGCTGGTCTCAAAAGGCTCCTCGATATCAACGAGCTGGAAGAACTGAGGAATGATGCCTACTTCAACTCAAAAATTGCGAAAGATAAGTTAAAGAAGTGGCATGATAAACTGATAGCTGGTAAAAATTTCAAAAAAGGAGACTAAGTGTTGCTCTATGACTCCAAGCTATACCTTTTTCCAGGCAAGCTTAAGTCAAGATGGATTAGGCCATTCACCATCCAGGAGGTCTATCTCAATGGATCAGTAGACCTGCTCAACTCCAAAAACAATAGGGTGTTCAAGGTCAATGGGCAAAGGCTGAAACCCTATACAGCACAACACTCCGTAGACAAGGAGGAGATTCTCCCGACTCCCCCATGAATTCAAAAGATCGTTTGCTCAGGAGCCGCTTCTGCACATCTCGTGGTCACTAAGTTTTGGCCGAAACTTTGTGTGCTTTATTTGGAGTTTTAGTTGTGATTTTCTCAATTTCCTTTCGTTTTTAGTTTTACTTTCCTTTGCAATTTTTCTCATTTATACTGTGTTTTCCCATATTTTTTGGGTTCTATTCTTACTGTGTGTCAGATTAGCTCGGAGTTTTCAAGCAAAGAAATTTCCAGGTTTGCGAATTTTCACGCAGTTGTGAAATTTCACCTGCAACACTGTTCATCTTCTTCCAGCCCTTTCACTTACCTACAACCTTTCGTTTCCTGCGCTCCATTAATTTTTCCTGATTTTTTGAGCCACGACCACTAACCACCTTTATTTATGGGTATTAATTGGGCTTGACTCTTCAGCTGCCCAAAACTATCTATTTAAACCCCCCCCCTCTTCTCTCCTTTCCATTCCATTTCATTTCTGAAACCTTTCTTCCTCCCATCCTCTCCATTTCCACTCCTTTTCCAACCCAGCTATGGTGAAGACGCGTGGAGGGAAAAGCTTCAGGCCCAAAGTGAGGCAGTCTTCTCCTCCCCCTACCGGAAGCCCCAACCCTAGCCCGCCCACCGCGGCCGCACCCCCAGCCGCCGGCTCCTACGCCCCCACTCCGCCATGCCGGCTCCCACTCACGCTATCGTCGCCTCCTGGACATCCCCCGCCCGTCGCGCCCCGTTAGAGGAGGTACCACACCAAGGTCGGGGCCCCATTCCTCCTCTCCGTCACATCCTAGGCCATCCCGAGGCCCTACCTCATTCAGAGGGCCCACCCTGGGCCCAAGGAAGTCTTCTACCTCCAGCCCTGTGGAGCCCCAACCACATTCCTCGTCAGTGGTCTCCGCGATGATCTCCTCCGACCTGTCCTCAGCCTCGATCATCAGGCGGCCATACTTCCACTATAGCCCTATTCTAGGGAATGCTAATTGTAGTGAGAGGGATGTGCACACATAGGTTTATTATGATCTCCCGGCCTTCGCCGAAGATCCAAAGCTCAGAGCTTCGATGCGCCTAGTGTAGAGGTACTCCCTAGAGCCATTCAAGACCTCGCTGGGCTTCTGGGCTTTACTACCTCGAGTGGTCGAGTTTACCACACGATAGCCTCCAGCGAGAGCCCACCCGACAAACTATCTGGCTTCTCCATAGATGGTCGGCCAGGGATACTTCGAGCTTCGAATATAAAGTGTGTGCTTCCATCCGTCGCTGGTCCTGGGCCTAATCCCAATGACATAGCCGTGACCCCATCCCTCGACCAGAGAGATGGTTCATCTGCTATCCCGAGACACTATAGCCGGGCCTATCTTCTTCAAGAGACAGCTTCCTTCAAACATGCTCCTCATACACCATATCCCGCTTATTTAATCTTTTTCCGCTTCAAAGACACGTATAAGAGAAAATGAGCCATTCCTCGAGGCTCTTACCTGGATTTCAGGGTTCTCAGTTCACTCGACCGCTTAGTTATACATCCTTGTCTAATTTTTGAGGACAAATTCCATCGCAAGAGTCTGACCCGAGCTGAGTCTACTCCCCTCTTGTCTCAAGACTACGCCAAGTAGCGAGCACATCTGATTCCCCTCGTCGAGCCCAAGCTGGGAAATGATCGCTTGATCACGAGGCCATCCTTACAATGAATCGATGGCTGACAGCCCCACGTTTTCACCTCCCACCTCCGGAGCTGCCAGAGGACCTACCAAAGAAATGATCCCTTCCCCGCAAAGGACAAGAACCTCCAAAGAAGGCACATTGAGGAGCCTGGGCTCCAAAGATCCTAGTTCCTGCTCCATTACCCACGGCTCCTGCATCCTTTGCACCTCCAAAGCCCTCACCCCTGCACCACAATCTCGCAGATGTCATTGGCCCGAAAGACCTCAAAGACCACCTTCGCAAAGATATCACTATGTCTACTCTGACTTCCTACCCATCATGGATGCAAACTGCGCCTTCTATCACTTCAAGATCCCCTGCGGCTCGCGAAGGCCGCCCCATACAAAGACTGGGTCGAGAGGATGATCGCGCACTGCGCCGCAGACTCGCATAGAATCAGGCTATCCTCGTGCAGATACAGAGTCACCTCGTCCCACTCCGATCCCCCATCAGTTCGCCCAGTTCTTCACCCTCTGAGCTACCCCGCCACTTCTCTTGATGTGCTGAAGAAGCAAAGCACTAAGTAGCCACTCCACTCAAAGAAGACCTCACCCTGCCCAGATGAGGATGATCTTCCAATCGCATTATAGGTAAGACCTCGCTAACTTTCCAATCCAAGCCCTATCATGATACAATGCAACATTTGGTCAGGGGAGTTAGCGAAGGAAGTGACTTTCATACTTTTTATCTCACTGTCTTTTTAAGCAAAGCCCATTTTGTATGCTTAGTGGCTTGTTGTTTGTTCTGTTTTGAGAAGCTAGTGTTTGTTTTTGTAAAAGCTAAAAACATAGTGATACATATGCCTATACATACCATATAGCTTATTTTCTCAGCTCAAAAATTGTGCCCATTTTTGCACCCTTTTTTTTTTTTTTTTTGGTTTTGCCTTTCCTATAAGTTGAAAAATTGAAACACTACTCAATGTTATTGATGTTAGATTAGTTTCATGCATGATTAAGTCGATGATCAGTTGAAGTCTCATTGTTTTCAACCTTCTCCTTCCACTTTTAGCTAACCACACACAAAGGCACACTCGCTTTTTCAATAGATGAAATCGTATAGCTCCTAACTTTGCAAAACCTACCTTAGTTTTGTCGACCACCTATACAGGTTGAGGACCCCTAAGAGTTAAGGCCAATGAAGTCTTCCATAAAGAAAAAAAAAGAATAGAAAAGCCGCGACACTTGCCTCCTCAAAACCCGAAAGCACCTGGCCCGAGGGGTGTACGGCGAAAGCCTTAGTGCTCTGTGCCCTAAACCAATCGGTTGGGAGCCGAATTTAGTGCTCGCATGGGTGGATGGGGTGAGGCTACGTAGCTGTAAGTGCCAGGAGTCTCTAAATCATCTAAGTCCGGGGTGAACCTAAGGAGTTGCAGGGTCGAAAGATCCTTATGACTCGATGCCCTAAACCCAGTCAGTCGGGAGTCAGGATCCCCGCTACATGGACTTCGTGAGGTCGATTCCTCAAGAATTGCACCACAAACACAAGAAGTAAATAAGAGTGGAGCCAACCATCCAAGCTGTCTGCTTCTAGGTTCAAAGAGCTCGTCGGGGGAGAGTACAGCTTATTAGCTTATTGTTAAAAACTGATCATATAAACACTTAGATTTTCGTGGAAGCCTCAGGTCAATTCCCTTGAGTTGGATACTCTTCTGAAACTTAATTTTGTATGGCATTCATTCTCTCAAAATGGTTATTGTGTAGAATCAGGACTCATATCACAATAGCATTACTCATTCACAACGATTCTAAAACACCATTTTAA
Source organism: Tetrastigma voinierianum (assembly GCA_016808115.1). Lineage (NCBI taxonomy): Eukaryota > Viridiplantae > Streptophyta > Magnoliopsida > Vitales > Vitaceae > Tetrastigma > Tetrastigma voinierianum. The sequence continues at coordinate 306,566 of JAEQBH010001731.1, read as the reverse complement.
ACATAATTCCGATTTTGATTTTGCTCTCCTGCTTCTTTCATCGCTATGGACTAGCAATGTAGATTGGGGGTGTGATTAGTGCTTAAAAGTGCTATTTGTTCGTTATTGCAAGGTTTTGAGCACTTTTTGTGTCCTAATCAGCGTAATTAACCCAATTGGCACATTAAGGTCCAAACGATACTATTGATTGTGTTTTATGGCTATTTTTGTAGTTTTTGCAAGTTAATCAGGCCAAAATTGTCGAGTCAATTCAAGCACGAAGAATCCAAGCCGAACACGGGTTTACCACTAAAGTCAAAGGAAATTGGAGCCACAAACTAAGAAAACGACCCACTCGTAGAGTTTCAGGTCATACCTTCGCAACCCGGGAAATTTCGCACCGCTTCCGCTCCACTTCTCGACCACCCTTTTAGATTTTTTCCTAAACTACCCATTATGTATTGATGGTAGTTCAGACATTTTTGTAAATTCCCTTGACTTTGAGCAATATATAAGACTCAGTCAAGCTCTGTACAGGGATGATCACTTTATGCAATAAAATTGGTGCGAAAGCTTTCAGCTTTCCCGCTTTTCTTCTTTTCTCTCGTTTTCTCACCCTTTCCTTCACTTTCTCACATGCCAAACACCCCTTGAGAATGACAACCCAAGGGTTGCTTGGCTAAATATCCTCATCCTTGAAGAGGAAGGCCACTGGGCCAAGGTTTTGAGGTAAACTGTTGTCCTCTTTATTTTCAACGCTTGCAGTTATTGTCATTTATGTCTCTGTATCTTGCCTCAGGCTTAAATCCTCTTGATGTACCCTAATTGGCCAGTACTTGGCAAGCTTTTAGGGCTCAGTGGATACTTACTGCTAGATCCACTAAGGCCGCCAGAAGGCATTTATTTGCCTCTCCGCAGTTAGGTCAAAGAATCATTTTTATCGCTTGAAACATAAATGGCCAATAAATGTCAGATCTCAAGAGAAAACTTAAGGGTTCAGTTTTTAGCTAAATGAAGATCCTGGCTCGAAATGACTATAGGTCATCCTCCCCAACGCGAGGAAAAGGACCCGAGGACCTCCCAGTTGCCCTAGAGCCTCAAGCCCAGTGGCCCGAGACTTCAAGGAGTTCCTTTTACATTCTATTTCATTTCGTTTCTAGTTTCCAAACCACCAAGCATACTGTTTTTACAACACCCCCAATCCAAAGTTAAATCACCATTTTACATCAACTGTAAATCATTTTGTGCGAAGAAAACCCATCCCCTAGTTCTAATTTAGAGCGCTATATCATAGCAGAGCTTACTACGACAAGAGGGAATTTCAGTTATAAATATTGTTGATTCCGGACACCTACTGTGGCACAAATCAATACAATAAGAATGTTAAGAAGAACCACTGAGGAAATTGAAAAATATAAAAGGGAGCAAGCACAAAAGGCAAAGTCTCTAGAAAAATCTCCAAAAGAAACAAAGAAAAAATGAGTCTTTCTTGTATATGATTGTTTTACCTGAATACCTCTTGTAATTATCTCATGAATGAAATGCAAGTCTCTTTGGGCAATTATGTGCAATTGTATCTGGTGTGAAAATTTGAGCATTCTGACTAATGATTATTGTGAGTTTGAATGTTTGGTTGAATTGGGATCCAGATTTTTGAGTTGCATGTTATTTTGTTGAAATAAATTGATCAATCAAATAAACTTTATAATTGTACAATAGCACAACAACATTGTTTAGAAACCAAACAAGAAATTGGTAGATGAAATTGGGGTAGGATGAGCTTAACTGAAAATTGGAAGTTGTGATGTTGCTAATGAATAAGTTGGATTTCAAGACTCGTGAAGATTTAAACGAATGATGGAACAAATAAGACTCATAATTCTATTTTTTTAAACATATTAGTTCTTGAGAACCCTGAAAACATGCAGATGGTCAAAAGTACCTCTGCAACTAATTGTGCTGAAATTAAGGACATCTTCTGAGATCCATCACAGTTATAGTCTCCCTAGGGTCCTGAAACTTGTTAGATTATTATTCAAGGTGAAATCCTAGGCAACACAACTAATAGGTAATGATATAGGCCATCCTTGGAAGTTTGAACCTTTCAAAGCTTACCCATATGCCTTAGTTCCTTATTTTATCCTAATTTCCAATTTCATCATCAAAGCCACATAACAGAACCTTAACCCTTGCTTAAAGCTAATCCTTCAAGAATACCCTAAGTTTGCCCAAATTCCATAATAGTGCCGAAAAAGAATTTAAGAGGACAAGTTTGGGAGTAATTTTTATAGAGAGAAAAAAAGAATGAGAATTAAGGATGTGAAAAGTGGATCAATTGATTGAAGATGTACCAAAGAAGGTTCACAACAGAAGGTTGAGAAGCTGAAAAACAAAAGTATCAAAGGTGGAATGAGTTTTGTTTTGTAGCCTTCCTCCCTCGAGCAATTAAGTTCTTAGGGGTGTTTAAACACCTAGTACCCTAATGCCAACTGGTATGGGAGTTGCTAACCCAAATCTCTCTAAGGGTGGTAGAAAGCTTAAGAAGGAAAAACATTGAACCATTTCATAAACCTTGATAGGAAATGAAAAGTAAAAAAAGTCTAATATGAAGAACTGAATGTGAATTCTAAAAGTGGAGCAAGAAAAAGCTAAAATGGAGAGTGTGCAAAAAGATGCACCCAATTAAGTTTGGGGGTGCTTTTGAAAAAGATTGTTGAATAGAAAAGAAAGGATGAGCAGTATGAAGGAAAAATGTTGAGAAAGTACATGCAACTCGGGTGAACTTGAGCTTAAACACCAAGCATCCACCCAAATGTCCAAGCCAAAAGACCTATTTTATTCAAGGTTGTGCTGCCTACATTAGTAGAGATTAATATGACCAATGTTTATGGGGACCCTAGAAAATCAAGGAGTAGCTTATTATCTAAATAGTATCTTAGAAGAATAACCAATTGACCATATGGATAAAAGGGGAAGACCATCACACACTCAATAATCCAAGGTAAATAATCAATTGTTTACACTATATGAATTATTTATTTGTTTAGTGAACTTAATTGAAAATCTTCTTTAGTCTGGATTTAAAACTTCTTCAAAAGTGATATTACAACTATCCTATTTTTAAACTGATTTGTGGATTTAAAGGAAAAATGATGTTTGTTGCAGAACAAAAATGGCCTTAAAAAGCTTAATTGCTTAAGGACAAGCAAAAATATTTTTTCTTTGCTTGGGGACAATCAAAACTTTAAGTTTGGGGGAGTTTGATGAGTCTAAAACTCATCAATTTTTAAGTCCATTTTTCTTCCATTTTTGAGAGTTTAAGGTCTTATTTAATGAAGAATTATGGAATCTTCACCCAGATTTGTGTTTTGTAGGGTTTTAATGTAAAAGAAGCAAAATCAACAAGAAAAACAGCAAAAATGGTTAAGGTAGAAAAATGGAAAATGTCACGACATTTCCAAATCATGTCACGACAAAAGTTCAAGACAACCAAGAGAAGTTTGTCGCAATAATCAAATTTCTATCGCAACAAAGAGCATGAAGATTGTCCGTACATAGCTTGAAAGAATGTGATGGCACTCAGCAATTCTATGCACATAAATTGTGAAAAATGTAGGAAAGGATTATTCCGACATTCTAAAGCTATTTTCAAGAACCCTGCTAAAGTAGGAGAGATAAAGAATGTCCCTCAGAATACCTCGAAATACACCCTAAATGCTTTTTAAACATAATCATGGTATATTATAAGTGCATTTTTGAAATTTTAATTATTATTTTACTATGAGAAAATTTAAACCAATTGTACAAGATACAAGGGTAAAAGTGGAATTTGTCAAAATAGGATACAAAAGTCATAAGATAATAAGATTATATGCCAAAGTGTAAATATGGGGATTGAAGTGCATATAGAGGAGAGTTTGAGGACCAAAGTACAATAAAATGAAAATTATACCAAATTGGGATAAGACCAATTAGGGTCTCTCATTTTGGGCATTTTGGGAGAGCTAAAAACATGAAGAAGAAGAGAGGAGAAGAGAAGAAGTAGAGGAAAAAGAAGAAGAAAAAGAGGAAAGGTATGGATGTCTATGATTTTGTATGGAAATTATGGTTTTGTATGGATTGTAATGGTTTTGTATGGATATTAGTTTGTTCCATTTCTAGGGCTTAGTTAGGAATTCATCCTAACCCTAGATTTGTTGAAAGCCAGTTGGAAAAACCCTATTTTGCAGATGAGTATGGAATCCACCTGAGCAATTTATTTCAGACGAGTGTGTATGGATACATGTTTGGGTGTTGTTAACCTAACTTATAAATATTTGAGCAGGTTTGGAAACCCTACTAATCTCTATGTTTGGTTTTGGTTGGGTTAGAAACGACACACTTTGGGAGATGTTTTTCTGGAGAATTTGCCAAGTTTGCTTTTACTTGGCTGGATTTCCGAAAAGGAGAAACGTAAAATCCGGCAAATGCGCAGGGATCCCACTCGCAGCTAAAGATAGGTCCATATATGCAGACACCATCGCCACTGGCCGCGAGGAGGCTTGACAAGCCTCGCATCGCTACGCCGTGACGAGCTATTGTCTACAAAGAAAGAAATTTCTATGTTTTGTCTTGTTTTGATATTCCATTATTCCTAGGACTTGTCTATTGGACTAATGAGGACCCTATAAGTATATGAAATGGTCCATTTATTTTTGTAAGGTAAAGAAAAAATTAGACCGTACCTCGCCGCTAAGGCGAAGTGAACGATGTGGACAAACTTAATGCTCCTATGAAAAGATAGTAAGTTCCTAAACACATATAATCAGACTCCTAAGACCTGACATTGAATGACACGGCACTCGCTACGCGGCAGCACGATAGCACTTCGATACTCGTTAGTGCGATCCAAGATTCTTGACCGCAAGCTCGCACATTTAGTACTTCTAAGACTTCGATTAGGTGCGACTAAGACTCTCGTCGCTGCTTCGGCACTCATGAAGCTATGGCACCGCATCAGATCATACCTTCAAAATTCTATTGCGTTATCACTCATTCTTTATTATCGGTCTAGTAGTCAAACGCTTATATGATAAGAACCTAAATGACAAATAAGAGTAAAGTAATGTATATCTTTCTACTCTGAATGTACCTACGGGTACCTCTGTACAAGTATAAGCTCTGTAGTACCTACGGGTACCTCCGTACAAGTATAAGCTCTATAACTCATTAGGGAGATCTGAACAAGTATAAGTTTGCTATAAGTACAAGTATGTGTATAAGTTTGTTATATGAATTCATGAAAAATTATGATATCTACTACTGTATATCTGTTACTATTATATGCTGACTGTAAATGAGTATTAGTGGATGTGTATACGTATAAGTCATATGTTTCCCACTGCTGCTAAGCTAACACGGTTTTAACTGTAGTACAAAAGAGGACGTCCACGATCTTCCGTGATACCACTGCCAACAATCTAAGAGGGGAGTCAATCACAGAGGGTTTTGCACTCGATTATGTAAATGTAAATGTACGCTGTATATGTATATGTAAATGGACTCAGATCAGATGTATTGGACAATAAACACCACTACGTGGTAGTTTTATTTCAGATCTTGTATATGATATTTTGATTCAGCTTATAAGATCAGTCTACTAATGTCCGAAAAGCAGTAAAGAGTCCTAGTATAGTTTCGCCCTTAAATGTCAAGGCGGGGTTGGGGGTGTGTGATCTGACATTTCAAAACTTTATCGTGACATAAGACAAGGAAAATGGCAACAGGACATTGTAGTGACATCCAAAATAATATCGCAACATAGTTAAGCAAAAAGGCGATTAAAGAGCGTCATAGCTTATTTTGGTAGCTCTATCCAAGGCAAGGGGAGAAGAGGTAAATGGCAGAAAAATATTGTTGCAACAATGAAAAGATGTCATGACAAAAGATAGGCAGAAATCATGAGGAAACCTTACTAATGTTGCGACATACAGGTTCTTTGTCGCTGACCTGTTCTGAAGCGATTGAAGGGAGCGAGAATGTGATGTCGCCTCAAGATTGTTGCGACAACCTGACAAACCGAGTTTATTAAGAGTTTATTTGCGATGAAAGATTCCGTATCCACGACAACACTTCCAGAGACTAACAATGCAAGGCATGGAAACTATGTCGCAACATCAGAAACTTATGTTGCGACAATTACAAGGTGAAATCAGTTGAACTTTGTTGCGACATTTCCAAAGTATGTCGCAACACAATTTGAGGAGAGGGCAAAGAACACTGTCGCAATATTTCTTTCATTATCTTGACAATTATAGAGAAGAGACTTGAGACACTACACTGGAAACTTTACAGCCAGCGACACTTGAAAGTTTATCTCAACAATCATAAGAAGAATGTTAGTCGATATTATTCTGATGAACTCACAACAAAGAATGGAAACATAAAAACTACATGGATGTCGCTACATTTCTCAACTGTGCTGCTACAATGAAGTTTCAAAGCCAAAAGTTCCATAGACAAAGCCAATGTCGCGACAAGGCCACGACAAAGCCAGAAGACACATAAGTAAGCGACAATGTCGCAACATAGATAACATTAGCCGCGATAAAGACATGACTAAGCCTACCTTTAGGAAATCCACAATTCCGACTTAGAATTTTATTCACAATTATAGGCCCAATAAATAGAAAAAACTAGGAGCGCCGTAGTATCTTTGGATCAAGAGATTTTTAGCAGCTTTCAACCATCTTTTAGCTTTTTGGAAGAGCTAAAGTCTCTTTGTATATATTCTTTTTCTTTTTAATTTTTATTTTAAAAAAAAAAAAAAAAAAAAAAAAAAAAAAAAAAAAAAAAAAAAAAAAAAAAAAAAAAAAAAAAAAAAAAAAAAAAATTTTTTTTTTTTTTTCTTTCTTTTTCTTTCTTTTAGGAGTAAAGGTAGATTCGAGATGAAATCATGAGTTAGATCAATTGTAAATCAAGCTTCATTTCTGTCTAAACTTGAGTGAAATCTAGAAATTTTCTGGAATTCATTTTTTATTTAGTTTTAATCACAGTTTCAATGAATTTTTAGATCCAGCTTGTCATTTATCCTTTGTTGATTTAGACATGGAAAGCTTAGCTCTCTAGGAAAGGATGTGGTGTTTGATTAAAATTGCGATAATTCAATTGTATGTTTGGGTATGGCCCGGATTGATCTACTTAGTGTGCCTCACCTGAATGAACTATTCTACCATATCAATGTTTGTCTATATCAGAAAGGGTTTGTATCTATCTCTGATTTCTAGGATCCCTTTGAGTGACACGGAGATAGACTATCTGAGAACAAAGAGCAGTAACTTGGGGGTAAATTGCATTGATATTGTGGGAACTAATGTACTCTAAGCATCACTCTGATATATCATAGGTGATGAATTCTGTACCTCTAACTTTAAGGTCCTTGGGTTCTACGGTGTGTGTTCTGAGGAATAGAGACCATTTAATGGATATCGTTTAATCTTTAGAGTTTCATCTCAATCCAATAGAATGATCTTAATCTTTTTGTGTTAGATTGCGATTCTAATCAAAGGAGAAAGAAAATTGTGTTGAATTGATGGTTGGGCCTAATTAGATTGAACCAAGGCAGCATCTGTTACCATATCTATGAGAGGAACGGCAGTCTTGATCCGAGACATGATTACTAAGAGAAATGCGGTTTGCAGAAACGACCAAATCTTGAAGAGGATCAAATCTAAAAGTAACTTCTTTAGAACCATTGGCAGTTTGAATATGGGAAGCTAAATAGTGAAATATATATTTGTCGGGAGGCATTCAAGGCTACACTAGTCCGCTCTTAGACAAATCGAAAATTTGTCATATGATAATATTTTGGGAACTATCTGATTGATAAATTCTATAATACTATTCCATTCCGATTATTAGTTCTACTTAGTGAAATCTCTAATTCTAATTTACTTAGATTCAATTTTAACAAAAAAATTTTGTCATGCCCGAATCCCGGTCCAACCCGAATGGCATATCCGAACCGAGTCAGTCCTGAAGGACTATATCTTTAGGACTCTTTACTTTCTTTTTGAGACATTGGTGGTTTCTAGTCTTCACAACTACTACCCGAGTGTGTCATAAAGTATACACATATACTAGTAGGCTTAAAAGTCATCTATTTTACATTAATTTTTATTGGATTGGTTTTCTTGTGGGCTAGTTTGGTTATTTGTCTTGAATAGACTTTACTAAGCTCTTTGTCTGTGAGAATTCAAAAGCGAGAATTCACGATAAAATGAGAATGTGGCTGAAACTGATATCTTGCCGATATCATTGGTAGAAGGAAGTTGCAATGGGAGAAGCGCAAAAGTTAAGAATTTGATGTCATGACTTTCACAATCAAAATGCATATTCGGGTTGCAGCTACAAAGCTCCAAATTGCAAATGAATCGTATTGAAAACAAAGCGAGTGGCGTAGAAAGAAAAACTCAAAGGCAAGCAACGAGGAATTGATGAAGAAGAAGACATGATGTCGCTGTAGCCGAGAGTCGCGGCGAATTAAACGACAGTGGATAATGAGAATTACGCGGCGGAAGATAAACAATGGGCGAACAAACGTCGCGACATCACGGATGTGGTCGCGACGCCGATAACGAATCGAGAAGCGATCGCGACATCGACTTGCAAAGAGCTTTGAGTGGCGACAACGGCGGCTAAGAGAGATAGTCCGCGACATCAACTACACTTTAAAAGTCGCGACATCATTGGCGATTGCGGCAGCGGTTGTGGGAAAGAAGGTCGGCGGCGACTACGGTTGTCGCGACGTAAATATAAAGACTTGAGGTCACGACATTAAGAAGATATGGCGACATCCGCTGCGAAGACGAAAGTCGCGACAAAATCAGTCGCGGCGGTACTGAGAAGGAGGTCGAAATGACATTTGGTTGTCCGACATCAAATGATTAAGGTCGGCGAGGTCCGCCCAGGCGTAGCGACATCGGCTACACGAAGACGCGTCGCGACGAACAAAGACTCTGTGACGTGAAGACAGCGAGGTGCATGGCAAATTGATGTCGCGACATCAACAACCAACTAGGCCATTTTAAACTGCAGTCCAAAAAGAAGTGCATCGAAATTAGGGCCCCGACTTGAGCCACATAAATACGAAGGCTGCACGAATGAGCGCGACTTTAGCGTGAAGAGAGATGCGGGTTCTTTAGCTCTGTATTTTAATTTTCTTTTCTTTCTTTTCCTTAGTTTTTTTTTAGATTGGTTGTATTTAATTTAATTTGGATGCGAGCGTTCCTTTGTTAAAGTTTAAGTGAATGAAGATTCATATTTTCTTCAAATTCTTTGTCACGGTTGTTTGAATTCGGACAAATTGCAGGTCGGGTTCCCAGGTTGCCGATTCTGGTGACTTTCTTGATCGGCAAGCCAATGTGTAGTGTAATCCTAGTGATTTAGATTCCCGGCTTCCATTGAATTGACGTTATAAATCATAAATTATCTTTCTGCGTAAAATTTTATTCGATCTTTGTTGAACTCGATTTGCAAAGCTATGGCGGTCTTATGTATTTTAATTCACTGATCCCAATATCGATGTCTCATACGTAAATAGAATTGTCTCAAGCTACGATTTCTGGAGGCCTCAAGGTGACCTGAGAGAAGGAATTCATAGAAGTGAACAATTTACGAAGGTATGAGAACACAACAATAGTGATCTAATGTGCTGTGTATTCATGGACCAAATCTCTTCTCACTTGGGGCGAGCAGTGGAGCAATTTATCGTTTAGGCACCTGAGAGTTTACCTCAATTGATACTAAATCAATCCGAGTGTTGCGAAGTCCTAATCAAGGAAAAGGATGAAGTACATTACAATTTGGAGGAGAGGAACGATTATAGTGTAGATACGTGCAATGACTATATCTTAGGGCTCATGTTCTGATCCATGTTGTGGGTATGAAGTATTGAAAAGAAAAATACCGAACAAGGCAACCCCGGATTAAAGTAGTTATTTAACACTCGTCTTGAAAGCTTGGTGAGTTTAGATAATGGTGTGGGGTTTGGAGAGATCGGCTACAACATTATATTCCTTGGACTAGTTTAAATCTTGTGGTTCAATAAGCAAGGTCAGTGCATTGCCGGATTGATGTTTCACGGTAGCATTCTTTTCAATATACTTTGTAGAGAAGCTGAAGTCAGTCTTAATTTGTTATTTTTGTATTTCAATATTCAATTCATTTTATTATTAATTGATTTTATTAGGTTTATTATTTTAAGTTGTCAAAGCTAATTCAATTGTCTATCGAGTCCAAATAGTGTAGATTTTGAGTAGTCGGGAGTGTTGAGTTGAAATTCTTGCGAGATCTACGTAGGATCGATATCTGGACTTAAATCGATTTACTACTTCTTCATTTTATGCAATTTACGGCATAACGGATCGAAACCACTGAGTAACCATTTACTCGAATTGAAACAATCTTTGAACTAATCAAATAACTAAGACATATCTGATGGCTCAAGTTTTATGGCCTTAGTTGCGGGTGTTAGACAATAGTCTTTGGCAATAGTGTTATAAATTTGTACATGTCTTTTAGTCAGGTCAACAAGTTTTATGCGCAGATTGCGGGGATTAAACGATAGTCTTTTGGCAATAGTGTTGTTATAAATTTGTATATGTCTTTTGGTCAGTCAACAAGTTTTATGGCGCCGTTGTCAGGGATTAGACAATAGTCTTTTGGCAATAGTGTTATAAATTTGTACATGTCTTTTGGTCCGGTCAACAAGTTTTATGGCGCCGTTGCCGGGGATCGAAAGAATTTGGTAGATCAATATTCTGACGAAATAAGGAAATGCTAATTTGGACATTTAAAAGAAAAAGAACAAAAATAGTTTTTCATGGCAGTGGTTATTTTTAGCCACTAATCTTTAACAAGCCATATTGAAAATATTTATTGGCGACGGTAATCTGATAATGTGAGTGTGTTTGATTTGAGCTTTAATGCATGGAAATGAGAACAACGTCACGGTCGGCGGATGCGAACTAAGAAAGAACACTCGGAAGCTTGAGAAGGCGAAAGATCGAGAAAACTCGGCTATGGCGGATGAAGGCGGACCCGGTGAAGGACAACGAGCGGTGACCCGAGGAGAAGGCCTCCGATCCAGCGTCTGATGGAGGACTTTTGGAGACATTGACCGGGATGAATACTGCGCAATCAGACGGCTGCGGTTGATGCAAATAATTTGAACTAAAGCCGACCTAATTACAATGGTTCGTGACAAGTTTGCGGGTCATCCACGGAAGACCCGAATGAGCATGCAGGAAGGTTTCTCGGAATGCGCGAACACGGTGAGTTGAATGGGGTGAGACCCGGAGGTCATAAATTACATTTATTCCCACATTTTCTCTAAGAATCTGACCACATGGTATGAATCTTTACCATATCGTTACGGTGATATGGTTGTAAGAAGCCTATTTGGGTAGATTCTCCCCAGTCACTTTCGCCCAGAGAGAAGGAGGAAATAATTGTGTTCGACGAGGGGAAGATGAGAGCCTTTATGTAGCATGGGAGAGATTCAAAGGTTCTTTGAAAGAGATGTCCGATGCATAGGATAGACTTGAAGACCAGGATGGACATAGTGTATCATGCCTTGAATGATACATCTAAGGGCATTATTGATGCTTCATCTTTGTGGAGCATTCAAACGTAAGTCTTTGAAGAAGCGAATCCCGATTGAGGACTTGGCTAAATGCAATATGAAGCTCCATCAATTTTCAAGAGTAATTAGCGAGAGGAAGAGGAGTCATGCAGGTAGGCAAGATGGCTGACCATGGAGGCAAAGATTAGTGCCATCATTGCATAGAATGGACAAGCGAGAGGAAGATGCACACTGTTCATGAAATAGGAGCAGTTGAGAGGGAACTATTGAGAGGAAGTGCTGAGGTACCCACTGAAGAACTATTTTATGATGCTGAGGAGGTGAAGTACTTGGGAGAGCCAATAAGTTATCAATTCAAACCAAATCTAACACACTTGACCTACTTATCATCAGTGAGGAACCATGAAAATTTTCATATGGTGGAGGGGCCTCGTAGACGAAAGGCATGAGCGACATCTCCGGCAAAGGATATCACTTGACCACCAAGGTTCAAGCGGCGACAAGGAGAAGCGAGGAAATGAATATCGGGGTCGGAGGAGAGTTCCGCCCATTTGAAGATCAAAATCTTGCAATTCATGGGGATAACGAGAAGGTATTTAAAAATCTCCGCCAGACAAAGTTGCGAATTGGAAGCCTCAAGTACCAATTCTCAATTGCAGGAAGACAACTAATGCCTCTAAAGAACCTAGAGACACAAATAGGGCAAGCGACCTTAGAAACTGCCAAAAACCCAGGATGAAGATGCCTTTCCGGTGACCTGAAGAAGAATCCGAAGGCGCATGGTTGTGCGGCTCGGAAGTGAAAGACTTGGTGGAAAAGGCAGTGAAAAATGAAAGCAACAAGGGAGATGAAGGCCAGACAATCTTTGAAACAACTGGAGAAGGAAAAGAAAGAAGGCAATTTGTCGGAGAAAAAGTGAAGAAAACCGAGCAATCGCTGCAGGTTCCATTTCCTCTCAATTTGCGAAATCAAAGATAGAACGGTTGCAAGGTTTTTGAAAACCTTTCGAAGCTAAGTCGGTAATGCCTTTTCCACGAAAGTGTTATTTCGAGATGCTACTTTATGCAAAATTCTTGAAAGACATATCTTGAGCAAGGAAGGTGCGAAGAAAGAATTGTGAACTTATTTACTTGATTTGCGATCTTTGTGATCAAGAGAGACTTACAAAGATCAGGGATCTAGGGCTTCACCATTCCTGCACCATTGGAAGTTTGAGTTTTGAGAAGCTCTACGTGACTCGAGTGCCGATATCAATTTTAATGCCACATTAATTTGCCCGAAGTTAAGTTTGGGGAAAGCTGCTCCATTCACGTACCCTCGAATGGCGGATAGAACCACAGCTATAAGCTTGGAATCATTGAAGATGTGCTAGTAAAAGTGGAAAGTTTATTTTCGAGTAAACTTCATCCTCTTGGATATGGAAGAAAGATTCACAAGTCCCTATTTCTTTGGGAAGGCCATTCCTTGCATTTGGAGCGCTCTAATCGATATGCGAGAGAATTCTCACTCTCGGAGTTGGAGAAGAAGCGGTGATTTCAATTTAATCTGAAGTTTAAGGAATTTAGACATAGAGGAAAATATCAAGTCAATAGAGAAGATGTATATGTCAACAGTTCTGATTGTTACTATGATTGTAATTCCCGACTTCCTATCGAAGAAGAGATGAATTTCGGTGAAATTATCTTGAAGGTTTGATTCGATTGTTTACTATGATTTACATTCTATTGAAAAAGTAGTGAGTCTTGAACAAAATGGGTTCAAAAAGAAGACAAAATGAAGAAAAGAATTTCATCGAAACCGGTGAAAGAAGGGCTAGTTTTAAAGGAGTTGTCGAGTCATTTTAAAGTATGCTTACACTGTTTGCGAAAGAGTAAACCATTAATAATTTACGCTGGAGCTCGGTGATGCTAAAACGGGGGTTCTTGGAAATTCACAAGGAATCATCAGTCTATAGCTTGGTCTATTGAAGAGAGTTAAAGGTATCAGTCCATCAATATGCATGCACAAAATACTGGCACGGAAAGCCTTAGCGAATGTTGAACATCAAAGGGGCCGAATCTAGTAATGAAAAGTAGTCGGGAAGAGAGTACTCAATGATTAAGTACTGGTTTTTATCTATATGCAATTTGACGATTGTAGGTGCTTGATCCATGGTTCCAAAGAAAGGTGGATTCTTTTGCGATCGCAATGAAAGAAATGAATTAATTCAAGCAAAACGATGACGGGATGGAGGTATGCATTGATTACGGGAAGGTGAATACGGCAACCGGAAAGATCACATTTCCCTTTGCCCTTCATTGATCGGATGTTAGACATACTAGCGAGACTTACCCTCATTTTGTTTCTTGGGCTGGTGTCGAGGGATACAATCGGTTACATTCTGGAGGACGAGAAGAACCATATTCACATGCACTTATGGCACTTTGCACTTGAAGGATGCTGGGTTGGGGTGTCTTGTGCTCTGCTACTTTCGGAGATGTATGATGTCGATGTTCTCGAGACTTGGTTGAGAAGTCATGGAAATTTTTATGGATGACTTCGATTGTATGGAGTCCGGTTTTGAACAATGTAGAACAACTGAAAGCATTCGCCGAATCACGAGGTGGCATTCATGTGATTAAATATCATCATTTCTGGTACTTGAAGGTATTATTCTTGGTCATAAAATTTACGCTCTGGTGTTGAAGTGGACGATCCAAGATTTCCATAATCAAAACTCTAACACCTCCACCTTGATAAAAGGGATAAGGAGTTTCTTAGGGGCATCTTTGGATTTATAGGAGATTCATGGCTTCTCCAAAAATGGCGGACCACTATGCGGATTCTTTGGAGAAAGATGCAAAGTTTAATTTTGATGATTCATGTGCAAAGAAGTACCTTTGAAGAAATTAAGATCATATTGGTTCAAGCACCTGTCATAGGCGCACAGAATGGGATCGAGGAATTAGTAATGTGATGTCGTTGATTTAGCAATAGGGGAAATTTGTTTGGGAACAAAGAAAGAAAATATTGAGCCATATACTATGCTAGCGGGCCTTCATTGAAGCACAGAAAACTATTCTATTTGAGATGCTAGCAATAGTGTTTGCTTGTGAAAGCAGGCATACATTACGGGATCCCATGTTATAGTTTACACATACCGTCTGACCATCAAATATGTCAAAAAGGAAGCTAAGCAAGGCAGTCGGGTGGGTGCTACTACGCAAGAGTTTGATCTACGGAAATTAGAGGTAAAAGGATGTGACAATGTGATAGCTGATCACTTGTCCAGAATAGAAAAGAAATCAAGCGAGAAGGAGGGAGATAAGATTCAAGAGGCTTCCCGGATGAGCAACTATTTTAGCAGTTGTCATTCAGAATGCCATGGTATGCTGATGTTATTAAATTACTTAGCTTGTGGAGTAGTTCCTTACAGTTAGTCACAACGAGAAAGAAACTCAAGGCCCGACCTTGGGTATTATATACGGGATGACCCTATTATTTAGAGGGCGATATGATTATAAGAAGATGTGTGCGGAGGGTGAACAAGCAGAATTATGAATGAATGCACATGCATCACCATATGAGGCATTTTCGGAGAAAGAGCAGCTCATAAGATACTCCAAACAGGATTTTATTGGCCAGCTTGTTTGGGGAGATTTATCTTGAATGGGTCAAATTATGTGATAGATGCCAAGATTGGAAATATCGGCCGACGAAATGAAATACCTCTGAGGCATATTGGTGGTGCAATTTTTGATGTATGGGGATAGATTTTATGGGACCCTACAATCATTGAAACACTGTATATACGCTGCTTCGATGGATTATGTTTCTAAATGGTGGAAGCAATAACACCCAGGAATGATATTAATACGGTTGTAGAGTTTCCTATGAAAAGAACATGTGGCTTGATTTGGAGACACCTAAGACTATTATCGGTGATGGGGAAGCCACCTTGCAAGCAAAATTTTGTAAAAGCTCATGAGAAGCGAGATATGGATCAAACATATAATGAGCCTAGCTTATCATCCCCAGACTAATGGGCAAGCAGAAATTTCCAACCGGGAGGTTAAAAGGATCCTGGAAAAGACTGTAAGTTCAAGCATGAAGGATTGGTCTTCCAAACTTGATGATGCACTTTGGGCCTACAGGACTGCATTCAAAACTCCCATTGGGATGTCCCCATACAGATTAGTATTTGGCAAGCCATGTCACCTCCCTCTTGAATTGGAATACAAGGCTATGTGGGCCATTAAGAAGCTGAATTTCGATTTCAAAATGGCAAAGGAAGAGAGATTGCTTCAAGCTGAATGGCTGGGAAGAAGCTGAGAAGTGAAGCCTGTAAGTAATGCTAAGATCTACAAGGAGCAAGACAAGAATAAGCATGATCAAAGTTCTTAGGAAAGAATTCAGAGAGGGATCAGATTACATTTATTTAACTCCGGATTAAGATTGTTCGGGAAAGTGGAAATCGAGATTGGAGTGGACCGTATCAGTGGTGTGGCTGTACTTTTGGAAGCGCGGTAACACTTTCGGCCCGATCTTTGGGAGAATTTAAAGTCAATGGACAAAAGGCCGAAGCATTATCAAAGCGGGGAGGAAAGAAAGAAGAGCTCTGATTTGGTTCATTGAGAGAAGAAAATCAAAGCGGCAAGTCGACTAAGGACTCAAAGCGAAGCGGTGATGGGAGCGACCCATAGAGACTTTAATTTACGCTTTTAGACTTTGAATTTTTTAGAATTAACCTTGATTTTGTTTTCTCTAGTTATTATAATGATTAGTTAGTACTTAAGGATTAATTTTTGTTTAATTGAATCCTTCCTGCCAAATGTTGCAGTACTTATGCGAGAAATGGCTCAGACGAGAAGGAATAAACTCGGTCTGACTCACGGCTTGACTTGCGAGAGAACAACAGGAAAAAGGGAGCATTCCTTTCCCTATATAAATTCTGTGAAAATTTGAATAGAATACATTGTATAGTGCTGTGTGAAGTGGTTTGTTTGATGATGAATGTTAATTGATCAAGAGTGAAAAGAGCATTGTTCATTAAATTTGAGGCAAAATTACGGACTACGTTGTAATGAAAACTTATGTCGTGTGAAATTGAAGTCTACAACAAAAGTTGTCATCGTGACTTAGTCAATCTTGAAGGGAAGAGCAGGCTGAAGTCACGACCAAAAGTTTTGTTGTGAAAGGAAATTGAGGTCGTAGTGAAATTTTGGGTCGCGGCGAGTAATCCCTTGAGAAAGAGTGAATTACATGATGACTTAACAATGTCACGGATGCACGATTTAGCAACCTTATGAGGACTTGTCCTCCACGGTTAATTTATTGTCGCGACAAACAATAATATGTCAAATGAGAGGGTAAATTACTTGGCCCCAGGCGAGTTTTTCAATTTGCCCTAAATTTAATGACGGCGCATTCTCGACTGAAGTTAGGGCGAGGCAGGCGAAATTAACGAGTAATAAATAGTGATTAATGCGAAACATAAATTTTAATTCTAATTGAACCAATGTGTTTGATACACTCCCAGTTTAGGAATAATCAGAAATTAATAAGTTCGAAAAATTTCAAAATTCTCTATCGAAACCACGAACCTCTTTGTTGGAATTACCGGAGAGCAAGGTTCGAAGAATCTCATAAATCCCTCATTGTGACAAAGGGAATAAATGGTTGTTCCTCCCAAGAAACGAAAAGCACTATAAAAGTTGGAGAACAAGCGGAAGAAAAAACGAGCAAAGAAAATGGAGAAGGGAGAATGAGAGAAAGAAACTGAGGGTTTGAACCGAGTTTTTATAAGGAATGGATGGAGTCGAGGAAAACAAATAAATTCATTCGGTTATTCCATAAAGCGTTGTGTAATAAAGAGAATGGTTGATGGAAGGGAATATGGATTAGGTTAGAATCCATCAGCCAGCTCGAAAGAAAAGGGAGAGCAACCCCAATTTGTTGCCTGACCTTATTTAAAGAGCCGAATCAGCTCTTAGAGGCTGAGTCTGAGTGAGCCAAATTTTGAAGCGGGAGCTGCAACCTTCTGAAGAATATATAGGGATTTAGATCAAGAAATAAAGGTTTTTCTAGAACTTAGAATCTGGTGTAGCGTAAGAAAACATCATTATAATATGAATCGAAAATGTTTTATATTTGAATAGATTTCCTTAGGATTTACCAATTGGTTGTTCTGTATAGATTTTATTTACATTTCATTTTAGTTTACGATTTGGGAATCATTTAATAATTCTATTCAATGCGAGCCGACCAAACCTTGAAGCGATTTAATTGAAACATAAATTACGATTTAAAGTTTGAATTTTCTTTGATAAGTCGGGATAGGAAGGTTATACGATTGAAGGAACAAAACAATTTTCTTGAGTTTGTGGTATGAAGAGTGATCAAGGAACCTGTTGGAAATAACATCATAAAATTCTCATCCTTTGGTATGGTCGAAAATCCTCAGTCGTGTTAGTCACGCGACCAACCCACTTCTAGAACTTGTTAGATTAGTGATCAAGGCGAAATCCTAGGTAATACACAATCATCAGAAATGATGCGTGCCATCCCTGAGAGTTTGAGCCATTTTAGCCATCTCTATTCATATGCTAATGCATACACTTCAAAGTCTCTAAATTGAGCCACAAAACAAGCCCTATTTTAAAAATAAACCAATGGAGACCCTAACACATCCTAAAGAATCAATCCTCCAAAGAACCTGTGATTACCAAGAATTCAAAGAGAGAGGAAGAAATGAAGTTTGGGGGAGTGTAAATTTTTTGAGGAACTTAAGGAGAAAATACAGAAAAAGGGAATGAAGAGAAAAAGATCTACATCAGAAAATACAGCGGAAAAGAAAGCTCAAGGGAATAGGTTTTGCCTTCGGTGGGCTCGACTTTCTCGAACAATTAAGTTCTTAGGGGTGTTTCAACACCTAGTACCCTAATGCCATCCGTATGGGAGTTACTAACCCAAAGTTCGCTAAGAGTGTTAGAAAGCCTAAAAAGATGCCAAAACATTGCACTATTTCTAAATGGTGACGTAGTTTAAAAGAAAATCCCCGCTTTGAATTATGAATGAGAAATGGGAGCATGCTTTGAATAGAAGAAAATCATAGGTATCCTAAACACGGTTTAGGGAGCTTATTAAGGAAATTACAAGGGAGGAAAGGGGACAAAGAGATGAGTAAGAAAGGAAAAAGGAGTATTGGTAATCTTAACCTAAAAATTCCATCCATCCTACCCTTTACCCAAGCCTAACATTACAAGCCCAAAAGACCTGATTGATCTTGAAGGTTGTAATCACCTACATTAGTGGAGATCAATATGAACAACAATCCTATGAAATTTGGAAAATCAGGAAAAGATCAAAACGGTGAACATCCTCTAAGGGTTAATTAACTCATTAAGAAAATGAGAAAGAAAACCAACTTACATTTCAGCAGAATCAATTAACTATACTGTTTGTAAAACAAATTCAACAATTTCGTTATGTACACCTGATTAAGTAGAAATTAACCTTTATCCGACTCAAGTTCGAATACACAAAAACGACGTGCAATTATAGTCTTTCAATTAAATTGGTTACAACTGCAAACAGAATGTAAAAATGTCCTTTGTTCGAGGACAAACAAATCTTTCTCGCTGGGATAAGCAAAATTTTAAGTTTGTGAGTTTGATGAGCTTAAAAGTCATCATTTTCACCCATTTTTTTGATTGATTTTTATATAAAAGACTGACGGTATGCAAAATATGGAATAAATCTCACCAAACTGCTTTCACAGGAATTCAAAAGAAAGCAGACTTGTAGTAAAATGGCGTAATGTGGCCGAGCAAGACGAGAGATCGTCATGAGTTCGTGAGCGTATAAGCTTTAAAAGTATTTGCAGAATTTGATGTCATGAAGCTTTTGCTTAAATCAAATGCATATTCAAAGTTGCAACTACAAAGCTCCGGGCCGCAAATGAAGCGTAATTGAAAACAAAACGAGCTGGGCGTGAAAGGAACTCAAAGTCAAGCAACCAGGAATTTATGAAGAAGAAGACATGATGTCGCGACATCCTTCAGAGGTCACGACAGAATTAAACCCAAGCATTGATATCGAGGTCGCCACCAACAAGAGAGTCGCCGCATTAAGATAAACAATGGACTCGAACAAGTATGTCGCGACATTTACGTGACGCGACATCAAGATCAATCGGCGCCGCACATCACCAGAAGGAAACTAAGGTCATGGCCAACAAAGAAATAAAGAGAGATGGTCACGACATCAACTACACTAAAAGGAAGTCACACATCATTCGACAAGTATAACAATGGTGGAAAGAAGGAAGTCGCGACAACACCCGGGTCAAGCCGCGACATCAATTGTAAAGACTTGAGGTCACGACATCAAGAAGATGTCATGACATCCGCTGCAAAGACCAAAGGGTCGCGACAACATCCAGAGGTCGCGACAGCCACTACAGAGAGAAGGAGGTCGCGACAACATTTAGTTTTCGCGACATCAAATGCTACGCTAAGGCCCGCGAGTCCTTAAGTCAGTCGGGCTAACAGCCTTACAACACCAAAGACACACGTCGCGACTAACAAAGACTTCACATGACTCAAGACAACAAGAGGTCGCAATAAGAATCGAAGGTCATGGTTATCACCAACCAATCAGCCATTTAAACTCCGCAAATTCAAAATAAGTGCATCGAAATTAGGCCAACTTCTCGTAACCTCTATAAATACAAATCATAACACGAATCAGCTCTCGCGATCGAAAGAGAGATCTCGGAAGTCGGCGCTCTGTATTTTAATTTTTCTTTTCTTCGTTTTTTTTAGATTAGTTTGTATTTCATTCAAATTTGGATCTGAACGTTCACTGTTAAAGTTTAAGCTGAATGCATGATTCATATTACTCAATTATCATTATTGTTTGAACGCAGACAGATTCGAATTTTATTCACATCGATTTCACGATTTCGATCAAACAACGTATGAGAACTAGCATTTAGATTCGCATTCCATTGAACATTGACGCTATCGCCATAAATTATCTTTCCCATAAATTTTATCAAGGCTGTCAACCCGGGCCAGTTACTGTCGGGTCTTATGTATTTTTCGTTATTCCATCCCACGTTGTCTCATACCCGTAAATAGAATCGTCTCTCAAGCTCGATTTCCGAGGCCCTCCTCGAAAGTGACACGAAGGAATTCCTTGTGTATAATGGAACAATTTCTAAAGGTATGAGAACCTAACAATGGTGATCTAATCGTGCTCGTAATTAAATTCGATAAATCTCTTCTCACTGGAGACGGAACTATGGAGCAATTTATCAATTTAGCAATACGCAGAAGCCATTCCTCGATTCAATTACTAAATCCAATCCCGTGTTACAGAGATCTAATCAAGGAAAGGATGAGTCGTTTCTAATTTGGAGGAAGAGGAAACTAAAGATAGTGTAGATTCAGGCAATGACTATATCTTAGAGCCCATATTTACAAACATGTTGTGGGTATGAAGTATTGAAAGAAAAATACCTTAACAAGGCAACCCATTAAAAGTAGTTATTTTAACACCTGCCTCTCGAGAGAACAAAGGAGGTTTAGATAATGAATTGTGGGGGTTTGGAGATCCAGCTACACTATTATATTCCTTGACTAGTTTTAAATCAGGTCTTAATAAGCAAAAGATCAAAGGGTCTCATTTGAATTGATGTTTCATGTAAAGAGCATTCTTTTCAATGTCTTTGTAGAGAACTGCTCATCTTAATTTGTTATTTTTGTATTTCAATATTCAATTCATTTATTATTAATTGATTTTCTTAGGTTTTTATTATTTTGTTGTCAAAGCAATTCCAATTGTCTATCGTAGTCCAAATAGTGGTGATTTTGGAGTAGTCTGGGGTAGTTGATTGAGAATTTCGAGATCTCTGTGGGGATCGATATCCGACTTAAATCCAATTTACTACTTGTTCGACCCGCGCACTGCAGCATAACTGATCAAACCACTCGCAACAATTTTACTCCAATTGAAACAATCTTTGAACTAATCAAATAGCTAAGACATATACTGAACAAGTTTTACGGGCGCTGCTTTCTGATTAGACAATAGTCTTTTGGCAAGAAAAGAGAATTTGTACACATGCTCCGTCCTGGCCAACAAGTTTTATTACACTGCTGGCCGGGATTATTGAATAGTCTTTTGGCAATAGTGTTATAAATTTGTACATGTCTTTTGGTCCGGTCAACAATATACTAAGTCCCATTTACTTATACAAACACTTATACATATACATGTCTAATACAAACATCAGAGATCGCGGAAGCAGTGCTGGTGAGCACCTATCTCTGAGATGACCTGCATCGCCAAGCAGTAATGTCTGTCCGCTCTCCTCTTCAATACCTACACGGATTGAACACCGTGCTGCTTTACGCTTAGTGGAAATATATAAATGTGATCTAATTAATAACAATAATCGGGTCACACACTTTTATTTACTTTTCCTTAGTATATAATCTAAACCTATTCTATGTGACTTCTAACTCATATCATATTGCACATGTAGGTTTTATCTTTTTCAGATTCCATATCATTATCATGTTTGTATTCCTTCCATGTGTCATGTCTTTTACAGGTTGCAATTCATATCTTGTACAAGTATGACAATTCAGATCATATTCACAACAAGCTTATACATATACAATGGCAAGTCAGAATAGATCAGAGTCATATAAAATACATACAGGGTTAGATCGTACATATAGATACAACCGACATGCATATTAATCCATACAGGTACGCATCACATCAAATACATCTAATGTCTCATACAGCATTCAACATATCAAAAACAAACAAGATTTATAGGTTTATATTAGAATCATCCGCATTCTTATACATATTCCGTGTCAAGGTATTCACCCGTTTCAATATGTTTCATGACTTTCGGTTTCCGTCATGTTCCTGCTTCATGTCATTTACATAATTTTGTCTACTTCAGACTTATGACTTTTAACATAATTTTACATCTCCCGTAGGGAGAGAACTGATATGGTGAGAAAATCAGAGGTAGCACGTAGCTGAATCAATTCTTCTCTTATTGTTCATTATCCAAATTTACATGGTTTATGTTCCATGACTTTATCAGTTTTATAATTTCACTTAGTCCCTACTATACAAAGGCGTAAATAGAAGTATACATTAAGGCATGACTCTAAGTATACTAGATGTGGCCTATCAATATCGACCTTCATCATTTACGATTTCGTCTAATGTGCTCATTGATATAGATATATACATATGTCATCCTATACATCTCCCCCGTAGGAGTGCATATCGTATAATCGGAAGATATGGCAGAAATTCGAGGGTACACAGATCCGCATAGAAGTATACATTAGTCTGTATTCATGTACTTTATATAAGTGTATCTATCAACGCTCACACACTACATATCTATAAATGCCTACCTAGATCTGGGGGAACCATGAATGAGAGGGACACAGACTCAGAACTCCAAAGAGGTACAGCATCGAATTGAGACGCGTCAGCCTTAATGTAATATAAAGTGCCGAAATTAGCCAGGAGTGTCGAAGCACTTATCAAAACATGCCTGCCCACGTAACATAAGTGTCGTAGCACTAGCAGGAGTGCCGAAGCACTGATCAGATTGTCCACTCATTCATTCTTCGGTCCTAGGTAGTCATACTATCATATGTCTTTAAGAACTCATAACCTATCTTAATCACATTCTGTCTTCATATCATTTATGTAGATCTACTAGGTCTTTATATATTCAATGTTTCATCATGTTTTATCTATTCATAGCGCCTCCTTCTTAATAGGCTATCATTTGTTCATTCATAAATTTCATATCATTGTTATCTTTTTGTTATATGTGATAATAATTATATAATCTATTTTTATTCGTGATAATAATTAGACACTTTAACCACATTATAGTCAAGAGAGATGCCCTTTCTATGAGTTCATAAGCTCATGTTCAGTTCATTTTCATGTTTCATATCATATTCATGTTTCATGAACACATCTATACATATTGCATTTCCTATATTTTTTTCCTGTCGTGCCTGTTATGCTATGGAATTTCATATACTTGTGCCAAGATGAAACCTAAGTATTCACACATAATTCATGTAATCTTGTTCCTCTATGAATCTACTTTACTTAGAAATTGGAATCATTCCAATTGAATCATCCAAACTCAAGTTATGGCATTTTCATGCCAAACTAGTCAATTTGCCCATATTACACTAGGGACAGTCTTAAATACTCATTTTCAGGGGTCTTAACTCCATACATGACATTGGTTATTATACTCATTTAAAGCTAAGGTTCTAAGGGTTCTTCTCCAATTGGAATCACCCAAATCGAAGTACCGAAACTCAAGATATGTCCTAAACAATCAGGACTACTCTATGTTCAAAACATAACCAGAAATTGTCTTGAACATAGCCCCACTGTGAGTGACTTTCTGGGCCAAATGGGGTCCGAATTTGAAGATACCTATTTCAGAAGATGTGTTTTCCTTGAAGTCTAGTTTACCTAGAAGCTTGAATCAATTAATTCGTATGCAAGAAAATAACCTCGCAGTGGTTAAAACACTAACGCCGGTCCAAAATGTAACATTGGGTACCGAGACCGACTTTTACCTGATCAAATGACCAAACACATGTGGTAATCGGTAAATTAATCGCTTTTGGTACCGTACCAAACCCTCGAAAATGCCCAGAAATTGTGGTTTTCTCCCATTTGTCCATATTTCCACCCAAACTAACCTTAACATCACACACATCAAACCACTCCATATTCATCTTCTTAGAACTCCCATTCTACTCGTGATCATCTTTCAATACTTATCTTACTCCAAAACCTCTCATGAATTACCCTAAAACAACTTAATATGGGTCATATAACCTATACATAAACAAACATAAAGATTAGTTAGGGTTTGTTCTACAATCAAACTCCATTACTTGCAATTAAACCATGAATCCAACCTCAAATGGAGATTCCATACTCTTCAGACCATTTGTGGTTTCGCTAACCCTACTTCAAGAAATCTAGGGTTGGGATGAAACCCTAACAAAACCCTAGAAAGATCAAATGCCAAACAAGAAATCCTTACATCCAAGGTAGTTCCATACAACCCAAAACATGTATCCATACCTTAAACTTGGCTTTTTTCTCCTTCTTCTTCTTCTTCTCCTCCCTTCATCTTCTTCTTCTCTTCTTCTTCTCTCTTTCTCTCTCTCATACAAGCCCCTCAAAAATGAGACCAAATTTGGTCTTAAATCAAAGATCTCTCTAGCCATGTTCGCTCCCCAAAAACCCATTTTTGGGTTAAGTTTTCTTACTTTATTTCACTTTAGTCCTTAAGTTCCTCTTTTGCAAATCAAGAAGTAATATTTCTATTTTAACCCATACTCTTCTTATCTTAAGGCGACTTCTATGTCCCTTTTTAGCAAATTACATATTTACCTCTTGTTTTATCCTCTACAAATTCCGGGTTTCTCGTTTTATTTCCCGAAAATTCATATTTAACTTTTATTATACCCTAAACATGTCCGAAAACTGCTAGGGTAGATTTCGGGGTGTTACAAATTCTTTCATTCAATTTAATGTTGATAATTCAAAATTCCAATTAAAGGTTCAAATAGTGATGATCTTGAGTATTAGGAGTACTTGATCTTTAGATTTTCTAATCAATCCCTATGGGAATGACATCTTGACTTAAAAATTGATGAGTCTAAAACTCATCTATTTTTAAGCCCATTTTTCAAGTAAATTTAAGGCTTAAAAGTCTTATTCAATGTAAAATTTTGGAATTTTCACTCGGATTTATGTTTTGCAGAAATTTGAAGAAAATAAGCAGAAAAGCAGCAAAAAAAAAATGGAAGCAAAGGCAACAATGTCGCGACACTAGAAGAGCAATGTCGCAACATCGCATGGAAAGTGTCATGTCGGCCATCTAATGTCGAAATCACGCGACATCGTTGAAATAGATGGCAGATCATGGTTCCCGCAATGTCGCCACATCGCCACGATAAAGGCTATGACATCAATCGGCATCGTATCCTGAAACTCAATGTCGTGACATCACTGCGACATTGCGGAGACACTGACATCAAGACATAAAACATCAATCAATAATGTCGCGACATCAAAGCAATGTCACAACATTAGACAAAGTTGACTCCAAAACTAAATATCAATGATATTTGGCCAAATATTGTGGATAAAGCCTCAATGTTGAATATATCAGTTGAAGAATGTCGAGACATCAACGCAATGTCGCGACATCAAGGAATGACTGTAACAGCAAAAAACATCAATCAGCAATGTCGCGACATCATAACAGAGAATTATTGCAATGTCACGAAATTAGATTTGAGCATCCAAGTTGAAACACTAAAGAGCCAATGTCGAGACATCAACTCGATGTCACGACATCAACTGAAGTGAGTAGAGCTGAAAAGCAATGTCGTGACATTTTCACGACATCAAAAAGTAACCTCAACATTCAAGAGCGGTGTCGTGACATCAACTCAATGTCGCAACTCCAGAATAGCAATGTCGCGACATCAGAGTTGATCTACAATACGACATCTTAAATGTCTCGACATCATCACAACATTGACTAGTCACTGAAAATTTAGAATTGCCTAGTAGACTTTAAATGTCGTAATATCATATTCGATCCACTACATAGTAGCTCCGATGTTGCAACATCATCATGACATTGATCACGACATCAATAGCTAAGGCGGAATTTCTGGGCTTTTCGAAGAATGTGATTTTAGCCTCGTTTTTTGGGCCCAATATCTAAAGCCTATAAATAGAAGCTCCTAGGAACCATTGCGTAGCTTTTGTGTAATCTTAGAAGTTTTTGCGATTTTAAGATTAGCTTAAAGCTTCTTTGAATATATTTTTCCTTTATTTTTTTATCTTTTTATTTTTTATTTTATTTCCTTTTCTAGATTAAAATTTTCTTTATCTTAGATTAGAGTAGTGATCTGAACTGAGATTCCGAGTTCGAATGAATGTAAATCAAGCTTAAATTTATGTCTAAACTTCAATGGAATTTGGGAATTTTTCTGGAATTCATTTTTCTTCAGTTTTGATTACAATTTCAATTAATTTTTTGATCAACTAGTCATTGTCATTTGTAATTCAGTAATGGAGAGTGATGAGTCCTAAACTCATCTATTTTTTGTCCAATTTTCCTGCATTTTTTCATCAGTTTATTAGTCATTTTAATGAAAAATTATGGAATAATCACCCACTTTGTGTTTTGCAGGTTTTGATTGTAAAATAAACAAATCGAACAAGAAAAGCAGAAAATTTGGCTAAGGCAGAAATGTCGCAACATAATCTCAGAATGTCGCAACAAAAGCTCAAGACAACTAGCAGGAATATGTCGCAACAAAGACAAAGCTGAGCTCAAGTTAGAAGTAAATATTGTCGCGACATTTCACAACTTTGTCGCAACATAATTGAGAAGGATTGAATGAGAAATACTGCAACAACGAAATTAATGTTGCGACATAGTGAAGAGCAAAAGACAGAACAATTTCATGACAATGGATTTTTATGTCACGGCATTAGCGAAGAAAGAATGTCGCTACATTCTTTTGTTCGCTCGCGACAGATCGCAATGGCAAGAGTTTTGTCACGGCATTCAAACCTATATCGTGACATAAAGAATTGAAGAGGGAAGAAAAGAATGTCGCGACATAAAATGGCATATTAAAGATACAAGTCAAGTCAAGTTGGTCGCAACAAAGGTTTTTATGTTGCTACAAACATTTCAGAGAATGACAACATCAAGGCAGGAAATATGTCGCGACATTTTCAAAGTATGTCACGACATAACGTTCAAAGATCAGCATAGTAAGGCAAGAAGACTCTGTCGCGACATAGAATTTCATTGTCGCGACAAAGGTTAAGAAGAACAATAGAAAGAATGTCATGACATAGAAATTTATGTCGCAACATAAAGAAGAGTCGGTTGGGCAGAGATATCGGTCGCACAATTAAAGCCAGGGTCAATACACTGAAGGAGAAGCGTCTAGAAGAGAACGGCAGAATTTTGAGACATTTTCAAAGTATGTTGCGACCTAAAACAAGTTTAAGGCTGAGAAGCTCTATCGCGACACAAAAAAAATTTATGTCGCGACATAAGGAAGAGAAGCAAGAAGGAAACTCTGTCGCGACATAACTTTTTATGTCGCGACATACAATTCAAGTGTTAACACTGCAAGGCATGAAAGAAATGTCGCGATAGAAGAAACTTATGTCCTGACAATTATAAGACGAATGCAATTGAACTCTGTTGCGACATTTTCGAAGTATGTCGCGACATAATTCAAGATAAAGGCATAGAACATTGTCGCGACACAACACTACAAGCCACAACAAAACTGGAGGACAAACATAGCTACAATGTCGTGACATCATTTTTCTATGTCGTGACAAAGAAATCGCTTAGGCTAATTTTCCTTTTTAGATCTACAATTCTCAGCCTCCCCTCGACGCAAAACCCCATCATTTGAAAAAATCTATAAATAGAAGCACCTGCTGCACTATGCGCAGCCTACGAACCCGAATATCTCGGGCAGTCAGAACCTTTGTACATTTTTTTTTTCTTTTACGTCAATTTAGTTGTAGTTTGACATTTTAGTTGGTTTTTCTTGGATTTGAGCAAAGATTTGAACTAAATTTTCGAGTTGGGTTCATTATAAAAATTCAGATTTCATTACTGTCTGATTTCAAGGGAATATGAAAATTTTCTGGAGTTCATTTATTTTAGTTTGCTTGTAATTTCAGTGAATTTTCCTTATCAGTTAGTCACGGTTATTTGTATTCCAATTATGAAAGACTAAGCTCCCTCTGGGAATGGATTGGTTTCAGTTATTGATTTACTACGCAATTTGAAAGAATTTCATAGTGAGAAATCTTGAATTTATTTAATTGGTATTGTTCTTTAAACTAACTGTTCCGAATATTAGTAGCTTATACCTTAAAAGGACTCAGATCTTGCCTCGATTTCCAAGACGCCCCTTTGAGGACAAAGAGATGGAGATTCCTAAGAGTATTGGGCAAATACTACTGGGTGGATGTTTCTTCCAAGCTTAAAATCCCCTTTGAAACTCCTAGCTCACCTATCATCTTCTTGAGAGAAAAATGAAAAAGGTTAGGATTATGTAGGAAACTTTTTTTTTTTTTCCTTTTTAGCAAAACATTTCAATTTTTTGTTAAGAGCCCCTTCCAACTTTGAAATTTTGCATTTTAGCCCTTCTCATTTATTTATTTTTTTTATTTAAGGGGTATTACAAACAATTGATATCAACAATGCATTTACAGATATCTCAATCGAGAATGTTATCGTGTTCAAATCCGTCAGGGCTTCGCTGACACTCAATCATCCTAATCATGTTTGTTGGTTGGGAAAAGTTGTCTATGGGCTCAAGCAAGCCCCTCGTGCTTAGTACAATGAGCTCAAACAATTTTACTTACCTCTAGTTTTCTGAACTCCACTGCAAATACTTCTCTATTCATTCTCCATGGCCCTGGTGTTAACATATATCTGCTAGCATATGTTGATGACATTATCATCACTGGCAACAATCAATTTGCAATTTAGTACTTCATCACCTTGCTTTCTCGTCGATTTTCACTTAAGGACTTGGGTGCCTTGACTTAATTTCTGGGCTATGAAGTCCTTCTTCATCTGCTCGGCCTAATCCTTTCCCAACGACGGTATATAGAGGATCTTCTTACCTTAACTTCAATGACAGATGCCCGAACGATCTCCACCCCACTACTAACCACAACTACCTTGTCTCTTCAGTCTAGCACTGCACTTTCTGATCCTTCTGAGTATTGTACCATTGTCAGCAACCTTCAGTATTTGACAATGACCCACCCGGACACTGCTTATGCGGTCAATAAACTTTCTCAATTTATGCATCTTCCAACCAGAGAACATTGGACTGTCATAAAGCGTATTATTCGCTATTTATGTGGCATTATTAATCATGGGCTTATTATATGTTGTCAACCGCCTCTTCATTTACATGCCTACTCTGATGCTGACTAGGCTGGAAACAAAGATGATTTTACTTCTACCAGCGCATTCATTATCTATCTTGGTCACAATCCGATTTCTTAAAGTTTCTAGAAACAACGCACAGTTACTCGTTCCTCCATTAAAGTCGAATATAAATATGTCGTTGTCACTGTTGCTGACCTTCGTTGGATTTCTAATCTACTTGATGAGCTCGACTTCTCCTCTACTCAAAAACTCCATATTCTGCGACAATGTCGGGCAACCAACCTTGCTTTAATATGTTGTTTCACTCACGTATGGAAACATGTTGCAATTTGATTATCACTTCATGTTGCTTCGCGGATCGATAGTAGATGCTCACCAAACCTCTCACCCAACATATGTTTTCACTGGGCCATTGCAAATTGGTCTCTCCTCTCGTAGCCCAACTTGCAAGTGAATATTGGAGAATCAGATTTTAAATTAGATTAAATTTTAAATTCTGTAATTATAAATATGTAAAATTTAGATTTAGATTGATTCTAGGTTTTAAATATGTCTAGTCTAGATTTAGTTACCAGATTTATCTTTTTGAAATCTTGATTCAATTTGTACTATTTATATCACATGTCATTCAATGGAAATGATGAAATCAATTCTTCATTTATGATAATCTCTACAATTATTTCCTCTAGCAAGCTTTTCATCATAGATGATTTTAAAAAGGCATGAATGGGGTGAAGAGTTTGAAGTGAGTAAGCTAGGAGAAATGCAATTACAATTTTAAGAAATATTTGCAAAACACCTTAATGGTCTAAATTTTATAAAGCACCCTTTTATGTTTTTTTCCTTGAAAAATAACTCATTTCCCCGAACAATTTTCCATTACATGTATCTCTTAAAATGGTTATTTTTACAAGATAACATAAAGGGCATTTTTGTTAAAATAAGACTGGGAATTGATGGAAGTTAACTTCTGAAATCGGTTTTCAAAAGGTCATTTAATTAAATCACACCATTTTAATATAAAGCCACTCGACGATATGCTTACAATATTCCTCTTTAACAATTACTGACAAAACTCTTTATTGTTAGATTAATTTATTAATTATGGACTAAGTATAATCATATTAGAATTTTAATTGTTTAATTGTGCATGTTAATTATGAGTCATTTATGATTTGATTTAATATTAACTAGCTATGGGGCCCATGATTCTATCTTCTCCTTTGCTTTGGTAAGCCTATTGGACCAAAGCCCAATTGTTCCCTTATGTTCTATATATATAAGTAAATAGAGCCCTGGAATTTTACAAGAGTTTGGTAGAACACGCTTTGGGGAGAAAGAAATAATCATCTTCAATCCTAATCATCTTTTTCTTTGATCTCATCCCTTACAGATTTTGGAAACAAATGAAGGGCCAATAATTTTGACGATGTCAAGTATGTTTTCTACACACTACGAATTGATATATTTTTTGTTCAATAAAATTATTATTTTGTAATGTATTTATTGGGTCATTTGATCATTGATAAATTGTTTTTAAGCTTAATAAATACTATTGATTTTACAAAATAATCTAGCAATTGGTATTGTATTACTTAATTGGACATCAGTTAATAATTTTATTTTTCTATATTTTTTATGTTTGGTTCTTATTTTTTCCATTGTTCCGCTTTTCTTCGCAGATTATAGCAGCCTCCTGGTTTTGTCCCTTTTTTGGTTGTTGTCTCCAACCATAGGGGAAATTTCAAAAAGATCATTATTTTTCCAATTGATTATGATTCTCATCATATTTAAACATCATTGCAAGTTTGTAAACTCTTTAAATTTGGACTGATTTGCATTGGGACAATGAAATGGATTTTGATGCCTAACACACCACAATGTTGATTGTTTTGAAATCCAAGTTTTTTATTTTTTTTTATTTTTTTTTAAATGAGCTTAAGTCATTGATTATGTTAATAAAATAAAATAAAATAGTTTGATGTGGATCTGTATTTACCAAAGTAGAAAAGTATAAAGTCATATTCCTTTGATGGCCATTAATGATGCCTTTTTTTCAACTAACCGGGTCGAGCGTGTGGGGTCAGCTGGCTAGACCCGATTGCTCAGGCTGTGACGGCGCGTCCTGATCGCCCGCCGAGCGGTGATCGTGTGGTCGCTGTTGATCCTGTGCCCGGACAGCACTCCTCCGCAGCGAACAAAGAAAAAGGGGGTCGGTGAGGGCTGCGCCCTTCGTAATATCTGGAAGCCTAAGCCGGCTTTCGAGAGAAAAGAGACCGCCAGGCTTAATGTGTTATGAGGCATGCCTCGCAGTACATTCTTCACCACGCGGCTATGTATTTATAGTACATGTTCAACCAGCTTGTACTTCGTAATTCAGGATTTGTCTTGCATTGGATGATTTTCTATCAATATCGGATTTGGTAATGGATTTAGAAAGAGCCGTTTATTCGGGGATAATCTTCCTTCCTTATCGGGGGAGATCCAACTCGGTGTGATGATCTCGCATATTTTCTTTCCCTTTACCGATAAGATTTGGTTGGATTAAGGTGGATGATATCTTGTTAGGGGTTATTCTATTTTCTCTCAGATTGGTGAAATACTAACCGATCACAGGATATGACCTTCTAATTCATCCAAGATCGCCCTTGACCGCCGGCCAGCCTTCGCTACCGGTACGAGGGGCCCGGTATTGCGCTACGCGCCTAATTTCGGCTTGGTGAGCCGGGCCCACGAGCCCATTTCTCAAACCCCTATCATCTGCCCCCCAAATTCTTAGGTACGGTGTACATGGGCAAGGGGTCAGACGCTTCTTACGCATCGGATGCAATTTCCACGCAGGTCCTGCTTTGAGGTCGGGTTAGCACGCTTTAGTCAGCCAGCCATAGCGTCTTGTGATAATGATGACTTTCGGGTTTCTCGCGCTCGCTTTCCTCTACCTCTTCTAGTTTCTTTCGCAGACTCGTCCTTTGCGGCTTCTCTCGTCCTCCAACCTCACCGCGATCTCGTGACTTTATTCCTTGCTCGTAGTTCTCTCGTCTCACCCTTTGCAGAGTCTTTTTCTTTACATTTTTGTAGCTTCTTCCGTCTTATTCGACTAAGGCCTCTACTTTTTTGTTTCTTCATCGCGCTAACAGGTGCTAGGCTAGATTGATTGGATTTCGCGATCGCTTGCCTTATTATGGGTCCGGGTCGCCTTCTTTACGATTGGCAATGACTCTTCGCTGTTGCCTGGGCTCGACGGGTTAGTTTCCGCCGTTTCGCCGGCTTGACCCCGAAACGCTCCTCGGGCGCCCCTTCCCTTAGGTAAGGATAAAGGAAAATAAACCTAATTAAATATCCCTGGGGTCGATTATTCCAACTGGGCCAGTCCAACATGTTACGGACTGTAAATCAAAGAAGGTCGGTCCTTCGTATGGGGTTACCTTGCCGAACGTTATCAACCCCGCGTCCGGCAGACCTGGTCTTGACTTTTATGTAGCTTCCGTGCCCGATGGTATGTTTCTTCGAGGTCGCTTTGATAATGGTCTGTTTTCTCTGACCCACCCCTTCATGTGCGGGTCTCTGCAAAGATTTAACAGCTATCCTCCCAACTTGCTCCCAACGGTTGGGGCATTTTGGTGGGCCTATTGGCCTTTTTTAGGGACAGAGGGCTCGGCGTTCCCAGTGTGGCTTTGCTCCTTCATCTTTTTAGCCCAAAGGAGACCACCGAGGCTTCCTGGCTTCTCTCCAGCGCCTGAGCCTCTCCAGGTGGATCTCTGATATCTCTTCCTCCCATAGGTCGTGGGAAGTGGACGCCATTTCTTTGTGAGCGGTCGTGAATCGGGAATATGATCCTTCCGGGCTGGGCGACTGACACTGGGCTTCTTCCTGGCTGACCAATTTCGATAATCTTTGGGAGTGCTCGTCTATTTTCTGTGATAACTTCAGGGGAAGGTTGCTGAATATTTCGATTTTGCATTATCCTCATGCTTCCTGTGCCTCTCACTCAATCTTAATGCTGAAGATAAGGTCAGCTCGCGCTGGCGGAATGTCCTCGCCGGCCCCACGCAGAGTCAAAACCCGACATTCCCGGTCCATCTAATTCCGAGGTCTACGCTGCCTCCACTGTCACGAGGCCTCGCCTCTCCTTCCACCATGGAGCCCTCCCATTAGGCTAACGCAGCCACTCCCGCCAGTGGAGAGGATTCGGTCCAGTCAGCTTATCTCGGAAGCCCCGGAGTGCGAAACGGAAAAAATCAAGCTCCACTGAGAAAGATCGGCCGGTTTCGATCAAGGTTCAGAAATTGGGGGCGTCTCCGACTTCTCTTGCTCGAAAGCCGGAGCGGGCGCAGTCGCCTGCGGCCGAGGCTCCTGTGGTCACGAGCTCTCCGCCCCTTCTAAGCCCTATAAAGGCAAAAAATCTCTTGGATGGAGTCGTCGAGCAGCCGTTAGCGGTTATGCCTATTACCGTCTGGAATCCACCTTCGGAGAGTGCTAGGCCACCTCCTCAAAGGGTGGAAGAGTTGAAGAGAAAAAATCCGGCGTCAAAAGTTGTCGAACATAAGGACTCTTTGTTTTCAATGCCGAACTTCGCAGAAAAAGCGATCTCGGGTCTGGCTCCCATGATTCCGACCGAGGTCGAAGCACCGCCCGCTGATGAGGCTCGCTCGTCCTTCGCGTCACGCAAGTCCCCGATCATAAACGCCAGTTGATCCCAGCGCCGACGTTGATTTCGCGCCGACAAAGCCACTGATTTTAGCAATCCACATGGCGCCAACAACCGGTACACGTGGCAACGCCGGAGACGATAAACGGCGCGCCCTCTTTCTCGGCGGGACCGAGCCGCAGAACGGGCGCACAGAGAGGATCAAGAGGGGTGGAGAAACTTAACTGATCTAGCATAACAAGGCCGGCTCGTGTCTGCTAAAAGTAGAGACGATGAAGTTCGGCGAAGCTTGGCGCCAAGAAGGCGAGCCTGGTTCGGTGAGCTCCATGTCAGGTCAATGATCTGCATCGAGACCTCGGACGGGCCGCAGTCCTCCCGCAAAAGACGGCGCTTCGACGGTTAGGATGAGCTCGCCACATCCCGGGCGAAATGCGTGGAGTCTCAAGAGGAGTCGCGCGGCGCCAATGGCGATCCAGGTGATGGTAGCGCAGCAATGTGAATGCGGGTCAAAGGGAGGCCCAGGTTGTAAATCATGAGCTACCAACGAGAGTGTCGCGGATCAAGGCGAGGATCTTCACCAAGAAATATCCTGGGTTGCTCGGGAGGGATGCCAGCTATTAGCAGATTGAGGACCGCTGCTCAAGCAGTTCCGGTGGCTCGCTTCAAATGTGGGGCGGCCGTTAACATCTACCTGCACTGGACTTCCAACTCGATCTCCCAAGGACGAGGAGGCAGGGGTCTTTCTCCGCAAATTATTCTCAAGAACCTGATAATTTCACAAGCCCATTCCCTTTTCATCGTTCGTTCTTCTCCCCGCCGACGCCTAGGCTTCGTATCATTTCTCGTCACTGATATCGACTTTTATATTTCTTTATGTACACCGCTTTCGTTTCTGCCCGGGGGGTCCGAGACATGTGTAGCCTCCCTTTTAATAAATATTCATTTTTTATCGTCTGTGTTCTCACTGTAGTATTTTCGCTTTTCTTCATGAATTGGTATGGTCTCGAATGGGAGGGTCCTGAAATGAGCACTGAGCTCGCCAAATCCATCAGGTTTGCGGGCTAATTTGCAGCCAAACCTGACTCGATTCCTAAAGCATAAGGTCAGATAAAGTGAGCTCACAAATTGAGCCGGGTCTTCGCTGACTGCCTTTGTACAGGCCGAACTGATTTTCTAGCCGCGAGGGGCGTAGCTCGGCCAACTTGAGCGCTGATCTCCATCGGCCGTGACGGTATGAGTTTAAACATTCTGGAAGTCACGGTGATCGCTGCAAAGCTCGCGAATTGAGACCGCCGTTCCGCTTCATAACAGCTTTGATGAGTCGCCAGCGCAACCGCCACCTGCGAATCGTGCGTTGCTCGTCATGGCGTGGACTTCTAGGAAGAGATCGCTGTGTAATGCGGTCAGCTGGGCGCAGCTCGCCCATGCGGAACTCACACCGCGAATCGGGCGCTTGCCGAGTGAGTTACCGGGCCCGCCGGGCCGAGCCGCCTAATCCAGGAGATGCAGCTACATGCCCCCAGGTACAAAGGTACAAAGATGGCCCGCCCAGAGTAGACGAACTCGGCAAAGTGAGCTGCTCGGCCTAGCGCCGTGGCCTTGGTGGCGCCCACCGAGTACATGCAGCCCGAGCGGCAATGTAGCCCGAGCCGGTCTCACCTCAAATGGGAGGGGCGCCGCGGGCTCGCGGCAGAGTAGATGAGCCTGGCCAAAGTGAGCCGCCGCTCCCGGCGCCGTGGCCTCGTGGCCTTCAAACGGCGGGCGGCAGCCCCTCGAGCCGACCGACTCTCGAGGCGCCGCGGGCTCGTGGCGTTCCGCAACCAGTGCGGCGATGTAGCCTCGAGTGGCACGTGGTGCTCGAGCCGTCCGACTTTCGAAAGGCCGCGGGCCCCAGATGAGCTCGCCAAAGCGGAGCCGCTTAGCCTCGCGCGGCTCAGGCGTTTCCAACCGAGCGGCGAGTAGCCTCGAAAGCTGACCGACTCGAGGCGCGTGGGCTCTTGGTGGCAATGTAGCCTGAGCGGCAATACCGAGCCAACTCACTCGAGGCAATTTTCGCCTGCAAGTGGCAGGTGATGAGCTCTGCCAAAGTGAGCCGCTGCCTCGCGCTCGTGGGCTCGTGGCGTTTCCAACTGAAAGCGCGGCGTGGTACTCGAGCCGATTCAGTCCCTGAAAGGGCCTTGTATGCTCCACCCAGTGGCGAAGTGTAGCCTCGAGGGCAATGAAGCCTCGAGCCGGTCCGACTCTCGAGGCACCCTGGGCCTGCAGGTAGATGAGCTCGCCAAAGGGTTTCGCCGCTCCCGGCGCCGTGGTCTCGTGGCGTTCCGCAACCGAGTGGCTGATGTGTGTAAACAGCCGATCTCGACTCCCGAGGCGCCGCGGGCCTGCGGCAGGCGGCAGGCTCGCCAAAGTGACCCGCTCGCCTCCTGAGCCGCGGGCCTCGTGGCGTTCCAAACGAGCGGCGAGTGTGCTCGAGCCGATTCACTCCCGAGGCGCCAGGAGCTCGTGCAGTAGATAAGCTCGCTAAAGTGAGCTGCTTGCTCCTGTGGCTGTGGGTCTGTGGCGTCCCAAATGAGTGGCGATGTAGCCCCGAGCCGATCCGCCACTCCCCGAAAGCGCCGTGGCCCGTAGCTGCAGACAGGCCTTCTTTAAAGTGAGTCGCTTCGCCCCGCGCCGCGGCCTTCTCGTGCACTCCAACCGAAAAGCGGCGATGTACCGAGTCAATGACTTCGAGGTACGTGTGGCCTTCGTGCCAACACGAATTTTTTTCAATAAGTCGCGAACCCTTCGAGGTATAAGATCATCCTTCTGGGCCTCGTGAGGCATCTTCTATTTGGTCGACCACCGTACTGGAGTCACCGTGCACTTAGCCGGGGTCGACTTCTAATGAATGGGCGAGGTCGAGGTCTCGCATGACGGCCCCATATCCTACTGTCGGACGATGGAACCAAACTGAAAGTGCGCACTCACTGCTCCATTCCTCCGGGGAAGTTAGGATAAGACCCCGCCCACTCCCCTTCGCTCAAGCTCCATCTACTAGTGAGTTTCGCGGAGAGGTGGGTCACTGTCGGGCATCTTCGCTGTTCCTACCGAAATAAACTCCATGACGAACCCGCCAAGACTTGCCCCTTTTATTGCGCTGGGCCTGTATCTGATATCGAACTCGCTAAATTCTATGGCCCACTTCCTGGACAAATTCCTTCCGGGAGGTCTCGTTTATGCAACACTTGTTTCCATCGGGTATCTGCTGACTTATGGTGTGAGCCCGGGAAATACGCGGAGCTCCAGCCGCGGCTACGAGCCAAAATTAACTTTTCCATTCTTGGGCACCTCTCCTCTGCTCCTCTTAGAGCTCGGCCGCAATAGTAAATCAGGTCGAACTGGGCTTCTTTATCTCCGACGAGAACAAAGGTTGGTTAAAAAGTCCGATACCTTAAGTATAG
The DNA here is from genome assembly GCA_016808115.1 of Tetrastigma voinierianum. NCBI lineage: Eukaryota > Viridiplantae > Streptophyta > Magnoliopsida > Vitales > Vitaceae > Tetrastigma > Tetrastigma voinierianum. Next base: position 268,833 of record JAEQBH010001731.1, on the reverse strand, counting down.
TGTGCGAGCCCTCGGCCGTGACTTTACTAGGAATGGGAGGGGAACTCCGTATGTTTTCAAAGCCGAATGCTTCGCATCACTTTTGCATCCCATTGAAAGGCTTTCTTCAGACCTTGAAGAAAGGGCCGTATTTATCACTCGCTTCGGAGGCTAACCCGCTTAAAGTCGCAATCCTTCCCTTGCCAGCGCCAGATTTCTTTATACTGTGAGGGTATGATGTCGAAGCACCGCCTTTATCTTATCTGGATTTGCCTCAATTCCCCGGTGGTTTACTATGAAACCCAGGAATTTTCCGGCTGACACGCCGAAGGCACACTTGGCTGGATTTAGCTTCATGTTGTAACTTTAGGATCCGAACGCCGAGAGATGAGCCATGCGGAAGGCTCTGGCCGTGGTGGATTTACCGCGATGTCGCCTATGTATACCCCATACGCGCTTATCTCGCTTCCGGAACATCCGGCTCACCAACCTCCGGGCAGTGGCTCCGCTCTTCGAAATCTAAACGCATCACCCGATAACAATAGTTCCTCAGGCTGCGGATTTAACGAGGTCTTTTCGTCATCGAGGTCCATATCGATCCGGGTCAGAAATTTAAAAGGCATCCATAAACTGAGAAGTTCGCGGCTGGTGGCGTCCACGATGAGGCGCTGATTCCTAAGTAGCGGGAAGCCGTCTCTTCGGGGCATGCTTTGTTTATGCTCTGAAGTCGATACGTAGCTTCACTTGCCATTTGGGTTTCTTAACGAAAGACGCTTCTACAATCCACTCAGGATACTCCACTCCTCGATCGCCCCGTCGAGGAGCTTGCCGACCTCCCCTCTGATGGCTTTTCGCTCTTCCCGTGCGGGCTCCTTCACTTTGCTTGACCGGCTCAAGGATGGCCGTGTTCAGCCTCTATGGGTGATTCACCGTAGTGGTCAATTCCTCCTCATGTCCGCCGCCTCCATGCGCGGTAAGACGCCTCTGCTCGCCTTAAAACCGAGTAAGGAGGCTTTTGAGACCTTCCGCCAGCTCGGAGTCCCACATAGCAAAGAGTGTTCCGTCGCCATCCAAATGACATCGGTTCCGCTTCTTCAAGGCTCGGGTCGGGTGGGCACCTCGTCACGCATGTCAAGCTCGTCCACATTCACGCTGCCGATTGCTGATTCATGGAGGCCGCGGTAGCATTCCCCGAAGCACCGCTGATCTCCCTCGAACCATCCCTTTACCCGTATGGTCAGAACTTGATTATCATGTGGTACGCTGAGGGGATGGCTTTTATCGCGTTGAGCGAGGGTCTGCCTAGCAACATATTATAGGTCGATGGGGCGCTCTACAATGAGGAATCTTACCGTTGCCGTCAGTCGCTGTGGCTCTCCTGCAGGAGCACTGGGCTGGATTGAGCCCAAAGGTACACCTTTCCTAAAACCCCGCATACGTGTTGATGGGCTCCGCTTTTTCTCCTAATGCCCATTTTATCGGGCGCCGACGCCAAGATGATGTCACCGAACTCCCGCTTATCAACTAGAACCCGATGAACTGTTTTGTTGGCCACAATTGCGATACAATGAGTCGTCATGGGAGTGTTGGCATCCTCCGAATCCAAGTCGGAAAATGTGATGGGCGTGTGAGCAGTGGCGGTTTGGATCTGCGCTTGTATTTCCCTTATTTAGTTGTCCCGATCTTCTGCATGAAATACGGGCCTTAAGTGAACTAAGACTCCCTTCCTCCTGCGAATCCTCCCAAGATCACATGGATTTCTCCAAAGTTGTTGTCTTTGATCAGTCTTACGCCGGCGGCGGTTGTTGAGTTGAGGCACAGTTGCAGGTTTGATTAAGGCTGATTACGGGCGACCCTCTGGAATATGAAGCGCCCGAGTATCGCGTCATTATTAAGTACTATATTTCTCTTTAGATGTATACAGTTGTCAGTGTGATGTCCATAGTCCCTATGGAACTCGCAATGCCAGTGTTGTCCCCTGGCGGGATCAGAGCTTCATTTAGTTGGCCACCTCGGGAGGCGCTAGATTCAGTACTTCATGCGAGACTTGACAGGGCCATTAGGAAATTGAGCAGCTAAGGTGAATAACGTCGTTGTCTTCAGGTCTGGTGGACAGGAGGCGATCCCTGAGGTTTCCACGCCTTTTTGGGGATCGTTCTCCATCTTTCTTCGGGGATGTTTCACGAACACTTTGTCTTTTGGGGCTTTGTCCCCGTCGTTTATCTATCCCGCTCTTCTCTTTATGGGTGGAGGAGCTCTCCTTCTTGGATATGAGGGCTTCTTCGCCGTTTATATACTTCTCTTCTTTTGCGAGCACCTCGGCCATGCTTGCTTGAGGGTTCTTTGAGATGGAAAACATCAGATCCTTCGACTGCACTCCTAACCCAGCAATGAATGCATTGATTGCGAATTTTTCATCGGGTATATCTATCTTCAGGGACTCGGCGTTGAATCTTTGCACGTAGGACTTTAGACTTTCTTGCGAGCCACAGCGGCCCGGTCGATAGATGGTAACTCGGTTTTGCATGCGTCTTGGCTCCGATGAAGTGGAGGCGAGCCTTGATGGATAGTTCTACGAATGAAGAGATTGATGAAGGTGGAATTACATTAAACGGGCCAAGTGGGCCTGCAGATGTGGTAGCGAAAGCCACTGCATCGCCACGAGGGGGTCCTAATGCCCACATGTAACTCATTTGATTTTTGTAAGTATTGAGGTGGTCGACGGGATCTTTTATTCCATCGAATCGCCCACTTGTGGCATTAAATTTGTTGGAAGGGGTAGCATAGCACCTCGGTTGTGAAGAGGTGGTCGGTTCTTTGTGCAAGGTGCCACCAGTGTCTGGGGCGCGTCCTTTAACCACCTCCTTCACACGGTTGAGCTCTTGCTAAAGACTCCTAAACCTCTGCTCCCAGGTGCTCTCTATCCCAAATTTGAGGAGTGATGTAGTTCTTCGTTCGACATGTCCTCCGAGCATTGCTCCGTTTCCTTCTTCCCGCGGGGGAATAATTGTGGTCCGTGCCCCTGACTCGAGGACTGCCTTGTTTCGACTATGATGAGCTTAAAAGTCATCTATTTTTAGTCCGTTTTACGCTTTGGTTGTGTAAAGACAATTAAGATCTCGAGAAATATTAAGAAACTCACAAATTTGTTGTTTGCGAGGGGAGTATAAAGAAGAAGAAAATCACCGGTGGAAAAATGCGACAAATGGTGGAATAAAAATACGAGGAAAATGGCGGGACCCGAGAAATGAAAGCATTTGGGTAACTAATGTTGCGGTTTGGGATTGCAGTCCGGTTATGCGGTCGCGACATCGGGAAAATTTGAAGGAAATTTGATGCGGTCGCGATAGGGATCTAAGTTAGGCAGGCGAGGACTAACCAGGCCTTAAGGGAATGATAATCGGCGGCGACATCGTGATGTGACAAATGTCTGCGACAATGGATGGAAGTGCTGACAGATAAAGCAGCGTTGAAAGGTATGAAGCGGGTTTGAAAAGATGAAAGCGCTATGACTTGGTGTTATGCATAGCAGAGGGGCGAATGTCTAGCGACTATCAGGCTCCAAGCAGTTAAACCTCCAAAGACTAAAGTTGATGTCGCGACAAAGAGATCGAGGTCGCGACATGAGATACTATTCGATTAAAAAGTTTGCAAAGAAAATGCATTCATCGCGACAAGAAGATGATGTCACGACATAAGAAGGACTAGTTCAAGAGTGCGAGAGACCCGGCTGATGTCCGCGACAAGAGATCGATGTCGTGACGCCGAGACGACAAGTTAATTTGCGAGCCATAAAGTGATGTCGCGACATCGGAAATCATCGATTGAAAGCTACGAGCCATAAAGTAATGTCGACAAAGGGTGGTCGGCGACATCATGAACAACCCGGTTAGGCGCATAGACTTAAGTTGATGTCATGACGTGAGATCGATGTCGCGAGCATGGATGATGTCGCGTAGAGGGATTTGGTCGACTGAATGAAACATGGGCCAACTAACTGGAATCCACAAGGCGCATTGGAATTAGGGCCCAGGCGAAACCCTATAAATAGCGACTACCCTAGATGAAGAAGCGACAGCAGTGACACGGAGCCGAGAGGCTGGGTAGCTAAAGGCTCATTTTCTTTTTAGTTTTCTTTTGTTTTCTTTTCTTTTCTTCAATGTTGATAGTTAGAGATTAGATTAGATTGCTCGTTCTAGTTTTTCGTTTTTCTTTCACGGATCACGGATGTTATCGCTTGACGGCGGAATGCAATAATCAATTCTATTCAAATTACTACGAGATAATTTGAGATCGGACAAATTTGCGGAATTGAATTTTCCGGTTTCATAATCGCGATTATTCTTATGATCGGAGGAATGTTGTAGTGTGTAGCCATTGGTGGGAACCCGGCTTCCATTAAGTGAATGCTATAGTCAAAATTATCTTTCTGTAGTCGTTTCCGGCGACTTGTGAATTTCGGGTTTGTGAATTTGCCACGGTTTTGGGTTTAATGTTTTGATCGAATCTGAATCTCTTTATACCCATTTAAGATTTGTTTTATTTGCTCCTGATTTCAAGGAGGTCCTCACATTGACACGGAGAAGACATTCACGAGGTGATGAACATTTCTTTGAGTATATTAACCTGTATTAGAGATCTTGAGCTTTGTAAGTTTACTTGGATAATCCTCTTCTAACTTGAAATCAAGAGCGGTTGGAGCGAGTTATCAATTTAAACAAGCAGTTACCCTCAATTCGGGATAGTGAGGCCCGATCCGAGTGTTATCACGAGATCTAATCAAGGGAGAGGGTGATCTATTCTAATTTGGAGGAAGAGTAACACTGGAAGTTGTATATTCTTGCTTGGTAGATAACTTGGAGCAAGGTTTCTGATCGTAAAATGGGTATAGTATTGCAAAAGAAAAATACCCAGATTAAAGAAAACCCTTTTAAAAGTAGTTATCTCATTCCCTGTCTTCGAAAGAATCAGGAAAAATTAGATAATGAAATGTGGAGTGTGGAGAGATCCAGTTGTACTACTAAACGCCTTGGACATATTTTAAAACCTGAAATGATTAAGAAATTTTATCAGTGTTAACTACAGGAATTGATATTTCACTATAGCAAGATTCTTGAGTGGTACTGAAGATAACTATTCAGCACTATTTATTTTATTAAATATTCATTATTCTTGGCCCTTTTATATTCCGTGATTATTTGATTGCTCATTCATTTTCTTGGTATTCATAATTTTCCCCAAATTTCCTGCCGATCCCACTATCATTTTATGGTCCAAAATAGTATGGAGACTGAGTAGTCGTGTAGTTGATTTAAAATTCTTGAGATCTGTGGGATCGGAGACCGACTTAAATCCATTTTATTACTGGCGACCAGGCACTTGCGTATTATCATACTAAACCAAATTTTAAAATGATTTACTCTAGGAGATTTTTGGTTTATATAGTATAATGTCAAACAAGTTTTATGGCACTATTGCCGGGGATTAGTTAATAGTCCTTTGGTAAATTTGTTACAAAATTGTGTATATGTCATTTGGTCTCACTCAACAAGCTTTATGGCGCTCCGCCGGGATTTGAAGTTAATAACTTTTCAAAATCGTGTGATATATTAGTACATGTGTTTCCTGTCTCGATCAACAAGTTTACGGCGCCGTTGTCGGGGATCGAAAGAATTTGATAGGATCAATATTCGAGGAAAGAAGGAAATACTAATTTGGACATTTAAAGAAAAGAACAAAAATAGTTTTTCAAGCAAAGGGTTCATTTTGGACCACTAACCTACAAATCTTAACCACATTGAATATATTTTTTGTTTTGACTAATCCTATTAATGGAGTGTGTTTTGCTTCGTAAAAAACTTTGATGCATAGGAAGCGTAAAACCGATCTCGATTCCAAATTCGATTCGAATTAGAGAAAACACTTCGCAAATTGAGAAAGACAAGGGAGCGCAAAACACCACCATGGCGCAGTATGAAAGACAGGATCAAATCGATGACAGACGCTGAAATTTTAAGACCTCCAATCACCGACATACTACGGAGGAATTTTGGAAGCCTATCATTCAGATTAATACTCAAAGAATCGAAGGCACTCATATCGATGCCAACAACTTTGAACTAAAAACCAAGACTAATTACAATGGTGCAAAGAATACCCGCCATCGTCATCCCACTCAAGATCCTAATGAACACTTGGGGAGATTTCAGATGGCAAACACGCTTGTCGAATGGGGTGAGACCAAGAGGTTATCAAGTTACATCTATTCCCATTCTCTCTAAGAGATACGCAGCCCACATGGTATGAATCTTTACCATATGGTCTCCGTTTGATACTTGGGAGGAGCCGGTAGAGGCCTATTTGGCAGATTCTTTCCCCTGACCACTCACCGTAAAGGAGGAGAGGAAATCATTGTTTTTCAGCCAGGGAAGATGAGAGCCTATATGTGGCCCCGGGAAAGATTCAAACGACACGAGAAGATGCCCTATGCATGGAATTAATCCAAGACCCAAATGGACATCGTATCGTGGCCTCGAATGATACATCCAAGGAATCATTGATGCTTCATGTTGTGGAGCATTCAAGCGTAAAGTGTCAAGAGGCTAAAGATCCTAGATAGAGGACCCGGCAAATGCAATATGAAAACTCCTTCCGAGTCTTCAAAAGGAGCAAAGAGAGGAAAAGGGATCATGGAGCCGAAAGCAAGATGAATGTTATGGAAGCAAAGTTGATGCTATTATGCATCGAATGGACAAACAAGAGAGAGTGAGGTCGCACACCGGCCCATGAAGTAGAGCATGAAAAAGAGTTGTTAAGAGGAAGTGGCCGAAAGCAAATGAAGAACAGCTTATGATGCCGAGAGTAAATACTTAGTGAGCAAAGAAGTCATCATTTCAAACCCAATCCTAACCCGCCAACACATTATCACCCAAAGACTCAAAGAAACCAATAGAATTTCCTACAGTGTTATGGGGTTTCTAACAATATCGACAACCCAACATATTTATCAAGACAACCAAGAACAACAGCCAAATAAATGAATACAAGACTGAATATCGCATTCAGATACCAACTGTAACACCACGCCCCACCGCCAGATAATAAGAGTCGTCAAAACCCATTGAATAAAGTCAGAACTAATAATCGCATCATCTCTATTTTCTTAATAATCACCCAATGATCCCAGAGAACTGATATAAGAGGCAACGTCCCAAACCCTCAAACGAGAAGATACCTCCATTATTGCCAAACATAATCAGACTTTGTAATGCAAAGCTAGGAAGTCGTAAAGAGTTAGAAAAGATGAAAGAAAAAAATGACAACAGCAAAGAAGAAGAAAGCCTTGAAAAGGAAGAAGCACTGGAGAAAAAGAAAGAAGGAGTGGACAGAAGGATATCAAAGGCTCTAGACTCAAGCATCCATTTCCACAAAGACCTAAATCAAGGATGAGGAGCGCTTGCAAGGTTTTCAAAACCTTCGGCTTAGAGATCGCATGCCCTTTACAGTAAGTGGTGACTCCGATGCCACTATATGCAAAATTCCCGAAGGACATGCCAGAGCAAGAAAAGAAAGATAGTAGAAGAAGGGACTATGAATCTCACCGCTGTTTTGCAAAGGTTTGATAAAGAAAGAATTGCCATAAAAGATGAAGGACCCAGGGAGCTTTACAATTCCTTGCATCATTGGAGGAGTTGAATTCCAGAAAGCTCTCTGTGACTCAGGAGCTAGTATCAATTTGATGCCTCTTTCTGTTGCCAAGAAACTAAGTTTGGGAGCTGCATTCCCACAACTCAAGTACTCTTCAAATGGCGTATAAATCGATGGTAAAACCCGAAGGAGCTGAAGATGTACCGTCACCGTTGGGAAATTTGTTTTCTAGTAGACTTCATCATTCCGACATGGAAGAAGATTCACAAGTACCCCCTCATCGGGAGGCCATTCCTAGCTACCTGGAGATGCCCCGATCGACATGCAAAAAGGAGTTCTTACCGGAGGGTCGAGGAAGCCGCCGTTTCAACTTGATCAAAAGCATGCACATAGATATAGACTAGGGAGAAAATTGCAATGTGGTTGATGATGTCTATACCTACAACCCCTGAGCGTTCACAAAGATTGAATGCCTAAATCTCTTACCAATGAACAAGAGATGAATTTCCAGTGATATCAAGATGACTACTCCGATTGTCCATAAGAATAGTTTTCATCTAGAACCGTGGTCGAGCCCGAAGCAAATCGTAAATGACAAAGGAGAAAATAAGGAAAAGGGAAATTCATCAAGAAACCAAAGTGAAGAGGGGCTAGTGTTGAAAGAGTTGCCAAGTCATTAAGTATGCTTATTTAGAATCACCAAAGAGAAGACTAGTTGATTATCTCTCGCTAGACTCATGATGCCAGGAACAAGAGGTTTGAAAATCTTAAAGAAGCATAAAGAGTCTATAGCTTGGTTCATTGAATAATCAAGGGTATCACCCATCAATTTGCATGCACAAAATTCGTTAGAAGAAACTTCAAAGCCATCCGTAGAACATCAAAGGAGACTCGAATCCAAAGTTGATGAAGGAAGCGGTCAGAAGGAGGTACCGTTGTCGAATGCTAGTTTTATCTATGCACTTCGTATAGTCCTCGTGAGCCCATTCATGTCTCAAAGAAGTGGTGGGTTTATCAGAATCGAAATGAAAAATGAATTGATTCCAACAAGAACAAAGGATGTGGATGGGAGGGTATGTATTGATTACAGGAAGTTGAATTCAAAGAAACTTAAAAGATCATTTCTTTGCCTTTCATTGATCATGTTGGACAAAAAGTTAGCAGACACCTCACTTTTGTTTTCGGATGGGTACTGTGATACAATCGATTGCTATTGCACCCGAGATCAAGAGAAGACTACATTCACATGCCCCTATGGTACCTTTGCTCTTCGTAAGGATGTCACGGCTATGTAATGCCCAAACTACATTCCGTAGGTGTATGATGTCTATGTTCTCGTGACGGTTGGAAAAGTGATGGAAATTTTCATGGATGACTTCATCGTATGGATCCAGCCTTTGATCAATGTTTAAACAACTGAAACAAAGATTTCAAAGATGCCAAGACAAAGTCAGCCTAGCAATCGAATTGGGAAAAATGCCATTTTATGGTGACAAGATGCCGTTCTCGGGGCATAAAATCGCGATCGGACTAGAAGGACCAATCCAAGGTATCCATTATCAAAACTCTCTGCACTACCTACTACAAAGAAAAGGAGTAAGAAGCTTCTCAAGAAGGCCGGATTTATAGAGATTCATCAAAGACTTTTCAAAATAGCCAGACTAACATGCAGACATCGGAAAAAGATACAAGGTCTAATTTTTGATGACTCAAAGATGCTTTGAAGAAATCAAAAATCGATTGGTACAAGCACCTATAATGGCCGCAGAATGTATCGGATCGGGTATTTGAAATAATGTGTGATGCCAAAAGATTTTGCCATGGGAGCCGTGTTAGGGCAAAGAAAGCGAGAAAGTATTCAGGCCATATACTTATGCTAGTAAGACCTTCAAATGGCACAAGAGAACTACTCAACAACTGAAAAGGAGATGCTAGCCATAGTATTTGCTTGTGAAAAATTTAGGTAATACATTTTAGGATCCTATGTGGTAATTCACACTGATCATGCAGCAATCAAATACTTGATGTCAAAAAAAGGAAGCTAAGCCAAGATTGATAAGGTGGGTGCTGCTGTTGCAGGAGTTTGATTTGGAAATCAAGGATAAAAAGGGATGTGACAATGTGATAGCTGATCACGGTCAAGAGAAAGAAGCAAAGATGAAAAGAAATGTGATGTTAACAGAACTTCCCGCATGAGTTAATTGTTTAAGGTTTCTTCCAACTTCCATGGTATGCCGATATTGTGAATTATCCGGCTTGTGGAGTAATGCTCTTCAGACCAAATACCAACGTAAGAGGAAACTCGTGAATCCGACAAAGAGTATTATATTCGGATGGACCCACTATTATTCAAAAGAGGTGCTGACATGATAATAAGAAGATGTGTGCCATAAAGTTAACAAGGCAACATTTTAAATGAATGCCATGCATCACCTTATGGGGGACATTTTTCTAGAGAAAGAACAGCTCACAAGATACTCCAATCAGGATTTTATTGGCCCACTATCTTCGTGACATCGCTGGTGTTAAACAAAAAACGAATAGACAAAAGCATCAAAACACGCAGTTATAAATTGAAATGCCTCAGCATTTTTATGATGCTTTTTTATGTATGGGGAATACTCTTATTGGGACTATTCCCATCATCATTTGGGAACCTCGTACATACCGCTAGCGCGAGATTACGCTTTCCAAACGGGTGGGAAGAGCGGGTTTATCCAAGGAATGATGCTAATACAACTTGTGAGTTTCTTGCAAAAGAATATTTCGGCGCATTTGGAACACCCTGCAACTATCATTAGTGATGGGGAACCCACTTTGCAAACAAAATATCGCAACTCATGAGCAGTGTATGGGATCAAGCATGTAATGAGTTTAGCTTATCATCCCTGCACTAATGGACAAGGTAAATTTCAAATTGTGAGATCAAAAGAATACTTGAAAAGATTCGCGATTCGCCAGAAGGATTGGTCTTCCAAACTTGATGATGCACTTTGGGCTTACAGATCCATACAAACCCATTGGAATGTCCCCATACAGAGTTGTTTTGCAAACCATGTCATCTACCTCTTGAATTGGAATACAAGGCAATGTGGGCCATCAAGAAGTTAAACTTCGATTTTAAGGTCAAGGGAAGAAAGATCGCTCCAACTGTCTGAATTGGAAGAATTGAGAAATGAAGCCTATGATAATGCTAGAGCATACAAAGACAAGACAAAGAAATGGTAAGGATCGTAGAATTTTGAGAAAAGAGTTCAGAGCAGGGGATCAGCTCGCTGTTTAATTTCTGACCGAAATCGCTTCCTGGGGAACAAAAATCCAATGAGCGGCCATACACAAGTGGTGTCAAGTACTACATTTGGAGCAGTGATCTGAGGATTGATAATGTGGGAAGAATCTAAGGTCAATGGACAAAGGTTGTTACTATCTAAACAGGTAGATGAAATGAAGAACTCCAACCGGTTCTTAAGGAAAAAAGAAGTACCACAACAAAGAAGTCCAAATTATAGACTCAAACTGAGCAGCTAAATGAGGCAACCTATAAGGATTTAATTTCTGATTTTAAGTTTTGAAATATTTTTCTTTTTAGTTGCTGAAAATTAGGTCAGACTGGTTTCTTTTATAAGGATAGATTTAATTTAGGGAAATCACTAGAGTTTAATTAGATTTTTCTTGAATATTGCAAAGAGCTTCGTAAGGTTTAAAGACATGAATGGCAAGGCAACTACAGAACAACTCCAAAGAATCCTGCGCAGAAGTCACAACATGAGAAAAAGGGGAGTAACCTTCTCCCTAACCTAATTTCAGAGATATACTTGAATTGGATTGTTAAATCTTTGCTGAGATGCCCGAAGAGATGTCTAAAGCGGTTAGGAACAATAAGAGAATTCAAGGTTCGAGATCATTGAGTTAGGGCTTAGGTCATGACAGGTGTTGGTTATGTCACGACATAAGCGATGTCGCGACAAAACATTGATGTCGTGACCTGTTTTGAAAGGGCAATTTGTGAGTATTGAAGGAAGAAGGTATATGTCGCGACACCACTGTGAAGTCGCGACAGAGAATTAAGTTTCAAAATGAAAAAAGATGTCGCAACATGATAATCAAACAATTCCTAAAAATCCACTGATGTCGCGACAAACTTAGCATGTCGCGACATAAAAGAGTTTTTAATGCCATTAACTCACTTTAAAAAAAAAAAGGCCTAAATTTAATGATCTCAAATAAAAAGAGGCGAAATTGAAGTCGCGACATGTTTTTAATGAAGCAATAATTAGCCCACAAACATTGATTGAATTGCAACTGTTGGAAACTTTATCATTCACTCCAAACCACATAGCTATTCACCTTCTTCCTCCTTCCGAATCTCAACCCCTGAAAACCCTAGCGTTCCAAACCTTCTGAAAAGCTTTTCTTCCGTTTCCAATGGCTGAAATTCCCACCCTAGTCCCTAACCTAGACGAGATTATGAGGGAACATGAACAACCAGAAGAAGAAACTCGTCAAGAAGAACACTTAGACGAGATTCGTCAGGAAGAACAATCAGGAGAGGTGCCATCAGAAACACCCGAAGCTCCTAGCAGACTCCCAAGAAAGAGCGTAAAAGGAGCGGAAAGGTGAGAGAAAAAGAAAAAGTAGAGGATTTCGTGTCGACGGCTTATTCCCAAAGTGGTAGCATTATGCTAATAAGGGTTTGTCACAGAGGAGATTCAAAACCCAAGCATTCCTTCAAGGAGATGATAGAGCGAGATGGTGGGAGAGTCTCTCGCAAGACACCAATCGTGGTATGCAAAGATCAAAAGAGAATTTTATTTAAATTTGGCAGAAGGAAGGATGGAGCGGTTTTGTTAGAGGAGTCCTGGCTCTTTATATAAAGCCAAGGCCATCAACGAGGCCTATGGCATGGCAAGGTACAAGCATGGTTCCAAATTCAAGAAACTTTTGAAAAACCGATTTTGGAAAGATCACAAGAAGTTCACAATGGTAAGGTGCAGCTAAACCAAGAAGAAGGAATGCCAAGAACATTGAACAGGGGGAGCCTCACTGAGGAAGCGAAGGTATGGTTTTACTTCCTAGCTTCTGTTTTGGTTCCAACAAAACACGTGTGCACAGTGAGAGAACAAGAAGCCGGTGATGCCGTATGCCATCCTAAAAGGATAAGCAAGATCAATGTAGGAGTCACATTGAAAATTCTATCAGCGAGGTATCATAAAGGGAATAAAAGAGGGCTTATTCTCACCCAAAGAACAATCACTGCTCTATGTTTGAAGGCTGGGGTGAAAGGAGTATGGGAATCTGAAGAAGAAGTACCCAGAGCTTCACCACTCCTTTTGACAGGAGTTAGCAAAGGACCAAGAAACCAGAAGAAAAGGGGGGTGCTGGTAGAGAAAAGAGATGAAGCCCCAACCAAAGACTTAAAATGAGACCCGTGAGGGTTGGCCGATCAAGGAGCAGAGCACCCAAAACTCAATTCGACAACAATGATTTCATTTTTTGCAAGATAAATGAAGGGCGGTGATGAAGGCAGCTCAATAGATTCTCCATTCCCTACCAGCTCCTCCCGTGCAGATGCAAATTTCCAACATGGAGAAAGCTCAAGGAGCACAAGAGAACATTTCGACATCGGAAGCTCCTGGTCGTCATGCAAAAGAGAATGGATGAAGAGAGAAGGCTGAACCACACAGAATTCGTAGAAGCACTTACTTAAAAAGAATTGAGTTAAGAGACCAAAAGAAGGGAAGTTAAGAGCTAAATGAAGGAAAAGAGCATGATGGAGCAACAAAGAAGAGACCAAAGAAGTGGGGAGAAGAGCCGAACGGAAGGAGAGACGGGTGAGAAATTTTAGGCAATGAGGGAAGAGTTTAAGAAAGAAATGAAGGAAAGAGATCTGTCTGATGGAAACTCAAACTAAGTCATGGAAGCACATAATAATCGGTTTGGCGTGATTCTCGACTCTTAGCATTGATAAAGAAAGAGATACAAACAGAAGCCAAATTTGGGAGCAAATCAAAGGATTCAAGTTTTTATACAAGTCTACGAAAAGATTTTGAGAATAAATTTGGATGATAGAGACAAGAAGCAAAAAGATCTACAGAGTCCACATGGCGAAAGAATGGGGAAAACTTGGACCCAGTCAGCCAGTAATCTCTCCCGAATTTTTAGGAGTCATGGCGAAATGGAGAATACAATGAATGGCAGGGAAGAGCGGGATGAGTTAAGACAAGGTTGATCTCTCGATGAGATCTTCATTGAAGAACAAATTGAGAGGAGACCCGAGAAGAGAGAAAGAAAGAAGGAAATAGAAATTCCCTTCATTCAACTCATTGAATACCACAGACTTGGATCCCCCACAATATCTCTACGCCTCTTCAAAGAAAAGATAGACTTCTTCCCAGTGACCTTCTTTACCTTCGAAACCCATGCTGTGTATCCGACATTTTTGCAATTAAATCATAAATAAAATGATAAATTTGAATTAGATTGTTGTGTCTTATTTTGAATACATTTGTTGATGTTGTGTTGCTTTGTGATGCATAGTTCGGAAATTAAAGTAGGAATTAGTTCGAATAATAAGCTATTGAGATGTCATGAAATTGAATTGAATGAAAGCGTTAAGATTAGGAATAAGGCAGAAATGTAGAATAAGACGAATGAATCTGATTTGATTGAAACACAAAGTGCAAAGGTGACTTGAGTCTAAGCGTAAGTCGAATAGAGGAAAGATATCTGATAGAAGGAGCAAAAACATATTTTGAGTTTGTGGTATGAGAGCAAATAAGTCGAGGAACTTTTGTTGGATATCGATTAATTTAACTACTCATCAACAAAATGAGTGAGGCAATCCTTATGGTTAGTCTGGCCCATTTCAATCAAATTCTAGAATTTGTTAGATTATTGATTGGCGAAATCTAGGTGATCGGTTGTGAGAGATGATGCAGGCCATTCTTGGATAGTTTGAGCCATTCTAGCCATCCCTATTCATATGCTGATGCATATACCTTAGTTCCAGAAATTGAGCCAACAAGCTTATTTTTCAAAAATAAACCAATGGAAACCTCAACCCATCCTAAAAAATCAATCCTTCAGTAAAGAACCTATGATTACCCAGGAATTCAAGGAGGAAGAAAGAAAGAAATGAAGTTTGGGGGAGTATATGTTTTGAGGAACTCAAGGAAAAAAAAAAAAAAAGAAGGAAATGAAAAGAAAAGGCAAGAGCGAGAAAATGCAATAGAAAAAGCATGGGATAAAGTTTTATCTTGTGGCCAAACTCTCTTGAACCAATTAAGTTCTTAGGGGTGTTTGACACACGTACCCTAATGCCATAAGTATAGAAGGAGCTACTAAGCCAAAAGTTAGCTAAGAGTGTTAGAAAGCCTAAAAAAGCTAAAACATTGCACTATCCTTTGAATAGTGACAAACAAAGGAAATTTCCCAGTGGAATTACAAGTGAGAAATAGGGGCATCTGAGTTACGAAATGAAGAAATCAAAGAGATATCGAAGCGTGAGTTTAGGGGAGTTTGATAAAGAAAATCTGAGAAAGAAAGGCGAGAAGAGGAGAAAAGGTTAGGAGTAATCTTAACAAAAAAAAATTCCTTCCATCCTACCCATTACCCAAGCCTAACAATATGGCCAAAGACTGATTGATCTTGAAGAGCTGAAATCACCTACATTAGTGGAATCAATATGAAAAACAAACTGTAGGAATTTGGAAATATGGAAAGCAATCAAAAGCGTGAAGGACTTTAGGGAGTTAAGTAACTCGGTATGAAGATATAGAGAAGGAAAATAATCTATTATTAAACGGAATCTAATAATTATGTTGTTTGTAAGAAACAATTTCCAACAGTTTAGTTTTTATCACTATAAAGATTAAAAACTAACCTTGAAGCTGGACTTGAAGTTAGATGTCACAAACAATGCATTCTTTGTATTTCAATCAAAAATTATTTGCCCTCTTTGCAAAGCGAAACGAGAAAAAATGTCCTTTTTGTTTTAGGACAAACAATTCTTTTCTTGCTTGAGGACAAGCAAAACTTTAAGTTTAAGGGGAGTTTGATGAGCTTAAAAGTCATATTTTTAGTCCATTTTTGTTTGAGATTTTAATGTAAAAGGAACAATTAAGATACTGAAATATTAAAAGAAACTCACCAAATTTATTTGTTTTGCGGGGGAGTATAAAAGAAAGAAGAAAATGCGTGGAAAAATGCGGCAAATGGTGGAATAAAAATGCGAGAAAATGGCGGAGGCCCGAGGGAAATGAAACGAAATTTGGATAGCTAATGTTGCGGTTTGGGATTACCTGATCGGTTATGCGGGGCGCGACATCGGGAAAATTGGAAGAAAATTTGATCGCGGTCGCTGACGAGGATCAATGTTTGAGCAAGCGAGGACTAACGAGCCTTAAAGATGATCTTCAGCGACAACATCGTGATGTTGTGACAAAGACTGATGTCGCGACAATGGATGGAGGTCGCGACAAGAGAAGCGCGTTGAAGCGATTTATGAGTTTGAAAAGATGGCTAGTGTGACTTGGTATTGTCGCGTGAAGGGCGATCCGCGACATGAAGCGGCTGATTGAAGCCTCAGGAAGACTAAGGATTGATGTCGCGACAAGAGATCGAATCGCGACATGAGACTTGCTTTCGGTTGAAAATTTGCAAAGAAATGAATTGCTGTCGCGACAAAGATGCGATATCGCGACGCCAAAGAAGACACCTGAGTTCAAAGTACAGCGAGACCCGGTGATGTCCACGGTAAGAGATCGATGTCGTGACATCAGGAACGACAAGTTCAAAGCTGCAGAGCCATAAAGTGATGTCGCGACATCAGAAATCATCAGTTGAAAGCTGCAGAGCCATAAAGTAATGTCGCGACAAGAGATTGAGGTCGCGACATCATGAACAACCAGTTCAAGGTTGCATAGACTTAAGTTGATGTCGCGACGTGAGATCGATGTCGCGACATGGATGATGTCGCGACAAGGGATTTGGTCGCAACGAGCGAAACATGGGCGGCTAACTGGAATCCACAAAGGCGCGTGGAATTAGGGCCGAAACCACGCAAATAGCGGCTACCACTAGATGAAAGCGGCAGCGGGTGACGCAGGGCGAAGTGCGGGTAATTTAAAAGCTCATTTTCTTTTTAGTTTTCTTTTCTTTTCTTTCTTTTCTTCAATGTTGATGATTTAGAATTAGATTAGATTTATCGTTCTGGTTTTCGTTTTCTTTCACGGATCTGGATGTTATCGCTTGACGAAGTGAGATGCAATAATCAATTCTATTCAAATTACTACTGGATAATTTGAGATCAGACGGAAATTTACGGAATTAATTTTCGATTTCATAATGCAGTTATTCTTATGATCAGAGGAATGCTGTAGTGTGTAATTCGGTAATTGAGGAACCCAGCTTCCATTGAGTAAATGTTATAGTCAGAAATTATCTTTCCTGTAGTCGTTTCCAGCAGCTTGTGAATTTCAGTTTGTGAATTTACTTCTGGTTTTGGGTTTAATGCACGATGCGAGACTATCAGTCTCTTATACGTTTAAAGATTTGTTTATTTCTACGATTTCAAGGAGGTCCTACGAGTGACACGAGAGAAGACATTCTGAGTGATGAACATTTCTTTGAGAGGTATATTAACCTGTATTAGAATCTATGAGCTTTGTAAGTTTACTTGGATAAAATCCCTCTCTTCTCCTTGAAATCGAAGCAGAGTTGAGCGAGGTTATCAATTTAAACGAAAGAGTTCACCTCGGTCGGATGAGTGAGGCCCGATCAGAGTGTTAGTGGGGATCTAATCAGGAGAGGTGATATTCTAATTTGGAGGAAGAGTAACTGGGATTGTATATCCTTGCTTGGCCAGATAGCAGGAGCAAGGTTTACGGTCAGTAAAATGGGTATGAAGTATTGCGAAAATACCGGATTAAGGAAGAAACCCTTTTAAAAGTAGTTATCTCGTTCCATTTGTCTTGAAAGAATCGGGAAAAATTAGATAATGAAATGTGGAGTGTGGAGAGATCATTTGCTATACTAAAGCGCCTTGGACATATTTTAAAACTACGAAGTGATTAAGAAATTTTATCGAGTGTTAACTCTGAGGTGATATTTCACTATAAGCGGTATTCTTGATGGGTACTGCGAAAGATAACTGTCCCGATGACCATTTATTTTATTAAATATTCATTATTCTTTATTCTTTATATTCCAGATTATTTGATTGTTCATTCATTTTCTTGGTATTCGTATAATTTTCCCGGCTCCTTAAAAATTTGGATCCACTATCATTTGTAGTCCAAATAGTATGGAATTGAGTAGTCGGGGTAGTTGATTTAAAATTCTTGAGATCTCTGTGGGATCGATATCTGGACTTAAATCCATTTTATTACTTGTCGACCTGTGCACTTGCAGAATATCATACCAAAACCAAATTTTAAAATGATTTACTCTAGGAGATTTTTGGTTTATATAGTATAATGTCAAACAAGTTTTATGGCACTATTGCCGGGGATTAGTTAATAGTCCTTTGGTAAATTTGTTACAAAATTGTGTATATGTCATTTGGTCTCACTCAACAAGCTTTATGGCGCCTCTGCCGGGGATTAGTTAATAGTCCTTTGGCACTGGTGTGATATATTAGTACATGTATTTTTGTTCGATCAACACAGCACCTTGGGGAATGTCGTGACCGTGTTGCTCCTCATGGGGAGGAATGTCATGACCCTCTGGGCACATCGTGTTTCGAGTGGATGTTGTATGCATGCGGTAAAAGTTGTTACAACTCTTCTATCGGGCGTTGATTAGCCCGAGGCCAGTGCTTCCCTTCGTTCGTGTTGGCTTGCATTGCTTCTACTACATTCTAGAGTCTGTTTGTCGCATCGCGTGGATCTGCATCCTTGGAGGATTGGCGTTGCTCTGCTTACGTTAGGGTTGATACCATCGATGGCGGGAAATCAGTTATATTTATATAGGAACTATCGTTCCCACAGACGGCGCCAACTGATGATGCTTTCCAGCCGGGCTGGGGGTACGGAGCGTGTGGGGTCGTGAGGTGAACCGGGATTGTTTGTGAAATTTTGGGATCGCCAGGCGTCACGGATCGTCTGGGTTGAAGCAGGATCGTGTGGGGGTCGCTATTGATCCATGACTCGGTTAGCACTCCTCGCAAGAACAAAGAAAAATGAGAAATTCGGCAAGGAGGGCTGTGCGGTGGCAGCGCTGAGATGCTAAGTCGGTTTCTTTACGAGAGAAAGAGGGGCGCAGAGGGCCGAATGTGTTGCGTATGAGTGTGCGTCTCGAGTCACGTACCTTTCATTGGGGTAGCCGTGTATTTATAGTACATGTTCGACCAATTTATGCGCCAACTAGGATTTGTTCCCATTGGATGGGATTTTCTTATCTGTGTCAGTTTGGTAATGGATTTAGAAGAAATTTGCATTTATTTAGGATAACAATATTCCTTACAATGAGAGATCCAAGCTGGTGATGATCTATTATTATTTTCTTTCCCTTCTTGTAAGATTTGGTTGGATTGACGGGATGATATCTTGTTAGGGGTTATTCTATTTTAATAGTGGCGACAATCGATTCACGAGGATATGGACCTTCCTAGATTCATCAGATCGTCCTTTGGACCCAACGGGCCGGGCAGCCACGTTTTTGAAATTTTGATGCCCAGGGGCACAGGTGTCGTTAGGCGGCGCCACTTCTTTGCAGGGCTTGGTGAGTGGGCCTGCGAGCCTATTTCTCAAACCCTATCAGCCATAAACGTGGATATGAAATAAATTGACTTTTGATTTAAAAATATAATAACAATAAAAAAAATTAAATGACATTTTTTAAATTATGATGGTTTCGATTGGCATGATGTAAAATTTTAATCTTTGAATTTTTTATTTTATTTATTAGAGCTAACACTGCCGACCATGAAAATGGATTGAGGTTTCATAGGTTGGATTATTATTATCTTTTTGAGTGCCTTATGCAAATTGTCTTGAAAAAGGAAGCTAAGTTTTCATTTTTTAGGTTTTCTATTAAGCTAAGCGAGGAAAGATTGAGTTTTTTTTTAAAAAAAAGAAACTATGTGTTCTTTTCATCTTTACCATTATAATACAGCTTTATATTTGTTTATTAAAATCCTAATTTTACTTAAGTTTTTCGAATAGAGATAGGTATAATTTATCAAAATTGGTCCACACCCAAATTTGTAATATTTTTGTTTTTCTTTTCACATATTGCTTTAGCAATCTGTGTGTATGCTATTTGTAATCATTTATAGCATAATATTGTGAATAAGATTGAATGCTTTTGAACTTGGGTGAAAATTGAGAAAGATAGAATGCTTATGAACTTGCCTCTCATGAGTCTGAGCATGTCATATATTTTTTGGAATTGATGCTACAACTGTAATTTCTCTCATCTTGCACATCAATTTTGCTAAGATCCATACGAATAGTGAAGTTGTCGTATCGATGACTTGATTATTTGGTAGATTGCTTAGTTTGGTGAAGAGATTTCACTAAGTGTCATGAACCACACAATTTTACTATCCTATCGGTGGAAAATTGACGCATTTGGTTGCGATGGCTGGTGAATTGCTCTTACCTATGTATGAATCTTTTCGTATTTTATAGACTTTAGCATTTTTTGACCACTTTTATAGGTCATTTGTTAAGCTAAAGAATGGAGCAATTTGCATGTCTTTGTTTTACATGTATTTTTAACATTGCTATCTTGTTTATTCTTCAGCTTTGAGCTTTTTTTAGTTATTTGTCATCACGAAACTTAATGAGACTAATTACAAGTAATGGGTTAAATCTCTTATGATGAATTTGACAATTATGAAACCGAACTTGGCCTTGAAAGTTGAAGCTCCTCGAAACCTATTGTTGAGAGTTCTCTGAATGAAAGCAGTTTATTAGAGCGAGAGTATTATAATAGTTGTTGTTTGATAATCGCGAGGAGAATCGTATAGTGGAATCTATTTATGCAAGCATTCTAAAGATTGAGAATACCGCAAGAGTTCTTGGATGCTTGTGCTTGAAACACCTGAAGTCTTGATGAAGATGAGAAAAATGAGTTATCAGATAATCATTGGATGAATGTTTATTTTGAATCGAATATCATTGATGTGTCATTTGATACTTGGTGGTTAGATAGTGGTGCTACTATTCACGCTTGCATTCTATGCAAGCGATGTGATAAACAAAGAAGTCCAACTAGTATAGAGTAGTATTTATGCGTGGGAGATGGTCTGAGAGTCGAGTTGATTTTCACAGGAATTAGTTAGATTGTGGCTTAGTACATAAATTTTTTTTTGGAATTGTAGGATGTGGCGTACATATCCTCGATCTAGAGAAATTTGATATCATTACCTATTTTGGATAGAATTGGATATAGTTTTCTATTTGGAACTGGAAAAGTTAAATTGTACCAAGATTCACTATTGATTATCATTGGAGTACTTTATGGGAGTCTTTATAGATTAGAATTGTCTGCTTTCCCTTATGTTTCTACTACCCTTACTGTTAAAACTACTAATAGCTCTAAGCGTTTAAGATTAAATGAAAAGTTTTCTATTCTTTGGCACAAGCATCTAGGTCACATTTCCAAACAGAGAATGGTGAGATTAATTAAGG
Source organism: Tetrastigma voinierianum (assembly GCA_016808115.1). NCBI lineage: Eukaryota > Viridiplantae > Streptophyta > Magnoliopsida > Vitales > Vitaceae > Tetrastigma > Tetrastigma voinierianum. The sequence goes on along the minus strand of JAEQBH010001731.1, from coordinate 247,570 downwards.
ATGAGATAATTCTGAATCTTGATTTCTCATATTTTGATACTTGTGTAGATTGCATCAATGGTAAACTGACCGCCAAGATTAGGAATGCCAAAGCTGATAGATGCATTGAGTTGCTTGAGGTTATTCATACAAATAATTGTGGACCATTAACTCCTCCTGCTATGGGTGGCTACAAATATTTCATCACGTTCATTAATGATTATTCCCGTTATGGTTTTATCGAGCTCGTCCACGAGAAGTTTGACTCTTTGGAGGCTTTCGAAGAAAAAGTTGCGCTCCAACAAGGGAAGAAGATCAAAGTGGTTCATTCTGACATATGTGGTGAGTATTATGGTACATATGATGAGACAGGACGCAACCTTGGACCATTTGCGAAGTACCTTCAAGAATATGGTATTAATGCTCAGTATACAATGCCTATTAGAATGGGATTTAGGAGATGAGGAATCACACACTTCTTGATATGGTGCGATGTATGCTTGTTAATTCCTCACTACCTGAATTCTTGTGGGGTGAAGTTTTGAAAACTACAGCTTATTGTTGACTGATTTTTATATAGACCAAATTTTACCAAGTGATTAGCACTACTACCAAAGACTAATTAAAGTCCGTACTTGGCCTTAGCTTGTTAATAGACGAAATATATATATAAATTTATGACATTGCCACCATGGACTATTAGCTAATCCCTGGCAATGGCACCAAAAGCTTGTTAATCAAATTATGATGAAAATATGTGTTTGTCTTTTCTTTTCTTTTTTTTTGTAAAATGAATTCATTTAAAAATTGTGTTTGGTCTGAATCACTACAAGTGCACAAGTCATACAAGTAATAAAAGTGGATTTTTAAGTCCAGATATTGTTCCCATGAGGATTGATGATAAATCAAAGACTAACTACCCAACTACTCAAGAACAGATCTTACTATTTGAACTCAATATTTGAAATGATGAGAGGACTAATAAAATAATTTCACTATTATGCATAAAAAAATATTTAATAAAAGTGGATTTGAGAGTTCACTGAGTGAGACAATACTGGGAAATAGACCAATGAATAATTATCTTTTTTTGCACCATTTTGAGTCATACCTCAGCCATAAGTTGGAAAGTTGAATTTGTCAAAGATGCATTGTAGTATAGTTTGGATTTCTCTCTTAACCATACCTTTCACTAATTAGAAGTTCATGTTCATTTCTGACTCATGGATATGTCGATTCACGTGTAAAGATATAACTCTTTCAGATTTGGTATTTTCCTTTCAGTACTTTACATCCAAATCTTAGGACTGAAGAATTCTTGCCCCCATAGACAGGATATTGCAAGCCTTCTCCAATTAGATTTGCACCTCATCCTTCATTGTTGATGAAATTTTCCATCTCCTTGATTAGATCTTTGCTAACACGGGATTACAATCATTTCATCAGAAATAGGAGAAACCTATGAGCGATTAAACCGATACTTCATCCAACTATCCTCAAACCATGAGTAAGTTAGTGATCTATTTGAGTAATCTTTCAGAGTTCATTAGTTTCAAAGTATTAGTCTACCATACCCATAAAGAACTGCTCTATACCCTCAAGATTCTCCATCTGTATCGCAGAGGCCTCTGAAAATTAGAGCAAGATGCAGTACTTTGTTTGGGTACTGGTGAGATGGATTGAGTTCAGAATAATATCGATCAAATAGAATTTAAGAATTCGAACTAGAAACGATTTCTTCCCTTTACGCAGAAAAATAACAATCATTATCGACCCATTCCTCGAGAGCGCTCGATCTTTCAAAGCGGTTCACATAAATCGATGATTAACTTATCAAGAAAATTCCTTTGAAATTGTAAACAAGCGAAATAAATGAACTCAGAAATTCTTACCAACATCCATTTAAATCAAACGGTAATGAAAGATAGTTTTACAATAAATTCATTTCGAAGAAAATTTGCATGATTCATTTCTCAAATCCAAAAATTAAATAGAAAACTACACTCAAACAAAATCTACTAAAAAGGAAAGAAAGAAAAGAATCTCTGAAAAGAGTCTTGACTACCCGAAGTCACAGTTTGCGAAAGTTGCACCGGTACCCTAGATGCGTTTATTTATCACGACTTTAAAATGATGGGCCCACCGCTTGAGAGCCTGGGTGTGGATCCATTTCCTAGCCCAAAATAGATGCAAACTGTCGCGACAAAGAAAGTTTTGTCACGACATGGCTCTTATCTTTGTCACCCAGCTCTTATCGTCGCCTGTAGTTTCCTGTCGCAACATATTCTCATGCTATCTTCTTTGATTCCGTCGCGACATAATTTGACTTGTCGCACATAAAAATTACATTGATGTTATCTGTTTTGTATTCACGACCTTTGTTGTCTTTTTGTCGACATAAATTTCCCTCGATAGCATGGATTTGTTGTCGTGACTGACTTTTTCTTTGTCGCTGACGAATTTATATTTACGCCCCATGTCTTTGAGACTAAACTGCGTGTTATAATGAGTCTTCTTGCTCTTGCCATGAAATTTGAACTTTTGTATGCAACATTGAATCCCTTGTCGCGACAAACTTGTCTTAGCTCATCTCACTTCTCTTCTATTTTCTGTCACAACATAAAACTTCTCTATCATGACAGAAATCTCTGACTCTGCAGCTTTTATTGTTGCAACATAATTTTCCTTTGTCGCGACGAGATGTACGCCTTAGGTTCGTTATGTCGCGGCTTGGCCGTTTACGTATACGCCAGTCTTCTTGCTCGTTTCTCCCTCCGCTTTTTACGCCCAGCAATGATTGTCTTGTCACGCGATACTCTAGCCTCAAGTTTCTCTACTCGAAACGGAAATTCTATGTCGCGACAAAGTCTGCGTATTTTTCATTGCTGACTCTAAATGTTGTGTCGCGACATAGTTTCCTTTTGTCGCGACATAAAATCTTCCTTGGTCTTGTCCTTAGTTGAAATGTCTATCCTTGTGACATAGAACCTTGTTGTAGGCATAATCATTGTTTTGCCATTTCACATCTCAGCGACATAGTTGTCTTTAATATATGAGTTCATCTGATGTCTACATTTCTTATGTTGCGACAGAGTTGTAAGATGTTGCGATAAGGCTCCAATGTCATTTGTTTGATCAATGTCATGACATTCTTCTTTATGAGCTAGTCCACTGTGTCGCGACATAAAAATCCATTGTCGCGACATAAATTAGTCAGTCTATCTCAAATTGTGCCGCGACGTCTTCATTTCTAGCTTGCGCTCAACTTGATCCTTGTTATGACATACTTCTACTGGTTATATTGGAATTCTATTGTAATATTCTGATACTATGTCATGACATAGCTTGCTGCCTTGGCCAATTTTTACCTTTTCTTATTTAAAATTCTCTCTTTCATATAAAACCTACAAAACAAAAGTTGGTGAATTTTCATAATTAGAGCGTACAATATATCTAGCGCTAAATATACGAGAAAAATGGATTAAAAAATAGATGAGTTTGAGTACCGTCACTTATGTGCAGACGAGTGTGCGTAAGTATGTTCCTAAGACTCCATATAAACTATGGTCACAGAAGAAGCCTAGTCTTCGTCACTTCCATGTTTAGGGTTGCAAGGTAGAAGTGAGACCATACAAACTGCAATCCAATAAACTTGATCCAAAAACCATCAGTGAGTGCTTCATTGGTTATTGTGTGGGATCAAGAGGTTCGGTATATAAGTGGCACACCACATGTAACTTGAAATATACCCAGTGCGTTTTAAGGCATATTTGGAGTATTACATGACCTCAGTGATTTTAGTAGTCATTAAGCGTGAAATCGAAACGGGAAATAAACGGGTAAATTTGTAATTTGTCAAATTGAGACACAAAAGTCATAAAGATAAAAAGATGTGAAGGCTATTATAGAAATAACATAACTTGTGGAGCAAATAGAAAAGAGTTGAAGGACGAAAGTGCGACCAAATGAAACATAGTCAAATTAAGGCATTTTTGTAGCCCAAACAATGCATGGAATTAGACCAAATAAGACTAATTTTGGTCTCACATTTTGGGCATTTTTGGCTAGGGCAATTGTTCGGAGCCTAATTCTCCCACTCTGTAAGTGTGAGTGATGGATCAAAACATCAACACAAATTTATAACGTTATTACCTAAGGACTATTGTCTAATCCCCGGCAATAATGCCATGAAACTTGTTTGTTATATTTCTTTGCAATTATCTTTTGATTTAAAAAGCGATTTTCACATAAGAGTATCGGACTTTCTTTTTGATTTTGATCCATGATTACGCAGAGTATACGGAGTCGGGCAAGTAATAAAGTGGATTTAAGTCGGATGCTCCAGTCCACGAGAGATCTAAGGAATTCACCGATCAGCTTCTACGACTACTCGAGTTCTATACTATTTGGACTATGATATGCAATTGATAATTACCTGCAACCTTTAAAAATAATAAAAGTAAAGATATGTAAACCAAGAACAAAATGAAATAATGCTTAAACTAAAATAAAAAATTAAAGAAATAAGGCGTCGATTAGTTTTTTAAGAGGCATTGAAAATCTGTTGTAAACATCAATTCTGCCGGACAACTCTGTGGCTTTGCTTCATGAACCTCGGTTAGAATCCGTCCAAGGAAGATGGTAATGCCAAGTGGATCTCTCATAATGACACATTTCATCATCTAATCTTCCTGTTTCTTTTGAAGCCGAGAGGATCAGATAACTACTTTTTAATCACGAGTTGCCTTGTTACGGGTATTTTCTTTTCAATGCTTCATACCGGAACACCATGGGCATAAGCATAAGCTCCTAAGACATAGGCTAAGCATGGGTTTACACTATCTTTGGACTCTCATCCTCAAAATTAAAGCGGTCCATTCACCATAGATTCAGATCCTTGCTAACCTGGGGTTGAACTTCTTTGTTGAATGAGGCGAACTCTACCTTATTTTAATTGATAGGTCATTCAACTCATTCTCGGTTTCAAGTGAGAAGAAGATTTATCGATTACAATTCATAGAGCCCATTAGATCCCCAATATTAGGTTCGCATACCCTTGAGAAATTGTTCAATACTCTCAGATGCCTTCTACATGTCCTCGAGAGGGCTCTGATAGAGCACTTGAAACAATCCTATTACAAAATTAGGACACTAATATTTGGATCAGATACAGCAATAAACAAAACCCGAAACTGTGGTCGGGGCGAAGTTTAGTAGACCTACGATAAATTTAACGAAAAGATAAATTCTACTGTAATTAAAATTCTGAAAGCGGAAGTGGGTTTTCTAAATTACTTCATTACACTAGCAGTGACTCTCTGATCAAAGAACTCTTTGTAAATCGAAATTAGGTTAGATTAGAAATTTGTTGGGACTCGCAGACTAAGCGATAATTGAAGAAAATAATAACATTACGCATTCGGCTTCAACCTCAGCAAACTAACATCGGATCGAGAAATTCAAATGAAATAACAATCTACTCTGTCTAATCTAAAATAACAGGTAAAACAAAAGAAAAACAGAAAATTAAAATACACGAGTATGGCTACGGACTTCTCTTTTGAGAGCCGCGAGGAAATTTGCTTTCTTCTTTAGCAATTGCTTATTTATAGGGTTACGAGTTGGGCCCTAACTTGATAACTTCCTTGTGGGTTTTGAAATATTATTACATTTGTTTATTTCATGTTCGCATTCCAGGCAGTAAATTCGCGACCTGACGTCATAGCGACCTCTCTTTCGCGTCGCGACTTCCTTTCATTACCCGCTTATGACTGTTTTGATGTCGACTTCGAATCATGCGTGCGACTTCACCTTTTACGCATTAATGATCTCTTTTGAGGTATGACTTGATCATAAATGTTGGCGACTTTTCATTTTTCTATTGATGCATCGAAACTTTATCGGTGGCGACTTGCCTTTATCACCCATTGGATCCCGATCTCGCCCAAGCTGCTAAGTAGCGTCGCGACCCTCTCTCATGAATTGATGCTTCGACCAGCGGAATGACGTAGCGACTTCACCTTTCTGTATTGTGAGCTCTTTTGAGGTCGTGGAAGCTTTTCTTTTGTCGTGACTTGTCTTCAGCATCTCTTTGATATGATGTCGCGACAGCTAAATGATGTCGCGACCTCCATTCTTTCTGGCGATGTAGCGACCGAAGGCGTCACGACCTTCTTTCATTATGGCGATGTCGCGACCACTAGCGATGTCGCTACCATAATACCTTGTAGGCGTCATTCGCGACTCACGTGATGTCGCGACCTCTTCGATTCGATTGTTTGATATCTCTAGATGTTCTAGCGCATCGTGACCTCTATGTTCGTCTCTTTGAAAATCTTTGTATCGCCAAGCTTCTATTCGGTGTCACGACCTCCATGTCCTCTTGCTAAGCTTTCAGTGCAGCCAGCGACCTCGAAGTGGTGTAGCGACATCATGTCTGCTTAACTACATTAATTCTTAGTCGTCACGATTTGGAGTTTTATTGCGACTTCTTTTTACACTTGAGAAGAAATTTGTTCTTATGGCTTTGTAGGCGACTCCTTATCGCGACCTCATGGTGGTATCGACATCATTTATCTCCTTTGGTGTCGCGACATCGCAATGATGTCGCGACATAATTTCTTCATTTGTTTGCTTACTTAATCTCGACCAAGTCATTCTTTGTCACAATAACTTTCCATGATCACGACTTAGCTTGTTCATTCTTGATTTCTTCTTGAAAGCCAAATTTATTCTTGTCGTGACATGAAATTAACTGAAGCGCTCTTCTATCCTTGACTTAATTTCGAGTTTACTTCAATTACAACTGTAAATTTGAATTCTTATGATTTTGCTAAAATTTGATTTTTTCTTTGTATTTTCACGCAAATTGGAATTTGAGTCAATTGTCGGTTCTGCGAGACAATTCATCATTATTCTCATTATAAACTCAGAAAAATGGATTAAAAATCTCATGAGTTTTTGGACTCATCAGCAATACGTGAAGGCCAAGAGAGGAGAAGAGAAGAAGTAGAGGAAGAAGAAGAAGAAGAAGAAAAGAAAAGGTATGGATCACTATATGTTTGTGACTTTGAGTATGGAACTAGGACTTTGTATGGAAACTTTGAGTATGGAAGTGTTTGTATGGATATTAGTGATTCCATTTCTAGGGTTTAGTTAGGAATCCATCCTAACCCTAGATGTCTTGAAAGTGGGTTGGTAATACCCTATTTTGTATAAGATGAGTAAGGAATCCTCCCTTGGGTATGGATTCTTGGTTTATGGTGTTTGGAGACAAGTTTGGGTGTTAGGAAGTTAACCTAACTTATAAGTATTTGAGTTAGGGTTTGGAAAAACACTAATTAATCTCTATCTTTGGTTTTGGTGGAGTTAGAACACACTTAGGAGATGTTTATCTGGAGAATATATGAATATCCTTTTGATTTTGGTTGGATTTTGGAAAAGAAAAGGGCTAAATCAACCATTCTGGGCAGTTTAGGTCCTTCACCGCGTGAAGGGACCCTCGCGTATAGAAAAGGTCACGCCACGGCGTAGCATGTCCTGCTTCTTGGCGTGGGTAGAGACGGATCTTTTTACCATCCTAGAGTTCACTTGTAGCCAAGCTACTGTTCACAACATGAAAAATGTTGTGTTTTGTTTTGTTCTGCTATTCCATTATTCCAAGGACTTGTCTATTGGACTAATGAGGATCCTATAAGTGTATGAAAGGGTCCATTCATGTTTGTAATGTAAAGGAAAAATTATACCGTACCTTGCCGCCTCGGCGAGTTCAATGATGGAAAACTAAATGCCTCTATGATAATATCCTAAGTTCCTGAACACATATAATTGTAGGAATGTCTAAGACCAAATATTGAATGACACGAAACTTACGTTGTAGTAGGCGAGCACGTTCACGATTAGTCGCCGTGGCTCACTGCTTTAGTCTTTCTGGCGCCCATTGCGTCGAAGGCCGGGCACGATTAGTCGGTCTTCGGCACTCTGCTGTGCTACGGCACCTCGATCTTGTCACAGTACCTTCGAGTACTTATTGTGCTGTGTCCTACTCATTTCTTATTACTGGTCTAGGTAGTCAAACAATTATATGATAAGAGTCTGAATAACGAATAAGGTTAAAGAATAAGCTCTGTAGTACCTACGGGTACTTCTGTACAAGTATAGGCTCTGTAACTCCTACGGAGATTTGAACAAGTATAAGTATAAGTTCTGTAGTATCTACGGGTACTTCCGTATAAGTATAAGCTGGGTAACTCCTATGGGAGATCTGAATAAGTATAAATCTGCTATAAGTACAAGTATATGTACAAGTTTGTTATATGAATTCATGAACAGATTCGAGTATGCGCTGCGTGCCTCCACATCTTATTCTTGTTATATGCTTACGATAAATGAGTATGAATGCATGTGTATATATATAAGTTATATGTTCCCAGCAGGCGTGAAGCAGCACGGGTTTTTAATGCAGTAGGTGCAGAGGAGGGAGGACGTCTGCGTCTTACGCACAACTGGCTGGGCGACACACTAGTAGGGGTTCATCACATGAGTTTCGTGCTACGAAAATGTAAATGTAAATGTCTGATTTTGTATATGTATGTAAATGGGACTCGAATTTGTATATATGAACCTTTGTAAACACAGAAAACTCTACGGTGGTAGTTTTATTGTATTTTTGATATGATAATTTGATTCGATCACAAGACTTAGGCCCTGTGTATGAAAAGCCCAGTAAAGAGTCAGTCTGATCTACTTTTATAAGTAGCCTAGGCGGAATCGGGCGTGACACCACAGTGATTGAAAGTCGGATCGAATTTATCTATTTGAGGATGATACTAGTACAAGCCCGAGCCCGAGAGGGAAATTGTGTTCGAACACGGTTTTTATTCATGTGCCTATATTACGCTTTGATCTCTGTACTGTTGACTAACGTCGATAGTCATTAAGATGGCCAGACCAATTGAGGATGTAAATCCAGTAGCCCTAGATGTAGACCTAATAGTCCCAGATGTTATCATGGATATACCCTTGAGGAGGTTAAAGAGGATGTAGAGGCTTCACTTGATTTCAAATGACCACATTATCTGCTACAGGCATGAGTATGATGTGGGTGATGCATCATAGACTCACAGACAAAGAGAAGTCGTGTTTGTCCTCAATCCAAACTTTGGAGCGATGAAAGAAAGATGAGATGACTTATATGTCACAAAATAAAGTGTAGAGCTTGGTAGATTTTCCAAATGGCTATAAACTGTTGGAGTGCGAAATGGATATTCAATACAGTGCAATGTCGAAAGACAGTAAAGAGATATAAAGCAAGATTAATGGCTAAGGGTTACAGTCAACGAGAATGTATTGATTTTAAGGAAACCTTCTCTTTTGTGTCCACTAAAGACTCTCTACGTGTAACACCTTGAAAATACCCTAACAATTTTATAACATGTTTAGGGTATAAAATAAATTAAATTATATTTTTCTGGCCTTTAAATTGCTAAAAACGAAAAATAATATTAAAAAAAAAGCTTCGAATTTTTAAGTGAATAAATTTGGTAAAAATGTCCAAATGAGGACAAGGGTCATAAATGAAAAAGAATAAATGCAAAGTGAGAATATTGAGAGTGGAATGTCAAATAGGAGAATAGGAGGTCCTTATTAAAAAATGAGAAAAGATTATTAAAATGTGCTAGCCAAACATTACCTTACACATAAAATGGAATAAGACCAAAAATTGGTCTTAAAAGGAGCTCATTTTGGGCATTCACATTTGAGAGCTAGGGCTCTCACGTTTTGAGAAGGGAGAAACCTTGTTGGGTTGATTGTCCCCCATTTGGTCTAAGGTTTTGCAAGTAAAGTGAAGGATGGAAGAAAAGAAGGTAAAAGGGGAGCTAGGGTTTCAAATTGCAAGAGAATCAAGGTTAGAAACCCTTCCTAATTCCATATTTGTTTGTTTTGGAGTTGTATTGGATTAGTTTTCAAGGTGTATTGTGGTTTGGATTGGTGTTGAGGAATTTTTATATAAAGGAAATGTTGGGTTTTTAGGGGAGATGCTGCCAAAATTTTCCAATACCCATGTTTTTGTTTTGGCCATAACTTGGTCATCAGTCATCCAAATTGATTGATTCAAATTTTTGAGTAAACTAGACTTCTAGGAAAACAAATCTCTCTGAAATAAGTATATCCAAATTTAGACCCCATTGGACCCATAAGGTGGTGAGTAAGGCTGTTTTTAGTCGATTACAGTTCGATTCGATCTCTGATTTTGGTGTTTACGATATTTAGGCCATAGGTTGGAGTTTCACTTATCAAATTAAGTGATTCAAATTTAAAGTAAAATAGACTTCTAGGAGAACAAATTTTTGAAATAAGTGTATTCCAATTTGAACCGTTAGACCCAGGAAATTACCGTCTAAATGGAGCTTTATTTTGGGCAATTCTGGTTACGTAATTGAAAATAGAATAGTCAGGATGTTTAGGACATGCCCGGAGCTTCGAGTGCTCGAATTGGATGATTCAATTTACGAATAAAATAGATTTATAGAGGAACAATGGACTTGAAGGAAGTTGTGTAAAATATGGCTCATTTGTTCCCAGAAAAATTTTACAAATGACGGTGTGTTTGGTAGAAAACAACCCTAACTAGAAACCTAAATAAGCCAACCGGTATTGTTCTCTAATTGTGATGGATTAGGGGTTGGTGACGAGGAAAACACAAATTAAATTCGAGATTCCGAGGATAGGAATCGAAGTGCGACGACCTTTTTGGTTCGTTCTCTATTCTTCTCTTCTTATTTCAAGTATCAAAATTGTTTGCGCAATTATTGAAATGATTTTCAATAAAACTACATATTGATTTATTTTAAGTGATTTGAGAATATTGATTGTGAAATGATTACCATGAAAAAAAAAATTGCATGAGTATTGAAATGTCCTATTTGAGTATAAATGTATATACCCTATTGTAAATTTCTATGACTAATTTTTAATGCCCTTTATAGAATGTTATCCGTCATATTCGAGTTAAGGATAGATTGAGTATACTGTAAGAGTCAAACAAATAAAATCTTGTGAATAAAGAACATAATGTAGTGTCACTCCCGTCAGTAGCCGGCGGGAGTTGGGTATCGAGTAGTGTTCTAAAATGATTTTATAACTAGCTACTTATTTCAGTAGGTTTATCTTGTGTTATAAACATTTTTATACTGTCTGCGGCCAGGCGGGACCATGCGGTGATTACATTATCTGCACACGAAAACGCAGTTCGGATCTTTGATCCACTCACTAGAACTCTTTGTGAAATACGTTGAATTTTTGAATAGATTACTACATATGATATATTCTAGAATAATCAGCAATAGCCAATGTATATAAATGATTCTTATATGTATTGTGGCCATATTGATGATAGTAAAGCATTGCTTTAGAAAAGTCACATGATTTGTGTTAAAAAAAAATAAAGAGAGAACTTTATAGAACCACTAAGCATGAAAATGCTTAGCGTGTTATTTTATCATCATACAATCTGGAGTTAAGCGGTTGAAATCTGAAGACCGTGCTGTATGATCATCGTCTACAAGCGCCGCAGTAATAAGTAGCCGACCGTACATACATAGAAATCCCGTGATCGCTTTTTGACACTTTTTGTAGTAAAACTTCGTTGAAAATTGAACTCGATAAATATTTGTAAATGTTTTTATATTTAAGCGGCTTATAATGCCGTAATGTATAAAGGTGGGAAATTGAGCAAATGGGCATATAATGCCATACTGAATGAAAATGTGTTTTGAGAACAAAATGATGGGCCCCCTTTAAGTTAACGTGATATATACGTATATATTTTCATAAGAATAATTATCCTTTACAAATGAGTATTTGAAATGTGTTTTATTGATAAAATGAATTGTCGGGATTAAGTAAAAGAGGACCGTCCGGATCCGTTAATTACTCGGGTTGGATCGGGTCGGGTGGTCGGAGTCTTGTCTGCGATCCTCACCTTCTGCATTATTATGGCTATAGTGACTCATTTTGATTTGGAGTTGCATCAAATGGATATGAGGACAACTTTATTGAATGGAGATTTAGTTGAGGATGTTTACATGTCTCAGCCTATTAGCTTTTAGGAAGTTGGTAAGGAACACATGTTTTGTAAAGTCCATAAATCCATTTATGGTTTAAAGCGAGCTTCTAAGAGCGGTGGTATCTGAGTTTGATGAAGTTTTCACGTAATGGTTTAAGAAACGTCGTCAATCAATGCATAAATATATGAAGGTCAATGAAAGCAAATACATGTTCTTGGTTTTATATGTTGATGATATTTTGCTCATAGTGATGACAGCGTCGATGGTTGAAACAAGTGGAGTTATTGTTTAACCATTTTGATATGATGGATCCTGGGGAGCATCTTCTATATCTTGGCGCTATAGATACTTCGCTGATAGACCTAGTGGCATTCTAAAATTTGTCTTAATAGATGAATATTGACGCCATTACGAAAATGTTCAATATGCAATCATGTTATTCTAGTAAGGCACCAATTGTAAAAGGTGACAAATTTTCCAAAGGCATTGTCCTCAAAATGATATTGAGAGAGATCAGTTGAAAGTAATCCCTTATTCTTTAGTTGTGGGCAGCCTGATGTATGCTCAAGTATGCCCACACCCTGATATAGCTTTTGTTGTTGACGTGTTGGGTAGGTACTTGAGTGATCCTGATCAAAGTCACTAGAAAACGGTTAAGAAAGTTTTAAGGTGTCTTTAGGGTACCAAGGATCTCATGTTGACATATCGGCATACCGACACTCTTAAGGTGGTTGGTTTTAGTTATTACAATTATGTAGGTTGTGTGGATGATAAAAAGTCCACTTCTAATTATATCTTTATGATGGCTGAAGGAGTTGTTTTGTGAAAAGTGTCAAGTAGACACTTACAACTTCTTCTACTATGGAGGCAGAGTATGTGGCATGTTATGAGGCTACTTGTCATGCAATATGGTTGCGGAACTTCATTTCATCTTTGGAGGATGTCCACTCCATTTTTAGACCGCTAAAATTGTTACGCGATAATTTTTGCAGCTATATCTTTACCTTAAGAACTGCTGGAGCACTTCTCGCTCCAAGCACATTGATGTGAAGTTCTTTTTTGTTAAAGAGAAAGTTGTAGAGTCCCTCATTTCGGTTGAACACACGCCTACGACTATCATGTTGGTAGACCTACTAACAAAAGGCTTACCTATTTGTGTGTTTCAAGAACACGTCACCCACATGGGATTATTAAGAGCCTAGACTCTTTGTTTTAGTCAAAGTTTTTCCTTTTCATGTATTTTGTAAGGAAAACTCATGTTTTTTCATTATTACATGCACATTTTGACGTTTGTCATATTCTTCTGATTTTGTGTCATTTTGACCCAATGAGCAGCAAAAATGATGTTTTCATTCAATCAATACTCTTGTCATTGAAATGCTTCTAGATTAGTAGAGTCTAATTATGTATGATTTATGCATCCTCTCGGTGTATTAATTGTATATGATTGGTTATGCCTATGTAAGTATCTTGTGGAAGCATTTGAGTTATGATTTTGATTAGTAACACCTGATTATTACAATTTATATATCCTCTCAGTATGTTAATTGTATATGATGGGTTATGGCTATGTAAATTTATTGAGAAAGCATTTGAGTTATGATTATATCGTTTAAGTGGGAGAATGTTAGATTAATTTATTAATTATGAATCATATTACAATTTTAATTGTTTAATTGCATATGTTAATTATGGGTCATTTATTGGATTATTTAATATTAGCTAGCTATGGGGTCTATGGTTATATTTTCTCCTTTGCTTTGGTAAGCCAGTGGAGCCAAGCGATTGTTCCCTTGTGCTCTATATATATAAGTAAATAGAACCCTAGGATTTTACAAGAGTTTGATAGAACACGGTTTGGGGAAATGAAATAACCATCTTCAATCCTAGCCATATTTTTTTTTGATCTCATCCTTTACAGATTTTGGAGACAAATGGCGATCAATAATTCCGGATCCATGTCAAGTATGTTTTCTACACACTACGAATTGATATGTTTCATTGGTTCAATAAAATTATTTTGTAATGTAATTGTTGGGTCTTTTGATTATTGATAAATTGTTTTTTAATTTCGATAAATACTCTTGATTTTACAAAATAATCAGCATTTATATCTTAACCCTCGTCCTTTGCAATCTTGATATGAAAAATGGTAAATAAAGTAGATTTAGTAGTAGCTATTCCAAAGCAGGAAATGTTCACATATAACATAAATGAATCCAAACACCCAATATCAAAATAAACATTAATATGTTAATATATCATCGTATAGAAATCTTCCCCTTTTTGTTATAGAGAAAGACAAAGGGCAAAAGGAGATATTTTCAAACATATGAAAAATATAATTCTTGATAAGCACATAAATTGAACTAATAAAAATCTAAGAAATTCTTACATGTAATTGAAATCATAGAAAATTGAAACGTGGTGTTTATGAGCAGAAATACTCTTAAACTTTACTTCCATTTTGTCAATAAAAGGATAACGTTTGAAGTGTAGTCGACCAATATTTGCTATCATCCATCATTTAAAAAAATATTTACAATATTCTCAAGCGATCTTTAGTTACAAGAAGTAGGAAGAATTTGAAGTGAATGAGTTAGGAGAAATACAATAGCAAATTTAAGTTGAAATGGACAACACATTAATACTCTTCTGCAAAGAAGATTAATAAGTAACAAAAATACCTTTATTTTTCCTTTTCTTTTCTTTTTTGCAAAATCTTTTTAAAATCGTGAAACTAGAACATAAGTGTTTAAAATTAATTCTTTCCTCTCTCATGCAAATCCATCACTTTCAAACTGAATGAAGGCTGCTAGATGTTATTCAAGCCAAATTGTTTCTAATTTATTTTTTTTCGTTATAGTACTTCAAGAAAAATATGTTTTATAAAAAACAAAAGGTTGCCTCTTTGATAGAACCAAGTCCTTTAAGACTTGAGCTGTCCGTGGGTTGCCAAGCCCACGGCAGTTCCAATTCATGCAATTCATGGTTCATGGTAGGCCAAGTATTTCCAACAATAGCAATGGCTTCATTATTTCTTCATATTCGAAAAAATAAGAATTTTTAGATTCGATATAATCACATCTCATCCATTTTTTTCCAAGACTTAGATTTGAATCATAACATAGATATCCATTTAGTGGAATATGGTATAACATGTAACTTCACTCAAAGAGCTCTTATATGTATGGTATGTAGGAAACCATGATATATAGGTAAAAATAAATTTTAGCTATTTTAAAATAGATCGAGGATATGGATGCCACAAATGGAAATCTATATGTATGTAGAGATCGATAGGGGATGAGGGGGAAGTAATTACGCTTAAAGTTTCACATCATAATAGTGTTAGTTGATGAGCTTTACTTCGGAAACAAAAAGAGTAAAGTACACTTCATTTGGGTTATTCTCTCAATTACAATAAAATGCATCTCCATCTAGTATGAGTTGGCGATTAAAGCATGAGTTGACGATTAAAGCATACATGGATAGAACTTACAACGGGGTCTCGAAAAACAAGTAATTTCCTTTTTTAGGTTCATTAGGGTTCTTATCGGTTGGAACTTCTAGTTTTTTTGGTAGGAATTTGATATCTTTATTTCTGTCTCAACAAATAATTTTTTTTCCACAGGGGATCGTGATGTCTTTCTAAGGGATTACCAGTTACTGATCCGATTTTTAAAACATTGGTTATTTGTTACTTAGACCAATTATTTATTTATTTTAACTCATCAATATACAAATTAAATAATTTCAAAATATGTAAATCTCTAAATTATTTATATTGAGAGAGAGGGGGGACGATAAGTGCAGAGAGAAGGGGACCACGTCGAGAGTTTTTCTTGAGGAGAAGCTGAAGCAGAGATGAGGGACAATGCTTGTCTAATTAGTCAAAGATTGGTTGGAGGATCTCTCTGCCTGCAACCTTCATCTTTTTCTGGTCTTTCTGGTATTAGATTTTTATATTATTAACATCACTATCATGATTATTATTTGAAATGAAACGTTTGTTTTGGGCTGCTGGTATCATGGAGTTGAAAAACGTATGTCATAGATGTTTGGTGTGTATGATTTGTTTGGAGATGTGCATGTTGGATAATTGGGGGTTGACTGTGTGCTGTAGAATGAGATGTTGATCTTATAATTCTCTTTTAACTTTCATACTTTGTTCTTTCTTTTATAAGATGCTACCCAAGACGTAGATAATCGTTTGTTTTCAATTACTATTGGTATTAATACCTCTCAGATTATAATTTAGAAAATATAAAATTTAAGATCTTTATGTTTAAAAAAAAAAAAGACAAATACGACTTCCCTAGGAGTTAGGAAAACAATTACTATTGTCTACTGCTTTTTTTGGTTTCACGTTTGCAGTAAAACAGTGAGTATAAAGTTGTATAATCCTGCTTCAACTCAATTCCAATCATATTGAACAACTACACCATATCAAATTTCAAAGCAAGCTCATGCAACATTTCACATTTCACACGAATGTTAGTCACTTTCATGTTAAGAAATAGGAAAAAAAAATTGGTAGGAAAATGAAACAAGTAAAAGCCTTACCCTTCAGACACTAGCAATTCCTTTTTACCAAAAATCAAGCCATTGAATAGTTCTGCGATAAATCCTAACCACAATTTATTAAGCACTCTGTCTATCTCTTTCATATGTACTTTACATGGTCAATTCTGCAGTATAGTAGTTTTTTTTTAATTAGAATATACATAATATATAAATTAAGATAAATATTTAAGATAAAAATAAAAAAAAAACTCACACCATCACCGGGATGCAATAGAATGTCTACAAAAGGCAACAAAATCATATCTATTAATTCCATAAGGGTGTTTGTCATACTCCAATATGGCTGTGAATTTCTCATCCATTGGACCAGCTGTCCAACTGCACTTAGATGCACATCCTTCGAAGACCATTTGAGGCATGTTTTATACGGGTTTGAATAAAAGTCCATGGCTCTATATAAACATAACCTGAGAAGATTTTGCATGTTTGAATCGAAAAAATTGGATATCAGCGTAAAAACCGAGAATTTCTATTCAAAAATAAAAATAAATGAATAAACATGATAAATTACTAAAAATCTATAGTTAAATTTGATTAATTTTATAAAAACTAAACATTGCTCTTCAGCATTAGTAGAAGGTTTGCTCAACACGAACATTGCGTTTAAGCTCATCATCTCTGAGAATTGAGTTGCATTCACTGCTGGAAAATCAACTAGAATTTCAGATATCATATCCTTAGCACACTCAGTCTTTTGATGCAATCTCTCTAGTTGCAAAGTTAGTAATTTTGCCTCTATAGTTTCCTTTTGAATCAGTCAGTACTGTTATGGATGAGGACTTAAAAATCCCGTGACATCTATCTCTATTGAAATAAAAAATTTAGACTCATTAATTCTTAAGCAATAAATTGATAGAAATCATCAACAACTTAACATAAATATACTTTTTATGAATAAAGCAGTGAATATATTAATCATAAAGAACATAAAAATTTGCCCAATATACTAGAAGTATAATAGGAAGGACAAGTGAAAACAAAGAAACAAAGGCAAAGAAATACCCACATTTAAAAAATCATCTAGTTGGAGCCTTGACTAATCGATCGTGGTCGCATCGGAGATAATCTCCATAGCCTCCTTTGCTCAATGCAGTATGAACCCGATGAGTACGCCTCGCCGGATCTCCTCCGTGAATGTCGAAGGATGATGCGCCTAAACCTGCGGGAGGTTACTCGGACCTCCACGACTACCTAGCTATACGATGCATTGCTATAATTTGCCGCCGCAATACCTACGACCTCACTTGAGCTTGCTGATCAAATGCGGTGGGTAGAATTCGAATGTCGGTGGTGCCTAACTAGGTACTGGAAATTTGACGTGTCGTAGAATTACTTTCAAAAGACCTTCTCAAAAAACAAACAAAAAAGCTTAATTAAGAAAATATACATTAAAAATATTAATAATAACAAGACACACTTACCATAATATTTGCAAAAAATTGGCTTTATATGAATCATCACATGTAACAGAACCATTCAACTTCATCCATTTGTCAAAATCTAGATGAGCCTCTTACACAAAGCAATATACGCTTGGACCTTGACCATTTTGATGAACAAACTTATCCAAGCACCGAAGAACATACAACGCATTGCTTCTTTAGAAATATTGAATGAAATCTCGTTGCGGTGCAACATCCATTTGTTTGGTTTTGATAGGGAATGCGAAGTCCATGTTTTTATTATACTTGACGTTCTCATCATCAATAATAGCCAGACACACAGGAAGGAATCCTAATGAGGTTGAAGATTATGACACACATATGTGGAAGTGGCGTGTCTGGTAAATTACCTCCAGACCTTCTCGAAAAACAAAAAAAAAGGCAATTAGAAAATATACATTAAAAATATTAGTAATAATAACAGACACCTCAAGATATCAACAAATCAAATAGAGTAAATAATTTTCAATTTAATAAGGATAAAGCATTAAAAACTTTCAAAGAGGAAGTAGAATCTGCGTCTCCGCCAGACAGGAAGTGAAATCACGTCTCCCTTGAATAGAGGGCATTTGCTAAGAAAGCTTGGACCTCTCTACAAACCTAATATTATCTTTTCTTCTTCTTCTTTTCTTCTTTTGGTAGAAAGAAACCATGAATCAAAGTGTCTACACATTTGATTGAAAGAACGAGGAACATAATATTTTAAGTCATGCACCAGAACCAGCAACACTTTTTTTTTTTTAATAAGTAAATGAAGGTAGATTACAAAAAGGCACTGAAATAGTGACTTTGTCATCACCAGAAAAAGCAATCCTCCTTAAGCGCCTGAGACTCAATTGGGATGTCTGAAAACATTCCCTACCTCACTTACACCCTACCAATCAATAAACTCAACTATAATTGAAGAACCATCCAAAATAGACAATTAAGACTTTGACCAAAGAACATAAACAAAAGAAGTCTTCAACCTTTGTATAGGCAACATCTCAACCTCTGTATATAGTTTCAAGTTTAGGTTCGTGGTTTAGGGTTTTAGGGGTTAGAGTTTTAAGGTTTAAGTTTAGAAGATTTAGGGTTTATAAAGATCATATAGTACCTATATTCTAAAAAAAGATTTTATCCAATAGTTGATTTTGGTTGTTACAAACAAATTCAAAGTTGAACAATTATACGATCTTAGTTTAGGAGGGGTTGTGAAGAGATGACAAACTCTATTGTCTTGGTTGGTGATCATTAAGGTTTATTAACTAGTTACATAACATTGTTGAGCTGGTTAAACATGGTTAGAAGTTATTTATATGATGAGAAAGCTATTTAAACCATAATACTCTTCTTTCAGAGTCAATAAGAATACTCTTTCCATCAACTTTGACATTAATACATATACATATATGTGTGTGTGATGGGAAGGAATATTTTCTGACATCATAGAATGGTGTGCTATTCCGTTCAATTCCCTTAGAAGAAGAAACGTGACACCTCTTGTTTTCTGTGATGATCCTATTATCCTGAGCAGGCTACATTAGAACTTTCTTTTCCCTTTTTTCATATGAGAATTGCTGCTTATGGAGTATCCCTTTTGTAGTTTAGTAGAACTAAAGGAATTGGTAAACCCCACTCAAACTATCTCACTCACAAAAAGGCGAATTCAAAAATTATTTGTGGGAGAAATTGATTTTGTTCTATTTATGTCTGATGAAATCTTTAAGATATAGTTAAAGCCCAAGATTACCATTGGTTTTGTTGCCTCATTTTCATTTTCATATTTGTATTTGGCATCTTTTGGTGTCCTTTTTCTTGTTGTCAATTCATAATTCTATTTATTTATTTGAATGCAACATGGTCGTATCATTTAAAGATATTCTGTATCCATGCTGGGCTTTTACGTATTTCTAATAAAAGTAGTCATTATTTGTAACCTACGCCCATTGCGTTTCACTCTCTTCTCAGTCTGGTCGTAGTTTTAGAGTCTCAATCATCAGGTTTCAGAGTCATCTCTGTATGGCGGTTGCCAAATCGATCGATTGGGTTTCTAAGTGTGAATATCCTGTGATTGTTGGTGTGTATTATGTTGTGGTTTTTGCATGTTTTGGTCCGGGGACCTTGAAGCTGGGGTTGTTTGCTTTATGGGTTGATGGATTGATGGTCCGGTGGGGGTTGTTTTATTTTTATTTTTTTGGTTTATGGTTTATGGGCTATGTTTTGGTGTGTATTGAATTATTTTTGTGTTGTGTATGTTGATGGATGGTTATTGTTTGGATTTGGTTTTCCTTGGTTAGGTTGTTGGGTTTTGTTTTTTACTTGGTTGTCTGTATTTTTAGTTCAAGTCAGTTCTGAATTTGTTTGTTTATGAAGGAGTTGAGCACGGGGATTGGAATCAATTGGCTTTTGTATGAGGAACCCTTGTAGTGAGCTATAGGATTGGATTTTATATTGGAATTTCTCTCCCCTTTTTCTTCCACTATTCGTATTGCCACGAGAATGAATCTGCAATGAGGATTGAGTGTGGATTTTACTTTATGAATTTGGGCGAGGGGTATATGACTGAATTTAGCATTAGAATTTTCATTTTTATGTGTTGGCTCAATTGTGGGTTGAGGAGTGAAACTTCACATGGGAGCATCCATAATTTCCCAGTGAAGTTTTTTCTCATATTATTGAAGTAAGTGTGTACACAAGGTTATTGCAATGGTTGATTTAGAAACTATTTACCCTTTTCGGGTGGTGAATTCCACTTGCATATTATTATGCTTACAAGGGCTTTATTGTGGTGCTTCAGATGAGTGAGGTTTGACTTGAATTTGTCAAAGGCACGAAGCAGGCTCACGGTAAATTTTTTCCACTTTTTCATATGAGAATTCTTTGTATGGAGTATCCCTTTTGTGGTTGATGAAGCCCAAAGGAATTGAGTGGCATTGAAAGTATCTGAGCTCAAAAAAGACGGGCTGAAATTATTTGACGGGAGAAATTGATTTTGTTCTATTTGTAATCTATTCAGGAATCTTTAAGATATAGTTAAGCCATTACATTGGGTTTTTGTTGCTTGCATTTTCATTTTCATATTTGTATTTGCCATCTTTTGGTGTCCTTTTTCTTGTTGCCAATTCATAATTCTATTTATTCATTTGAATGCAACATGGTCATATATGATGAAAAAATTATAAGAGATAATGGATACATACCAGAAAGAATTACAGTGGAATATAGAGATCTTGTTTGCTTCACTGGATCATTTAGCGACAATTACATAAATGAAATGCCACTTATTTCCACAATCTAAAGTTCTTCTTCTTTGGTAGAGATTAGAGAGTAATTTTTAAGGTAGTAATTTCTGAATCCTAAGTTCCCTTTTCACATTTAGACTTTTCAAGTAGACCAATACAAACTTGTGAACAACAAAGTTGTACTGTTTGTTTCCCTTCATTCTTATACAATAAGAAATCTAGAATGCCTTTTGGTAATGTTGGTAAATCATTTAAGCCTTGATTTCATCAGAATTCAGAACTCATCTTTGCTAATTCTCTTGCCCAAAAATCAATTCTTGAACTTTTCATGAAGCACATGATTATATAATTCACAAGAATGCATAGTCTTCCTTAAAAACTCTTTGGATTAGGTTGGAGATTTTTGGCTCTTTCCAATCGGCTAATGACTTAAAATGCACGATTCGAGCTTTGTACATCTTGTGCTGTCTGAAGTCATTAGGCGATTGAAGGCTTCTTGTCGGCGATTTTAAGGAAGACTTTAATACATCTTGTAATTACTATAATCAAAATTTCTATGAAAAAGTTGAAAAGAGAATTGACGAGTAAGTAAAGGTAGTTAAGTGGATGAAATTGAGAGGTTTTACTTTGCAACAGTTACAAAAAAGAGCATTCTAATTTCTTATTAGATAAGAAAATGAAGAGGAAAACAAACATTTAACTTTGTTGTTCACACAAGACTGGTAATCTGCAAAAAGTAAATGTGAGCAGGAATTTGAAGTACTACCTTAAATACTCTCTATCTCTACGAGAAAGATCAGATGTAAAAATAGTAGCATTTCATGCAACATCTTCATTAACAAGCAAATACTATATTCCTTTATGTGCTACGGCTGCTCTTATCTCAGCCACTCTCTTATAATCCACACAAATGCTCTCTTGTTCATGTGCATTCCGGAAATGAATAAATAAGGTATGGTGACACGAAAAAAAGACATAAAAGCAACAAATACGAAGCTATGAAAAATAATACGAAAGCGCAACAAACTGTAACGACTTAAATATATCTTAAAAGATTCTGGAAAACAAATAAAAATATAGCTGAAAATCGAAATTTCTCTGATCAGTGGCTGCCTTTAGAGTGAGATGAAAATTGGCTTTACAATTCATACAGTTCTACTAAACTTACGAAGATACTCCACTGATCTCATATGAAAAAGGAAAAAATTCTAGCCGAAACTGGAACCCCAGTCTATGCTGCAAATTCAGAATCACAGCTCGCTCGTACGAGAAGCTTTCCTAATACTACTGTAGCACAGCATAATAATGTAATGAAATTGGAATACCACGGAAGTCAAATGTGCAATCGACCGTGCCGACAACACTGTATTTTACGCACTTCAGTAACATGAGAAAGAACTCGGCTGGAAGGTGGATAGCTCCCCGTCAATCGAGTTTCATACCGACCGAGGAGTGAGCACCAGCACATAAAATGAGGATACAATGCGAGATCTAAGTAATCATACCATGAAGTACTAGGCCGTCACGCTGACTTCTCCACTTGACTAAGGCAGCGTGCGGAGTGAAAAAGGGAGGAGAAAATTCAACATAAATCAGTCTGCTCACTACAGGGTTCCTCACTCTACTTTGTGAGTGTGGATATCTTCATTTCTCTTTCTCCTTCAGAAAAGCAAGAATCGATTTATACAAATTGTTTAGACCCATCACGACAAACTGACGACATTAAAAACGAAACATAGAGCCAATTGATTCCAATCCCCGTGCTCAACTCCTTCATAAACAAACAAATTCAGAACTGACTTGAACTAAAAATACAGACAACCAAGTAAAAAACAAAACCCAACAACCTAACCAAGGAAAGCCGTCAACTGATAACCATCATTAACATACACAACACAAAATAATTCAATACACACCAAAACATAGCCCATAAACCATAAACCAAAAAAATAAAAATAAAACAACCCCCACCGGACCATCAATCCAACAACCCATAAAGCGAGCAACCCGGCAGGTCCGGACGAAACATGCAAAAACCACAGCATAATACACCAACAAATCGCCGATATTCACGCCAGAAACCCGTCGATCTGCGATTTGGCATGCCATACGAGAGATGACTCGTCTGGGATGATTGAGACTCGAAACTACGGCCCAGTTGAGAAGAGTGAAAGCGCAATGGGTAGAGGCGACCTTGAAAAAAGTGTTCAGCTAAGCTTAGAAACAAACAATAAAAATACAAACTAAGGACACATTTGGAAGGTGATACTAAGAAGTGTTTTAAACCTAAAAACATTTTAAAGTGTTTTTTAGGAATGAAGAATTATTTAGTAACAATTTTAAAGTGCTTTTGAAGTTCGAAAAACAGTGCATTGTTTTTTTTTTTTTTTTGAGAAGCACTTGATGAAGTGTGTATTTTTAAAAACTCTTTAAAAGTTTTAGGATATTCCCTAAAATACCTACTTGTCTATACTTAAAATATCTAATTATTTTCCTTAAAATATATATTTATATAATTTAAAAATCTAGATAATATAATATAATTTAAAAATTCAAATAATTCAAATATTTATGTAAATAATTATTAATAAAAATGTATATAATAATAAAAATGTGTATACTTTTTTATTATTAACGTATTTACAGAAAGATTTGAATTATTCGATTTTAAAAAAAAATTAGGGTTTGGTTTCGGGTTTGCGTTTTGCGTTTGTGTTTGCGTTTAGCGTTTTGCGTTTTTGCGTTTGGCGTTTAGGCGTTTAGGCGTTTAGGCGTTTAGCGTTTAGCGTTTTAGCCTTTTTGGGGGTTGGGGGTTGGGGATTAGGGATTGGGGATTGGGGATTGGAGGTTAGGGGTTTTGGGGTTTTGGGGTTTGGGTTTTGGGTTTTAAGGGTTTTGGGTTCAAATGGTTATGGGTTTAGATGGTTATGGGGTTTATGGTTTACGGTTTAAGGTTTCGAGCTTTTAGGTTTTAAGGTTTATGGTTTAGATGGTTATAAGTTCGGGGTTCAGGTTCGAGATTAGGAGCAACCTAATAAAAACAAAAGGCTATGTAAGAAAAATTAGGATAAAAATAGTGATACAGAATACAAGCAATTAAATCCACTTTCTTCTTAACTAGTATGCTACTTCAAGTTCATTTCTTAATATAAAACTAGGTCTTGAAAACTATATTAAAATGAAATTACCACTACTAAATATTAAAATAACATGGCAATTCTTTTAGTAAAAATAATCAACTTGGGGTCCTTCACATGCAAAAGTTTTATATAGGGCAATGTGAAATTAACCAAAAGGTAATAAAGAAAATAATTAAGCACAAAATAACACAATTGAATGGTTTTGTCTTGTGTTCAAATCGGTTGAGGGTGCAGATTGTGGAGAATGTGGAGTTTGGCTCTTGAATTGGGCACCAAGGTAAGGGGGCACTCCTTTTCTTATTTAGGACTCCCTTTAGGGACTCTCATCCTTAGTTGTGACGTGTGGGATGGCATAGAAGGAAAGGTTCAGAAAAAGGTGACGACTTTGTGGAAGAGTGATACTTGAGGTGGGAAGATTAGGCTCATTAGAAGCACTCTTTCTTGATTGCACATCTACTTCATGTCTCTTTTTCGATTGCCTAGAAGGGTAAGATTGAAACTGGACCAGATCCAGAGAGAGATTCTTTGGGGTGGGGGTGATCTAAATAAAAAGCCTCATTTGGTGAATTGGTCGACGGTTTGCACTATGAGGGAGGGGCTTGGGGTCAAGGGCCTCTCTATCCTCCCGATAGGGCTCTCTTGTGCGAAAGTGGGTTGGCGCTTTGCTAATAGAAAGGGATGCTCTGGTGAGTCATTATTAGCCTAGAAGTTTTGTGAAGGATAGGAGGCTGAAATGTTATATGCTTTTCGAGGAGTGCTTATGGTTGTGGGGTATGGAAGGGAGATCGAGGAATGGGAGTTGTCGCCTCACATGCGAGGCTTTGCTTTGGGGAATGAGCGAGGATATGTTTCTAGAAGGATGTTTGAGGTGTGGCGGGTGGCTTTATCAGAAACTTTCCCTCTTTGTACAGGTTAGGCGGTCGATAAAGAGACGTTTGGAAGGATAAGCGAGGTCTTCATGCTTTTCTAAGGCCTTTTAATGATTGGGAAGTGGGAGAGGGATGAAAGTCTCTCCATGTTGTTCATGTTAAGAGAGTGCGCTTACTAATCAAAGAAGACTGATGCTTTAAAGAGACTAAAGATAGGCTTTTCTCAAGTTAGAAGTGTTTCTATGGGGTGGGGTCTTTGGTGTGTAGACCCTACTAGGTGGGTTTTACTTAGGAAGCCTCTTAGGGAAGGTGCTAACCACGGATTATCTCGAGAGGAGGAAGAGTCCTCATGGAGATGTTTTCTATGTGAAGAGGAGGAAGAGTCGATTGATCACTTACTTGTTCATTGCTCAAAGGCTAAAGTGTTGTGGGATCATCTCTTAGGCTTAGTTGGTGTTAGTTGGGTTTTCCCCAAGTCGGTTAGGGAGACCTTTCTCTCTTGGCGCGAGACTTTTGTTGGGAAGAACTGTAAGAAAGCTTGGATGAAAGCCCCTTTATGCATTTTTGGACTATTTGGCTTGAAAGAAATAGTATTTCTTTCAATAACAAAGAAATAGTATTTCTTTCAATAACAAAGATTTTTCTATGCAAAGG
Source organism: Tetrastigma voinierianum (assembly GCA_016808115.1). Lineage (NCBI taxonomy): Eukaryota > Viridiplantae > Streptophyta > Magnoliopsida > Vitales > Vitaceae > Tetrastigma > Tetrastigma voinierianum. The sequence goes on along the minus strand of JAEQBH010001731.1, from coordinate 221,607 downwards.
ATGAAGTCTTCTTTTGTCTGCAATTTATGGTCTTAGACAAATCTGTATATGGTGGATAGACCTAGTTCTCCAACTGATTTTTTGAATTGGTTAGGTTGTAGATGAGGTCCGATGGGTATAGTTGTGGGCTGGTGGGTATAGTTTTTTCTTTATTTCCTTTTTATTTTCTTTTACTCCCCTTTGGGGACCCTTTTGTAGACTCCCTGTGTGAAGAAATATAAGAGAAGGATGCTTTTCTTATTGATTGAATGAGTGAGTTAGTATTACATAATATAGACACCTATATATATATATATATATATATATATATATATATACAAAAGAATGGAATAGACCAGAGGATAGGATATTCAAGGTATATCCCTGAAGAAGTGATAAATCAAGGATATTCTAAGAATATCTATGATTCTCAACCTTTCAGCCACTCAATGGAGCATATAGGTTATACCGCAGAACTTGTTATAAGGTGTACTTAATCCTGACCGATGCCGGCGACATTATGTGCACGGTATTACGATGGAGTTGATGTCATCGGATTAAGGACCCAGAAGAAGAGAAGAGCCACCCAAGAGATGCGTAAGAGAGAAGATTCACTAGGAGAAGGTCGTGAAGATCAGAGTGGGAGAAGATCCTTAGAAGAGACCAGGCTAAAAGATATATCGGAAGAGATCCAACTGAGAAGATCCGTCGAAGGAGATCGACTGAGAAATATGTCAAAGGAGATCAGGCGGAAGATCACGGAGGAGATCCGGCTGAAGATCGCAGGGAGATCAGGCGAGAGATCAGTCGAAGAGTTAGGCCCTCCTGGAGATCTGTAGGGAAGATGGCTCACTCCCGGGACCCGATGGCTTTGATACCATGTGAAGAAATATAAAGAGAATGATGTTTTTCTTATTGATCGAATGAGTGAGTTAGTATTACATAATATAGAGACACCTATATATATATATATATATATATATATATATATATATATATATATATATATATATATATACAAAGAATGGAATAATTGAGAGGATAGGATATTACAGAATATCGCAGGGATATCAATCGGGGAGGATATTCTAAAAATATCCTATGTTCACAACACCTTGTATACCCAAGGCTCCCCCTGCCCCCTGGGCGCTCTTCTTTTGATGAATATATTTTAACATCCATCGAAAAATCGTTAAGAGTTCTTGAACTTTTTCTACACTTTTAAAAAAATATTCAAACCGTAGCGAAATTCCTTATATGTAGAATTATACCTTTTAGACTCCATTCATGCCATTAAACTTTTACTATAATCACCCAACCTAAATCACAAAATATAAGTAAATAAGTAAAGCTATTTTACCTTGCTAAGAATGATAGCATATTTGCACATAAAACCATATTAGAATAAAATAAATATTCAAATATTCAAAATGGAAAAAAGAACAAGCATATCAATTGACAGCAACAAATATTCTATGTTATTATTTTTTTATTTAGATAATGTATTATAGGTCTTTGGAGGATGCTTTTTAACATTTGGACTTTGATTTATTTTCCAGATTAAAGCAAGCAAAAAAACCAAACTGTAATTATGTTAACATCAGTTTTCTATCTAGATCTTGTTAAGCCATTAAAATTATAAACACAAAATCATTGAAGGTATTCACATAAAGAATGGCTTTTCTTTTATGGATAATTCACATAAAAGAATATTACTAAGAGCAATTTCACAAGCTAGGAGTATTTCCCTGTATATATCTAGTCTTTTGTTTTAGAATTACATACCAAGCCCAATTTCTTGTTATACATTGAAAAGAGACTACCATCTGCCCAAACATCAAGGCTATGTTTGGTTCCCAAAAAATCTGAGTGGAAAATGTAAGGGAAAGAAAATAGGGGGAAAAGTATAAGAAAAGAAAAAATGAAGGAAAATAAAAATATAACCGACACAATATTCTTATTTACTTCTTCAAACCAATTTATTATTTACACTAATAAATATAAAGAAGATTAAATAACTTAAAAATATGTAGTTTGCATGTAATTTTATACATATTTGATGTTCTTTGAAAATTCTCATTATCCAACCAAATATTAGAAAATCATTTCAATATAAAGATTAAATAACCCAAAAGAATAATAGTAAGTTTTCAAGTAATTTTATTCATATTTGATTTTCACAAAAGAAATTCCCATTATCCAGCCAAATATAAGAAAATAATTTTCATTAGTATTTTTTTCTTTCCTTAATAGTTTCGGTAACCAAGAAAATGCATTACAAAGAAAGGTTGTGCAATACCATAATACATTTCATTGAATAGAATATCCAAGAACTTCATAACATCACCAAGATTTGTGCCAAAAATAATCAAATAACCTTTAATAATAAATAAAAAGCCAAAAACTCATCTCCAATGGCATGCAACTAATCATCAATTTAATAAAAAAAATCAAGGCTTGCAAGTTCTCGAGTTCAAAGGAAAATATAAAATAAAATAAAAAAGTAAATCCAATAGGATTAGAAGGAAAAAAGGGTGATCTCGCATATCAAATGTGTTATTTAAGAGAAGTCACAAGGCATAATTATAAAATGGTACATGTATTTTAAGTTTTTTTTTTGGAGAACGTGGAAATTCCACTGGCAATATAATCTTTTCCAAACCTGGCACAAAGCCCTTGATTGATAAAAACAAAGTAAATAAAGAAAAAATAAAAATAAAAAAAATAAAAATAAAATAAAAAGCCCTTACAGACCAAGAATCCTCATTTTCATTGAATTAACTAAACCAGCAAAAAGAGTGGTGCGTTTGGCTTCTCAATAATACAAACAAAAGATAGGACCGTTTTGTTTATGGGGATTTAAAAAAAAAAACTAAAAACTAAAAAAAACAAAAACAAAAACAAAAACACGAAAGACAAAAACAAAATGTGAGAAAAAAATGTGATAAAAAAAAACGGAAGCTTCGTGAAATCTTAAAAAATAAGACCCCTATTTTGGCTATCAATATTCCATGAACAGATATTCCATCATCCCCAAAAAATATCATAATATGAGTGCTGCTGCAGACCCTAAGACCTTCAGGTTATTTGCCCCCATTTCTTTGGAACACAAATTCGAAAAATTACACTTCAGAACTACTGACCCTAAAACAAATGGCTGAAAGATTTCTTCAGATTCATATCAGTTTTTCACAGAAACCAAACAAAGAACAAAGAAAATAAAAGGGAAAAAGTGAAAAACGATAATAAAAGATAATCATTACCAGGTGAGGAGTGACATTATTAAGAGATTTGAGCAAGAGAGACCTTGAGACGGAAGAACAAAGTGAAACTAGGGTTTTTACTTTTTACTACGAAAGCTACGGGATTTATTGGGAAAGTTTTTATCCAGTGCATCGGTCCACATAAGAAGTTGATGAGTACGCATGTCTAGAAAGGTTTTTTTTTTTTTTAACAAACGTGTCTAGAAAGCTTAATAATGTATAACTAAAGATAAAAAAAAAATATTAAAATTCGGTATGGTTTGCTTAACTGAACTGTGACATAAAATAAAGTAATCATAGAATTTTTTTGGTTTATTATTTATATAAATTAAAACCTAATCCCATTAATATAGGTAACTTCAATTTTTAATTAATCATATATTGGTTTTTCGATTAACCATAATTAAAAAATAAATTTATAATTTTATAATCATATATTAAAATTTAAATTGTAATAATTATTATAAATACAATAAAAAATGTAAAGAGAAAAAATGAATACAATCTATTCATTTTCAATCATATATTTCTTGTGCATTATAATAAATCCGTAAATAATATATGAAGCGTATGAATTAAATATTTAATCACGATTTTTTTAATTGACTACATGTTTTAACAATTTCAATAAGAAATTAATAAATCCAAATAAATTACAGCCTATATACTTTGGTTTAAAGAAAAATGATAAAAACTTAGTTTTGAGAAAAATAAAATAAAAATGACGAATAAAAGTAAAAAAAAAGTTACAAGTCACACATAAAAGTTGATGGTATGTCACAGAAAGTTTTTTTTTTTTTTTTTTTTTAACAAACGTGTCTAAGCAATAATGTATAAGTAAAAGATATAAAAAATATTAAAATTTCATATGGTTTGATTAACTGAATCGTGACATAAAATAAAAATCAATCATTAGTTTTTGGTTTATTATTTATATAAATCAAAAAACCTAATCATTAATATGGTTAACCAAATCTTCAGTTAATCATATATTGGTTTTTCGGCTAACCATAATTAAAAAATAAATTTATAATTTTATAATCATATATTAAAATTTAAATTGTAATAATTATTATAAATTAAATAAAAAATACAAAGAGAAAAAATGAATACAATCTATTCATTTGCAATCATATGACACTTGTGCATTTATAATATATCCACAAATAATATATGAAACGCATGAGATTAGATATTTAATCACGATTTTTTTAATTGACTACATGTTTTAACAACTTCAATAGAAAATTAATAAATCCAAATAAATTACAGCCTATATACTTTGGTTTGTAGAAAATGATAAAAACTTGGTTTTGAGAAAAATAAATTAAAAACGACGAATAAAAGTAAGAAAGTTACTTTTATCAACCTGCTGAAACATGTTCTCCTACAGCAAGAACAGGGCAGACACCAAACAAGGGAAAAAAGGAAAACAATTCTACCCAAAAAAAAAGGTTAATGTTAACTAGAAAAAATTAACAGAGAAGCAAAATTGACAAACTGCCAGGAAATTGGTAAACAGAAAAATAAAAGAAAATTCACCAGATCTTGTGATTAGGATCACAAGTGTTCATCAGGTCACCATTTGCACTTAGGCTCCATCTCCGGTAACGACGCCATTTGATTCGTGTCACAGTAGGGTGATCCGAAATCAACAAAATTTATAACCTAAATTCCTCCTACTACTGTAGCATATCTACTGCAATATAGTGGCTCTAGGGTCGAACACAGGGATGGGTTTTCTTCGCACAAATGACTTACAGTGAGGTTCAATTTGGTGAATTCAATTTGGATTTTTGGGAGTTAAAGTAAACGAGGTGGTAGAATGCGCGAAACTAAAATCAACTCGATAAATATCAAAGAAAACAACAGTGTTAAGTGCAGAGTTTAGTTCTGACAAATTGGGGGTTTAGAGATCACTCTTGGCGTTGGGAGGATCAACATATGTCCATTCTCTCGGGCGAGTTCATATTTTATATAAAAACCAACCTCGATGGTATCTCGCGCGATGAAGTCTGACCATTCAAGAAACATATTCAGTTAAAAACACAATCGACGACTCAGCGCGCGATAAGATCATGATGATAATAGCAAACAATGACCTGGTCTAACATTAAGCATCGATGACGAAAACACCGGTAATAACCATGAAGGTGACTGAAGGATCAAACTGAAAGTTAAAAGGGTAGGTGGCGGTGGTGGATATAAGTGAAGAACATGGACCCTCATTTGCCTTTGATCGTGCCGGCGACGTATCGCGAGAAGGAGGGTTTCACAAACCAACATCTCTTGAGTTGTATTATAAAGCGTGTTTGCAGCCAAAAATTAAAAAGGAGAAGACTGGGAGAAGAATGACAGAAAAGCTCACGGCTGGTTTTCTTCTTCATGAAAAAGAATTATCTGCTGATTACAAATGCTGGGTTGGAGCTTATATACTACCCCGGCTTGAAATAGATTACAAAAAAACCAAAATCAAGCTATTACAAGGGTTAAAATGGGAAGAAACAAAAAATGCTAACAAAAAAGTCAAAAAGCAAGTCGCGGAAAGTGAGCAGTGGCTGCAGATGAGCTGATGTCACATGAAAGGACATTCGCAACCTACGAGAATTCTCTGAAGTTGTGAAATTTTAGCAATCCACACTTAAAATTCTACTCGGTGCTCCATTTACATTTACTTTTGCTCTTCTTTCCTTTTAGGATTTGATCTGCGGCAATGAGTTCAAAAGCTGGGTTCTTCGTGTTTGAATTGACTCGATAATTTTAACCTAATTATCTTTAAAAAAAACTACAAAAATAGCCACAAAATGCGATCAGTAGTATAGTAGGGACCTTATTGTGCAAATCGGGTTAATTACGCTGATTAGTACACAAAAGGTGCTCAAAACTGCAAATAGCAGAGTTCAAAATAGCATTTTGAGCACTAATCCTTTCGATCACGAGAAGTCTAACTCTTTGAAGGCTTTGAAGGCAAAGTTGAGCTCAATGAGGAAGAAGATCAAAGTGGATTCATTCACGTATATATGGTGAGTATTATGGTACATATGATGAGACGAGACATAACCTTAGACCATTTGCAAAGTACCTTGAATGTGAAGTATTAATACTTGAAGTATCTGCAATTTATCTTATACTCGATGGAATAGGATTAGGAGATGAGAATCACACTTCTTGTATATGTTACGATGTAAATGTGGCTAATTCCTCATTACCTAAATTCTTGTGGGGTGAAGTTTTGCATTCTGACTTATTGTTAGCGATTTTTATAGACCAAAATTTACTAAATGATTAGCATTGCTACCAAAGACTAATTAAAGTCCGTGCTGTGGCAAAACTTGTTAATAATTGAGCTATATATATAAATTTATGTACTTTGCCACCATGGTATTATCTAATCCCAAAACCTTATGACACGAAACATTAGTAAATTATGATGAAAATATGTGTTTGTCTTTTCTTTTCTTTTCTTTTCTTTTCTTTTTTTTTTTGTAAATTGGACCATTTTAAAGTGTTTAAGTGCGAGATCTATCATGCTCGAGGCGAGGCGGATTAGGACTCTTTACTGCTTTATCAGGCATTGGTGTGTCGAGTCTTATAAGCGTATCAACATATAGTGCTTAAAAATACAAATAAAACTACCACCGTAGTGGTGTTTACAATGTCACATACATACGATCCACGAGTCTCATTTACATAAACAAAATATACATTTACATTTACCCGGTCGTAGTAACCTTCGGTGATGAACCTTTACTAGTGTGCTAGCCCGGTAAAATGCTGGGAAGATCAGCTGTCTCCTTCTTACGTACCTACGGATTGAAAACCGGGTGCTAAGCTTTTTAAGCTTAGTGGGAAACATATGTATTGTATATACACATTTATAGTAAGCATATAACAATAACGGTGCTCCAGATTTTCATGCATTCATATGCCAAGACTTATCACGAGTGTTATGCTTATAACAGACTTATGCTTATTCGGATCTACCATAGGACTCATACTTGTACTTAACGCTTTTGTGCTGTTTCGGATCTCACGTAGGAGTTCTGAGCTTATTCTTATTCGAGAAGTACTAGTATTACGGTCATGCTTGATATACGTTTGTTTACTCTTATTAAATCATTCGGGTTATTATCATATAACTATGGGAATACAGACAATAATAATAAAATGAAGTAAGACCGCAGCCTGATAAGTACCCAGAAGATGTCGCAATGCGAGTGCCATGTCGCCTTGGCCAAGTGTTAAACTATTTGTCGAGCGTGCACGCCGCGTGAAGTGTCGTGGCACTAGTAGGGTCTTCGGAAGCGATCGGAGGCATTCTTTGCCAGCCAAGAGAGTGTCGTAACAGCGGGGCGTAGAAGCGTCGAAACTTGTACGCCCATACTTGAAGTGTCGTAGCACTGGTAGTGCGAAATGCGATCCATGATGCCTACCCACGTGGCGCATAAGTGTCATAGCACTAGCAGGAGTGTCGTGTCATTTCATACCTGGTCTTAGGCATTCCTACAATTATATGAATTCAGAAACTTCCTATCTTATTATAGGGCATGAAATTTGCCCACATTGAACTCGCTTGACCAAGGCGGCGTGGTACGATACATTTTTTACTTAATTTCTTTCTTATCTTAACCTTATTAATCATTTATTAGAGTTCTAATACTCTCGGTATGCGAATTATAGCTTAACTATGCAAAAATACCAAAAGCAGGGTTATAGGAACCAGTGATGCAGGTACCACTATGTTTAAATCCCAGATACCAAGCGGTTAAGGAGAGTGTTCTGGAATGCCATGGATGATCATGGTACCATTTTGCCTCTACATAAGTGGTATCGGTACCACCCCTGTTTAATCTTGTCACCCAGGAGATTCTAGATTCACCTTGTGAATGGCGGAATTCACCCTTTTTTCATTCACTTTTCTTCCATAGATCTCTTATTCCATCCTTCATTAAAAACAACATAGAATCCCTCGAACAACTCCACAAACACTTTTAATGGTGGTTTGAAATTTAACTATAAAATGTACTGTGAGAATCAAGGATTCATACGAAAGTTCACGAATTTTACAAAACCATAGAAATAGGAAGGATTCACTATCTATTTGATATCGACTAGGGTTTTTCAACTTGACTTCCATAAATCCCCAGGGTTAGAATGTTCCTAGCAAAAAACCTAGAAAGTGAACAAAACTAATATCCAAAGAAACCCTAGCGATCCATACCCAGTAGTTTTATACAAAATCATACTAGAATCCATACCTTTGCTTGACTCCTCATGGCACCTTTCTTCTTGTAACCCCTCTTCCTCATTTATTTTATTCTCCTCTTTTATCGACTCGTATGAGCTCTCTTTTGGAGACCAATGAGATATTTTTTGTCTCCCTCCCTTTTTATAGTTAAATTTTCTTTTATTTGCACTTTTTTTAGTCCTCCATCGCTTCTATTATTTGCATACAGTTATATTTATTTCACTTTGACCTCTAATCTTATCAACTTATGACTTTTATGTCCCTTTTTGACAAATTACAATTTTGTCCTTATGTCTTAGTACAATTTCCAGGTTTCTCAATTTCCATGTTTCGCATTTAAATTATGAAAATTCAATTTATGCTACAAAATACGCCCCAACGTATTTGAAAATAGTTATGGTATATTATTCGGGGTGTTCTGAGCTCCTTCTGAAGTCACCTTGATCATTACAAGTAATAAAAGTGGATTTTAAGTCTGAATGTCGTGTTACACCCCACCCCCTACTAAGCGGTAGATTATTGCCGCCACTCCATAGAAATCCATTAGTGACCTGCAACATTGAGAAATTCTGTGGAAGCGGCGCGGTACTTCTTTGAAAACTCACATAAAAATTTTCTTTTTCCAGACTTATCGATTTTGCTAAAATCTCGGCATCATCATTTGCATGTATAAGACATATTCAAAATCCACAGCCCATACCTGATTTACACTTTTCCAAATATAGCGGCAGCAATATTCTTCAGTGAGCCTCGGGCTTATTACATTTCCACAAAAGCGTACTAGCCAGCACTTTTTATATGCTCCATTATACAAATTCAAAGTATTTTCTTACAAAATATTATTAATAACAGCATTGATACAAAAGTCAGGAGAATCCTAATCTGCTCCGGTCAGGAAATTACTGTGCGGAAAATAGTTTTAAAACGAAATAATTAGCTAAACGAGCTTAGTGAGTGTATGCTTTATAAAATGTTTGCTTTTTCTGAAAACATCTCAAAACTGTAAAACTCTATTTTACAGGATATTTTCCAGAAGTCTTGCTTGCTTATTTTAAAGTTTCTAAACTTTCTATACTTGCTTGCTTTTAAAAGTTTATAAAACTTTTCTCAAATCTCTTGCTTGCTTGCTTTACCTTGCTTTGCTTTAAAAGTTTATAAAACTTTTCTCAAACCTCTTGCTTGCTTGCTTGCTTTGCTTTCCTTTAAAAGTTTATAAAAACTTTTCATAAACCTCTTGCTTTAAAAGTTTCTAAAAATTTTCTCAAATCTCTTGCTTTAAAAGTTTATAAAACTTTTTCATATAAACCGCAGAACCTAAGGCTCCGGCTGCATGTTTTGAAATAAAAGCGGGAGCACAGGCTCAGTTTTACTTTAAAAAAATAAAAGCAGGCACAGGCTCAATGGGTTTGCTTTAAAATAACCACGCAGATGCAGGCTCGTAGGTGTTTTGAAATAAAATGGAAGCTGACTGACCGTTTTGCTAAAACAAACACGGGAACTGGGCTGGCCAGATGTACCAGTGGTTGATTTTCAAAGCGCGTAGGCTGTGCTTATAAATCATCAACCCTTGGGAGGCCTTTCACCTTTGCGTACTACTGGCAGTGAACCACGGGGCACAGGCATCGGCGGAGTGGAATTGGCTGGACCAGGTCCGCTCACCTAGAGTGAAAGAACGCACAGGCACACTTCACTTCACATTTTTCGGTAAATATGGTGGAATTGACTGGAGTCTCCATCCTGCATAATTTAGTTAGTAGCGTTAACCTATATACTCCAGTACATGCCACGGTCTCCTTTAAATGCCTTGTTCATAGCTATGTTTGCCAACCGAGAGGCAAAATCTAAAATGCATGAATGATATCCACAACACCACCGTGAGCGCTCTGAGACACCTCAGCCGTTATGCTTGCTTAAAACTAAGGATTTTTAGTTAGGCCTGTTTTCGAAAATATACTTTTTGCTTGCTTGCTTGCTTGAAACATGGTTTAATAATTCAAAACCATTTGCTTGCTTGCTTGCTTGCTTGAAACATGGTTTAATAATTCAAAACCATTTGCTTGCTTGCTAAATCTCATTGCTTGCTTTTCAAATATGGTTTACCATCAAAACCATTAAATACCAGTGTAAAACAGTTTATAATAATAATACACTAGTATTTGAAAAATAGGTTTAGAACACTCACATTTTTGCTTACTAAATTTGAGCACGATTCCACAACTTTCTCCGCCTTTGCTTTTAGCCTACACACTCAAACAAATACGGCGAACACATTGTAATCGCCACCATATAGCATGCAAACGCGTACTTCATAACGCGAGTCACACTGTTGAATGCGAGAGTGCAGCTCGTTTTTCAATTTTGGAGTTCGATCTTATTTGAACCTCTCTTAATCATTTAGTAAAGTTCCTATACTAACGGTGTATGAATTTGGGCTTAATTATACGAAATTATAAGAATCTGGGCATTTTGGGTAGTGTGGTACCGGTACCCTCTGTTGATCTGGAAACTGCCATTCTTTATGGTGATCTGGAGTACCAATTAGAAAATACGTATGGTGAATCTTTGAAGTACCACCACACATTTTAATATCATGCCACTTCGTAATTTTGCCCATCAAATGCTCTAAATTTGTCTTTGGTACCAATTTTCTTCATACAACTTCTCTAATCCATAATACCTCAAAATCCAACATGGAATTCATCCAAAACCCTCCATAACACTTGTATTAGTGGCGGGAACCTCATACACTTAAAACCACAGGTGAAAATCAAGAATTAGCCTAAGGTCCACCCATTCCTTCAAAACCATGAATTGAGTGGATTCCATGTTTATTCTATCCCAGGTGGAGTTTTCCCCTGCTTCAACAATTCTAGGGTTTGGGTGATCTCTCACAAAACCCTTTAAAACAGGAAATGCTTAATCTCCAAGCGAAAGCCTTAGAAATCCAAAATACCGCTGATTTCAGGTGAAAACATACCTTTTTCTCCTTCTCCTTCTTCTTCTTCCTCTTCTTCCTCCTCTTCCTCTTCTTTTCTCCCTTCTTCTCCTCTCCTACGGGTTGCCCTAGACAAATGAGAACAAAATGTGATATTTGGTTTGTCTCATGGCCTTTTATAGTCTCAACTTTTCCTTAATTGCAATTAGGTCCTTGATCTCTCAACAATTGAAATTCAACTTGTTTTATTTCTACTTTGGAACTCTTATCTTCTTTGATTATCTTGCCCACATGTCCCATTGATCAATTACAATTGTATCCTTGCTCTAGTGCCACAATTCCGGGTTCATAAATTTATGATTTCACAATTTCATCTCCAAAATACTAGTGACACTTGGTGCTCGTATACGCCCCTACAGTTACATGTACTGTATACTCTCTCGGAACGGGGCGTTACATATCGTTCCCACGAGGATTGATGATAAATCAAAAGACTAACTACTGACTACCGAGATCCTTACTGTTGAACTCTGATATTGAAATGATGAGAGGACTAATAAAATAATAATAAAATAATTTCACTATTATGAATAAAAAAAAATTTAATAAAAGTGGATTTGAGAGTTCACTGAGTGAGACAATACTGGGAAATAGACTAATGAATAATTATCTTTTTTTTGCACCATTTTGAGTCATAGCTCAGTGATAAGTTGGAAAGCTGAATTTGTCAAAGATGCATTGTATAATAGTTTGGATTTCTCTCTTAACCATACCTTTCACTAATTAGAAATTCATGTTCATTTTTTACTCATGGATGTAATCAGTTACTTGTAAGACATAACTCTCTTTCTAAGATTTGGGTATTTTTCCTTTTCAGTACTTTACATCCAAATCTTAGGACTGAAGAATTCTTGCCCCCATAGACGGGATATTACAAGCCTTCTCCAATTAAATTGGCACCTCATCCTTCATTGCTGATGAAATTTTCCATACTCGTATTAGATCTTTAGCGACCACGGGTTAGAATGTTCATCGAGAAGCCGAAAGAAACTTATAAGCGATTAAGCGATACTTCATCCAACTATCCTCAAACCATGAGTAAGTTAGTGATCTATTTGAGTAATCTTTCGAAGTTCATTAGATTGAGTAGTCTACCATACCCCACAACGGCTTGTTCTATACCCTCAGATTCTCCATCTACATTGTACCTTGAAGGGCCTCTTAAATCATAGAATCTGATGCTGTTTGGATACTTGAGTGATTAAGTTCGAGAATAATATCAATGAAATAAATTCGAGAATTCTAACTAAGGAAGTTCTTCCACTTTAACGAGAAAAATAACAATCACTATCGACCCATTCCCTAGAGGAGCTCGATCTTTCAAAGCTGGTTCCATTAAGTGTGGCACGACGACGATGTTGGCGTTTCCATTTCTCGTCGATGGTCTTATCGAAAAATTCATTGAAATTGTAAACAAACTGAAATAAATGAACTCCAGAAATTCTTCCAACATCCATTTAAATCAAAACAGTAATGAGAAAGATAGTTTTACAATAAATTCCACCTCGAAACTGCATGCACTTCGGTTCATTTCTCAAATCTAGAAATTAAACAAAAAACTAACTAAAAAACTACACTAAAAAAAATCTACTAAAAAGGAAATAAAAGAAAAAGACTATACATAGAGTCTTGTTGCCAGAAGTCTGGATTCTGGCAATTTGCACCTGATAAAGATGCGTCTATTTATACAGAAAGCACGAAATGATGGGCCGCACTTTAAGGCACAAATTGTGGATCCCAAAATTTCTGGCCCAAAATGGTCGCTTTGTCGCGACAAAGAAAGTTCTGTCGCAACATGGCTCTTATCTTTGTCGCCCAGCTCTTGTCGTTGCCTGCAATTTCCTGTCGCGATATATTCTCATGCTATCTTCTTTGATTCTGTCGTGACATAATTTGACTTTGTCACTACATAGTTTTGTTGATGTTGTCTGTTTTATGTCACGACACGGTTATCTTTTATCGCGTCAAAAATTTCCTCCAGTAGCATGGATTTGTTGTTGTGACTGACTTTTTATTTGTCGCGACAAAGTTATGTTGTCTTGTATTGCTGAGACTGAACTCTGTGTCGCGATAGAGTCTTCTTTACTCCTTGTCGCTGGTTGAACTTTTTGTATGCAAGATTGAATCCCTTGTCGCGACAAACTTGCCTTGACTCATCTCACTTCTCTTCTATTTTCTGTCACGACATAAAACTTCTCTGTAGCGATAGAAATCTCTGACTCTGCAGCTTTTTTTGTCGCAACATAATTTTCCTTTGTCACGATAGAGATGTCTGCCTTCAGTTCATTATTATGTCGCAACATCCGTTTCTGTGTCGCAACAATCTTCTTGTCATTCTCCTCACTTTTTGTCGTGATAATAGTTGTCTCTTTCGCAACAACATTCACCTCAACCTCAAGTTTTCTCTATCGCAACAGAGAAATTCTATGTCGCGACAAAGTCTGCATATTTTTTATTATTGACTCTGAATGTTGTGTCGCGACATAGTTTTCTTCTATCGCGACATAAAATCTGCCTTGGTCTTGTCCTTAATTGAAATGTCTATCGCAACATAGAAAACCTTGTTGTAGGCACATTGTCTCATTGTTTCTCCATTTCCTGTTGCGACATAGTTGTCTTTTGGCGCAACAGAGTTCATCTGATGTCTTCGTTTCTTATGTCGCAATAGAATTGTAAGATGTTGCGACAAGGCTCCAATGTCATTTGTTTGATCAACGTCGTGACATTCTTCTTCATAAACTCACTCCTTTGTGTGTGACATAAAAATCCATTGTCAGCAGTGAGAGAGTAGATCGCGATCTATCTCAAATTGTGCCACGACGTCTTCATTTCTAGCTTACACTCAGCTTGATCCTTGTTGCAACATACCTCTGGTGGTTATATTGGAATTTTGTCGCAATATTATGATACTATGTCGTGACATAGTTTGCTGCCTTTGCCAATTTTTCTACTTTTCTTGCTAGAATTATCTCTTTTTCAAATAAAACTTGCAAAACAAAAAGTTGGTGAATTTTTCATAATTCAACATTATATTATATCCTAACTGCTAAAAAATTGCCAGAAAAATGGATTAAAAATAGATGAATTTAAGGCTCATTACTTATATTTTGAACCAAGTGTCTAGTAAGTATATTTTCAGGAAGCTCCATATGAACTTCATGGGGTCACGAGGAAGAAGCTGAGTCTTAGTCGCCATGTTTATGGTTGCAAGGTAGAAGTGAGACCATACAAGCCATGATCGATAAACTTGATCAAAACCTCATTGGTGCTTCATTGGTTATTGTGTGGGATCGAAGGTTCCAAATTTGTGCGAGATCACACACATGGCACCCGAAATATACCTTTGTCGTTTTGAGCATATTTAGGGCATTTGTAGAAATTTGACATTTTGTAGTGAAGTAAAGCATTGAAATATGAGAAACCGGGAAATAAGCAGGAGTAAATTTGTAATTGTCAAATTGGGACATAAAGTCATAATATAAAAAGATGTGAGGCTATTATAGAAATAACATAACTTGTAGAGCAAATAGAAAAGAGTTGAAGGACCAAAGTGCAATAAAATGAAACTTAAGTCAAATTAAGGCATTTTTTGTGGCCAAACAAGGCCTTATGGAATTAGACCAAATAAGACCAATTTTGGTCTCACATTTTGGTCATTTTTGGCTAGGGCAATACATGAAGGCCAAGAGAGGAGAAGAGAAGAAGTAGAGGAAGAAGAAGAAGAAGAAGAAGAAGAAAAGAAAAGGTAGGGATCACTATGTATATGTGACTTTGAGTATGGAACTAGGACTTTGTATGGAAACTTTGAGTATGGAAGTGTTTGTATGGATATTAGTGATTCCATTTCTAAGGTTTGATTAAAGATCCATCCACAACCTAGATGTCTTGAAAATTGGTTGGTAATACCTATTTTAGCTATATAAGATGGTAGGAATCCTCCCTTGGGTAAGCTAGTTCTTGGTTTATCAGTGTTTAGAGACATGTTTAGATTGTTGGAAGTTAACCTAATTTATAAGTATTTGAGTTAGGGTTTGGAAAGAGCCACAATTAATCTCTATCTTTTGTTTTGGTGGAGTTAAAGAAACACTTGAGGAGATGTTTATGGAGAATATGAATATCCTTTGATTTGGTTGGATTTTGAAAGAAAAAAGAGGCTGAAATCAACAGTGCAGGCAGTTTCGGTCCTTCCGCCATGGCGAAGGTCACGCCACGCGTCAGCATGTCCATGTCGCAGCGTGGCCAAGACAAGGATCCTTCCATTCTTAGGTTCGCGGTGACGAAGCTACTGTTCACAGCATGAAAAATGTTATGTTTTGTTTTGTTTTGTTATTTCGTTATTCCAATGACTTGTCCATTGGACTAATGAGGATCCTATAAGTGTACGAAAGGGTCCATTCATGTTTGTAATGTAAAGGAAAAATTATACTTTACATTGCCGCCTCGGCGAGTTCGATGATGGCAAACTATATGCCTCTATGATAATATCCTAAGTTCCTGAACACATATAATTGTAGGAATGCCTAAGACCAAATATTGAATGACACGGCATACATTTACACCTTGGGAAAGCACTTTACATTCGGTGCTTGGCACTCTGCTAAGTGCTCACGGCATACATCACGTGGCGGGCACATTACGATCGATTAACTCACGACACCTCGTCTTATACCATACCCTTGAGTACTTATTATTGCTATGTCTACTCATTTCTTATTACTTGTCTAGTAGTCAAACATTTATATGATAAAACTTTGATATGAATAAGGTTAAAGAATAAGCTACGTAGTACCTACGGGTATACACGAGGATAAGATCATGGTACCCTCTGGTGTACGTCTGAAATATATAGGCTCTGTAACTCTGAGGAGATTTGAAATGATATAAATCATAAAGTTACATAGTATCTATGGGTACTTAGTATAAGTATAATTTGAGTAACTTCTATGGGTCTGAATAAGTATAAATTTAATTATAGTGCAAATTATGTCTGAGTTTGTTATATGAATTCATGAACAATTCTTATATCTGCTATTGTATATCTGTTACTGTTATATGCTTACGATAAATGAGTATGAATGCATGTGTATATATATAAGTTATATGTTCCCCCTTTAAGCGTAAAAACAGCACGGGTTGTCAGTGTAGGTACGGAGGCGTCCTCGATTTTTTACCGCACACCCCTCTTTGGGCGGCCTTCTTAGTAAGGGGTTCATCATATGGAGTTCTGGCGCTGCCGAAAATGTAAATGTAAATGTACGATTTTGTATATATATATATAAATGGGACTCGGGGCTGTATATATGGACACTTTAAACACCCTCCCCGATGTGTTTTATTTTGTATTTTTTTGATATGATAATTTGATTCGATTATAAGATTTGGGCCCTGATGTATAGAAAAGTAAGTAAAAAGAGTCTGATGCAAGTTCGCACCTTAAATCGCCTAAATTTTGTAGGGAATCAGCATTGACACCACCAGAATGATTGAGTCAGATCGAGCTATCTATTTTGAGGATGATACTAGTACAAGCCCCGAGCTAAGAGGGGTGTGTTCAAGAACACCTAGTTTTTATTCATGTGCCTATAAATACACTTTTATCTCTGGCTACATTTGTTGGTAGCATCGATAGTCATTACCGATGACGAACCAATTGAGGATGTAAATCCAGTAGCCCTAGATGTAGACCTAATAGTCCCAGATGTTGTCATGGATATACCCTTGAGGAGGTTAGAGAGGATGTGTAGGCTTGTAATTTCAAAGTTCTACATTATCTACTTACAAGAGCATGAGTATGATGTGGGTGATGCATCGAGAGATGGCTAAACGAAAGAGAACCATTGTTTGTCCTCCAATCCAGGCTTTTAGACGATAAACGAAAGAGATGAGATGACTTCCATGTCACAAAATAAAGTGTAGAGAGGCTTGAGTAGATTTTCGGATAATTTGTAAACCTGGCCAAGGTGCAAATGGATGACTCAATGCAAAAGCCTTGATGTCAAGGACAGTAAAGAGATATAAAGCAAGATTAATGGCTCAGGGTTACGATCGAGTGTATTGATTTTAAGAAAACCTTCTATTATGTCAACAAGACTCTCTCGTGTAACACCACGAAAATACCACAGCGTTTTATAACATGTTTAGGGTATAAAATAAATTAAAGTGTATTTTTTCAGCCTTTAAATTGCTAAAAACGAAAAATGATATAAAAAAAAAACTCGAAAATTTTATAGGAGTCAGATAAATTTGGTAAAAATGTCAAATGAGGACTCAAGGGTCATAAATGAAAAATAATAAATGTCAAAGTGAGAATATTGAGAAGTAGAATATCAAATAAGGAGAATAGGAGATCCTTAATGCAAAAATGAGAAAAGATGATTAAAATGCGCTAGCCAAACATTGCCTTACACATAAAATGGAATAAGACCAAAAATTGGTCTTAAAAGGAGCTCATTTTGGGCATTCACATTTGAGAGCTAGGGCTCTCACGTTTTGAGAAGGGAGAAACCTTATTCGGTTGATTGTCCCCCATTTGGTCGAAGGTTTTGCAAGTAAAGTGAAGGAAGGAAGAAGAGAAGATAAAAGGGGAGCTAGGGTTTCAAGTTGCAAGAGAATCAAGGTTAGAAACCCTTCCTAATTCCATATTTGTTTGTTTTGGAGTTGTATTGGGTTAGTTTTCAAGGTATTGTGGTTTGGATTGGCGTTAAGGAATTTTTGTATAAAGGAAATGTTGGGTTTTTAGGGGAGATGCTACCAAAATTTTCCAAAACCCATGTTTTTGTTTTGGCCATAACTTGGTCATCACTCATCCAAATTGATTGATTCAAAGTTTTGAGTAAACTAGACTTCTAGAAAAACAAATCTCCCTGAAATAAGTATATCCAAATTTAGACCCCATTAGACCCATAAAATTCGTCAAAGTAAGGCTCTATTTTCAGGTCAATTCTAGTTCAGTTCTGATACAGTTTTGGTGTTTCGATATTTAGGCCATAAGTTGAGTTTCACTTATCCAAATTAAGTGATTCAAATTTCTGGGTAAACTAAACTTCTAGGAGAACAAATTTACCTAAAATATGTGTATTCAAATTTGGACCCCATTAGACCCAGAAATTCGTCTAAATGGAGCTCTATTTTTGGGCAAATTCTGGTTCTGTGTTGAAAATAGAATAGCCCTGGATGTTTAGGACATATGCGGAGCTTGGTGCTCGAGGTGGATGATTCAATTTGAATAAAATAGATTTATAGAGGAACAATGGACTTGAAGGAAGTTGGGTACAATATAGCTCATTTGTTCCCAGAAAAATTTTACAAATGACAGTGTGTTTGGTAGAAAACACTAGAAACCTAAATAAGCCAACTAATATTGTTCTCTAATTGTGATGGATTAGGGGTTGGTGACGAGGAAAATCCAAATTGAAGTTGAGATTCCGAGGATAGGAATCGAAGTGCGACGACCTTTTTGGTTCGTTCTCTATTCTTCTCTTCTTATTTCAAGTATCAAAATTGTTTGCATAATTATTGAAATAATTTTCAATAAAACTGCATATTGATTTATTTTAAGTGATTTGAGAATATTGATTGTGAAATGATTACCATGAAAAAAAAATTGCATGAGTAAATTTCCTATTTGAGTATAAATGTATATATCCTATTGTAAATTTCTATGACTAATTTTTAGTGCCCTTTATAGAATGTTATCCGTCATATTCGAGTTAAAGTTAGTTGATATAAATAAAGGAGTCGAACT
Organism: Tetrastigma voinierianum; assembly: GCA_016808115.1. Lineage (NCBI taxonomy): Eukaryota > Viridiplantae > Streptophyta > Magnoliopsida > Vitales > Vitaceae > Tetrastigma > Tetrastigma voinierianum. The sequence continues at coordinate 202,378 of JAEQBH010001731.1, read as the reverse complement.
AGCGATCTTGTGAATGAAGCGTAATGTAATGTCACTCCGTCCAAGTAGCTGGCGGGAATGATATCAGTAGTGTTCACAAAATGATTTTATAAGTAGGCCATTGGGGCTGTACTATGTTATAAAACCTTTTATACACCTTGGCCAATGAGGCAGTGTTGATTAGTTATCCACACACACAAGAAAACATTAGATTTAAATTTGTTTTTAGGGCAAAATGATAAGAATATTTGTGAAATGCATGATTTGAGTTTTGAATGAATTATTGCATATGAAAGTGCATATTTGGAATGATCAACGAATGGTAAATGAATGTATATAGAAGTAGATATATATATATATATATATATATATATATATATATATATATATATATATATATATACACACATGTTATATTGCATTGATCATTCAATAAAGCATTGCTTTAGAAAAGTCACATGATTTGTGTTAAAACAAAATGAAGAGAGAACTTTATATAACCACTAAGCATGAAAATGCTTAAGTATTTATTTTATCATCGCATAATCTGAGTTAAGCGGATTTCAAATGCAAAAAAGCAGTACAAGCACAAAGTCATCGTCTAAAGCCGCACGGAGTAAAAGTAAAGCTCCGACCATGCATACATAAAATCCTATGATAAGCATGATACTTTTTGTAAAACTATATTGTAAAATTGAACTACGATAAATGTTTGTAAATGTTTTTATATTTAAAGCGGCTTATAATGTCGTAATGTATAAAAATTTGGGAAATGGAAGCGAGTGGCATATAATGCCATATTGAATGAAAATGTGTTTTGAGAACAAAATGATGGGCCCCCTTTAAGTTAACGTGATATATATGTATATATTTTCATAAGAATAATTATCTTTTACAAATGAGTATTTGAAATGTGTTTTATTAATAAAATGAATTGTATCAGGATTCATAAAAGAAGACCAAATCACGGATCCCAGGTTAGTACTCAGAAGTGGGTCGAGTCTTTATGACGCAAGCCCCTCCTGCTTCTGGCATTATTATGGCTGTTGACTTATTTTTGATTTGGAGTTGCATCAAATGGATGTGAGGACAACTTTATTGAATGGAATTTAGTTAGGGATGTTTACATGTCTCAACCTATTAGCTTTTAGGAAGTTGGTAAGGAACACATGTTTTTATAAGCTCCAGAGAAATCCGTTTATGGTTTAAAGCGGGCTCCCCAAGCGTGGTATCTCAGGGTTTGATAAAGTTTTCACCGCCAATGGTTTTAAGAAGAACGTCGTCAATCAATGCATATATATGAAGGTCAATGGAAGCAAATACATATTCTTGGTTTTATATGTTGATGATATTTTGCTCGTAGCCAATGACCTTGCACAGTGGTTGAACAAAAGAGTTATTGTTTAGCCATTTGATATGGAAGGATCGAGGAAGCATCTTATGTCTTGGGCATATAGATGCCATTGATGAGCCTAGGCATTCTGGTATGGGGCGTATATTGAACGCATTAAAGTATTACGTATGCTAGTAAGGCACCAATTGTAAAAGGTGGCAAATTTTCCAAAGGCATTGTCCTCAAAATGATATTGAGAGAGATCAGTTGAAAGTAATCCCTTATTCTTTAGTGTGGGCAGCCTAATGTATGCTCAAGTATGCCCACACCTTGATATTGCCTTTGTTGTCAACGTGTTGGGTAGGTACTTGAGTGATCCTGATCAAAGTCACTAGAAAACGATTAAAAAAGTTTTGAGGTATCTTTAGGGTACCAAGGATCTCATGTTGACATATCGACATACCGACACTCTTGAGGTGGTTGGTTTTAGTTATTCCAATTATGCAGGTTATGTGGACGATAAAAAGTCCACTTATGATTATATCTTTATGATGGCTGAAGGAGTTGTTTTGTGAAAAGTGTCAAGTAGACACTTACAACTTCTTCTACTATAGAGGCAAAGTATGTGGCGTGTTATGAGGCTACTTGTCATGCAATATGGTTGGGAAAATTCATTTCATCTTTGGAGGATGTTCACTCTTTTTTTAGACCGCTAAAATTGTTCTGTGATAATTGTGCGGCTATATCTTTCTTTAAGAACACTAAGAGCACTTCTCGCTCTAAACACATTGATGTGAAGTTCCTTTTTGTTAAAGAGAAAGTTGTAGAGTCCCTCATTTCGGTTGAACACACGCCTACGACTATCATGTTGGTAGACCTACTAACAAAAAACACCTATTTGTGTTTCAAGAACAAATCACCCACATGGATTATTAAAGCTGACTCTTTTGTTTCAGTCAGATTTTCCTTTTCATGTATTTTGTAAGGAAAACTCATGTTTTTCAGTATTACATACACCGCTGGCGTTTGTCATATTCTTTAGATTTTGTGTCATTTGACGATGAGCAGCGAAATGATGTTTTCTTTCTATTCGATCAATACTCTTGTCATTTGAAATACTTCTAGATTAGTAGAGTCGATTATATATGATTTGTCACCTCTCGGGTATTATTAATTGTATATAGTTAAGTTATACTATGTGAAAGTATCTTGTGGCTTGTTGAGTTATGATTTTGATTAGTAACACACGATTATGTACAATTTATATATCACTCTCGGTATATTATTATGCTATATGATAGATTAACTATATAAATCTATTAAGAAAGCATTTGAGTTATGATTATATCGTTTAAGTGGGAGAATGTTAGATTGATTTATTAATTATGAATCATATTACAATTTTAATTGTTTAATTGCATATGTTAATTATGAGTCTTTTATTGGATTATTTAACCAGCTAGCTAACAAGTCTGTAGTTACATTTTTCTCCTTTGCTTTGGTAAGCCAATTAGACCAAGCCCCAATTGTTCCCTTGTACTCTATATATATAAGTAAATAGAACCTTAGGATTTTACAAGAGTTTGATAAAACACGGTTTGGGGGAAATGAAAGAACTATCTTCAATCCTAGCCATATTTTTCTTTGATCTCATCCCTTGCAGATTTTGGAGACAAATGGCAATCAATAATTCCGGATCCATGTCAAGTATGTTTTCTACACACTACGAATTGATATGTTTCATTGGTTGATAAAATTATTATTTGTAATGTAATTATTTAAGATCTTTTGATTATTGATAAATTGTTTTGAGCTCGATAAATGCTCTTGATTTTGCAAAATAAATCTGATATTTATATCATAACCCACTAAATCCTTGCAATCTTGATATGAAAAATAGATAAAAATAAAGTGGTTAGTAACAGCTATTCAAGACGAGGAAATGTTCACATATAACATAAATGAATCCAAACATCCAATATCAAAATAAACATTAATATGTTAATATATCATCGTATAGAAATCTTTCCCTTTTTGTTATAGAAAGATAGGGGCAAGGAGATCTTTTCAAAACTATATACAAAATATAATTCTTGATAAGCACATAAATTGAACTAATAAAAATCTGAGAAATTCTTACATGTAATTGAAATCATAGGTATGTAATTGAGAAATACTCTTAAAACTTTAATTCCATTTTGTCAATAAAAGGATAACGTTTGAAGTGTAGTCATTAATATTTGCCTATCATCCATCATTTAAAAAAATATTTACAATATTCTCAAGCGATCTTTAGTTACAAGAAGTAGGAAGAATTTGAAGTGAATGAGTTAGGAGAAATACAATAGCAAATTTAAGTTGAAATGGACAACACATTAATACTCTTCTGCAAAGAAGATTAATAAGTAACAAAAATACCTTTATTTTTCCTTTTCTTTTCTTTTATTTTCTTTCTTTATTTCTTTCTTTTTTGCAAAATCTTTTTAAAATCATGAAACTGAACTTTTAAGTGTTTAAAATTAATTCACTTTCCTCTCATGCAAATCCATCCACTTTCAAACTGAATGAAGGCTGCTATAGATGTTATTCAAGCCAAATTGTTTCTAATTTATTTTTTCGTTATAGTGCTTTGAAGAAATATGTTTTATAAAAAACAAAGGTTGCCTCTTTGATAGAAGACAAGTCCTTTAAGACTTGAGCACAGTAAATGGTTATGAAGCCACGAGTTCTAATTCATGCAATTCATAGTTCCTTAGTAGGCCAAATCATTTCAATAATGTATTTAGCTGTTATTTCTTCATATTCGAAAAAAATAAATTTTTTTAGATTCGATATAATCACATCTCATCCATTTTTTCCAAGACTTAGATTTGAATCATAACATAGATATCCATTTTAGTGGAATGGTATAACATCAGCTTCCTCCAAGAGCTCTTATGTATGAGTATGTGAAACCATAATTATATGGTAAATAAATTTTAGCTATTTTAAAATAGATCGGGATATGAATATCTGAAATGGAAATCTATATGTATGTAGAGATCGATAGGGGATGAGATGGAAATAATTACGCTTAAAGGTTCACATCAGAATAGTGTTAGTTGATGAGCTTTACTTCGGAAACAAAAAGAGTAAAGTAAACTTCATTTGGGTTATTCTCTCAATTACAATAAAATGCATCTCCATCTAATATAGGTTAGCGTTAAATACATGGATAGAACTTATAACGAGATTATAGAAAACAGTAATTTCCTTTTTTAGGTTCATTAGGGTTCTTATTGGTTGGAACTTCCAGTTATCTTGGTAGGAATTTGATATCTTTATTTGCATCTCGTGATATATTTTCCACGAGGATAAGTGATGTCTTTCTAAGGGATTACCGATCAACTGGTCGTTTTAAAACATTGGTTATTTATTACTTAGACCAATTATTTATTTATTTTAACTCATCAATATACAAATTAAATAATTTAAAAATATGTAAATCTCTTAATTATTTATATTGAGAGAGAGGGGGGACGATAAGTGCAGAGAGAAGGGGACCACGATGAGAGTTTTTCTTGAGGAGACGCTGAAGCAGAGATGAGGGACAATGCTTGTCTAATTAGTCAAAGATTGGTTGGAGGATCTCTCTGCCTCCATGTTGGATAATGGGGGGTTGACCGTGTGTTGTAGAATGAGATGTTGATCTTATAATTCTCTTTTAATTTTTTTTTTTTTTTTTTTTTTTTTTGTGCTTTGTTCTTTATAGTGCTACTGACATACTTATTCTTTCTTTTATAAGTACCACCCAAGACGTAGATAATCAGTTTGTTTTCCAATTACTATTGTTAGTAATACCTCTCAGTTATCATTTAGAAAATATAAAATTTAAGATCTTTGTGTTTAAAAGACAAATACGACTTCCCTAGGAGTTAGGAAAACAATTACTATTGTCTACTGCTTTTTTTGGTTTCACGTTTGCAGTAAAAACAGTGAGTATAAAGTTGTATAATTCTGCTTCAACTAAATTCCAATCATATTGAACAACTACACGATATCAAATTTCCAAACAAGCTCCTACAACATTTCACATTTCACACAAATGTTAGTCACTTCCATGTTATGAAATGGGAAAAAAAAAATTGGTAGGAAAATGAAACAAGTAAAAGCCTTACCCCTCAGACACTAGCAATTCCTTTTTACCAAAAATCAAGCCATTGAATAGTTCTCATGATAAATCCTATACAATTTATTAAGCACTCTGTCTATCTCTCTTTCATATGTACTTTACATAGTCAATTCTGCAGTACTTATTGAGTTTTTTAATTAGAATATACATAATATATAAGAAATTAAGATAAATATTTAAGATAAAAAGAATTAAAACTCACACCATCACGAGATGCAATAGAATGTCTACAAGGCAACAAAATCATATATATTAATTCCATAAGGGTGTTTATCATACTCGATATGGTACATGAATTTCTCATCCATTGGACATTGTCCAAGCTGCACTTAGATGCACATCAACCAGAATTGTTTGTGGCATATTTTATCACGGGTTTGAATAAAAGTCCATGGCTCTATATAAACTTAACCTGAGAAGATTTTACATGTTTGAATCCAGAAAAATTGGATATCAACATAAGCCCATAATTTCCTATTTAAAAAATAAAAATAAATGAATAAACATGACAAATTACTAAAAATCTATAATTAAATTTGATTAATTTTATAAAAACTAAACATTGCTCTTCAGCATTAGTAGAAGGTTGCTCAACCACGAACATTGTTTAAACCATCATCGAGAATTGAGTTGCAATTCCTTTCTTTGGAAAATCAACTAGAATTCAGATATCATATCTGCTCCTTTACTCGATCCTTTTGATGCAATCTCTCTGTAGTTGCAAGTTAGTAATTTGCCTCTATAGTTTCCTTTTCAGATAGTCGATCTTGTTATGGATGAGGACTTAAAAATAAAGTGACATCTATCTCTATTGAAATAAAAACTTTAGACTCATTAATTCTTAAGCACATAAAACCAATAGAAATCATCAACAACTTAACATAAATATACTTTTTTTATGAATAAACAGGCTGAATATATTAATCATAAAAGAACACCTCCAAGCTTTGTACATCTTGTGTAATGCAAGTCATTAGAATTATTGAGAAACAAAATCTCAACTAATCGATGAGTTTTTTAAGGAAGACTTTGTACATCTTGTGAATTATATAATCAAGCTTCATAGAAAAAGTTCAAAAAATTGTTGGGGAGAAATTAAAGATGAGTTTGAATTAGGGGATGAAGTGAAGGTTTTGAGAAATGCTTTACCAGCAGTTACCAAAATATTCTAGATTTCTTGTGGAATAAGAAAATGAAGGGAAACAAAGCAGTACAACTTTGTTGTTCACAAGTTTGTGATGGTCTACTTGAAAGATCTAAATGTGAAAAGGAACTTAAGTTAGGGAAATTACTACCTTAAAAAATTACTCTGCAATCTCTACGAAGAAGAGCTTAGATTACATGGAAATAAGTGGCATTTCATTTTATGTAATTGTCGCTAAATGATCGATGAAGCAAGCAGAGATCTCTATATTCCATTATGTGGTCTTTACGGTATCCATTATCTCTTATAATTTTTTCATCATATATGACCATGTTGCATTCAAATGAATAAATAGATTTATGAATTGGCAACAAGAAAAATGACACCAAAAGATGCCAAATACAAATATGAAAATGAAAATGCAAGCAACAAAAACCAATGCAGCTTAACTATATCTTAAAGATTCTGAATAAGATTTTCTAAATAGAACAAAATCTAATTTCTCGTCGAATAATTTAGAAGCCTTGCCTTTTTTTAGAGTGAGATAGTTTGAGTTGGGTTTACCAATTCCTTTAGTACTACTAAACTACAAAAGGGATACTCCATAAGCAGCAATTCTCATATGAAAAAAGGGAAAAAAAAGTTCTGACAGAGTCGGTTCGGTGCCTTTGACAAATTCAAGTCACAACTCACTCATCTGAAGCACCACAATAAAGCCCTTGTAAGCATAATAATATGCAAGTGGAATTCACCACCCGAAAAGGGTAAATAGTTTCTAAATCAACCATTGCAATAACCTTGTGTACACACTTACTTCAATAGCCATGAAAAAACTTCATTTGGGAAGTATGGATGCTCCGTGTGATTTCACTCAACCCACAATTGAGCCAACACATAAAAATGAAAATTCTAATGCTAGTCCAAATGTCATATACCCCCGCCCAAATTATAGGCAAAATCCACACTTCAACTTCTCACAGAGATTCATTCTCGTGGCAATACGAATAGTGGAAGAAAAAGGGGAGAGAAATTCCAACATAAAATCCAATCCTATAGCTCACTACAAGGGTTCCTCATACAAAATCAATTATTGGATATCTTCATTTCTCTTTCTACCTCAGAAAAGCAAAATCCATTTTACTTCTAAATTGTTTAGACTCATCACGACAAACTGACGACATGAAAAAAGAAAAATAGAGCCAACTAATTCCAATCCCTGTGCTCAACTCCTTCATAAACAAACAAATTCAGAGCCCACTTAGGCTAAAAATACGAACTGACCAAATAAAAAACAAAACCCGACAATCTAGCAAGGAAAACCAAATCAAACAGCTAACCATCATCAACACACAACACAAAAATAATTCAATACACCAAAACATAGCCCATAAACCATAAACCAAAAATAAAAATAAAACAACCCATAGGACCATCAATCCATCTGACCACGCTAAAGCCATGACCCGACTTCAAGGTTCCGGACCAAAACATGCAAAAACCACAACATAATACACACCGGCTTAATCCACGGGATATTCACACTTAGAAACCCAGTCGATTGGTTGGCATGCCATCTGAGATGACTCGTGCGATGATTGAGACTCCCGAAACTACGACCGGAGCGAGAAGAGAGTGAAAGCCTTGATAGGCGTAGAGGCGGCCTTGAAAAAAGTGTTCAACTAAAGCTTAGAAACAAACAATAAAAAATACAAACTAAGGACCTATTTGAAGGTGATACTAAGAAGTGTTTTTAAACCTAAAAACATTTTAAAGTGTTTTAAGGACAAAAAAGGGTATTTAGTAACAATTTTAAAAGTGCTTTTGAAAGTTCAAAAAACAATTGCATTGTTTTTTTGAGAAGCACTTGATAGTGTATTATTTTTAAAAACTCTTTAAAAGTTTTCAGATATTCCTAAAATACATACTTGTCTATACTTAAATATCTAATTATTTTCCTTAAAATATATATTTATATAATTTAAAAAATCTGGATAATATAATATAATTAAAAAATTCAAATAATTCAAATATTTATGTAAATAATTATTAATAAAAATGTATATAATAATAAAAATGTGTATACTTTTTGTGTGGCCAAGGTATTCTGAGAAGTTTGAATTGTCGATTTAAAAAATTAGGGTTTGGTTTTGGGTTTGCGTTTTGCGTTTTGCGTTTTGCGTTTTGCGTTTTGCGTTTTGCTTTTTGCGTTTTGCGTTTTTGCGTTTTTGCGTTTAGGCGTTTAGGCGTTTAGGCGTTTAGGCGTTTAGCGTTTTAGCCTTTTTGGGGGTTGGGGGTTGGGGGTTGGGGATTAGGGATTGGGGATTGGGGATTGGGTTAGGGGTTAGGGGTTAGGGGTTAGGGGTTAGGGGTTTTGGGGTTTTGGGGTTTTGGGGTTAGGGGTTAGGGGTTAGGGGTTAGGGGTTAGGGGTTTTGGGGTTTTGGGGTTTGGGTTTTGGGTTTTAAGGGTTTTAGGTTCAGATGGTTATGGGTTTAGATGGTTATGGGGTTTATGGTTTACGGTTTAAGGTTTTGAGCTTTTAGGTTTTAAGGTTTATGGTTTAGATGGTTATAGGGTTCAGGGTTCAAGGTTCAGGATTCAAGGCAACCTAATAAAAACAAAAGGCTATGTAAGAAAAATTAGGATAAAAATAGTGATACGGAATACATGCAATTAAATCCACTTTCTTCTTAACCCAAAGTATATTCACTTAAAGTTATTCTTTAATATAAAACTAGGTCTTGAAAACTATATTAAAATGAAATTACCACTACTAAATATTAAAATAACATAACAAGAAATTCTTGCACCAAAGTAAAAATAATCAACTTGGAGTCCTTCACATACCAAAAGTTTTATATGAGACGATGTGAAATTTCTCAAAAGGTAATAAAGAAAATAATTAAACACAAAATAACACAATTAGATAGTTTATCTTACGTATTCAAATCGTTGAGGGTAAGATTGTGGAGAATGTGGAGGTTTTGGCTCTTGAATTGGGCTGCAAGGTGGGGGCACTCCCCTTTTCTTATTTGGGACTCCCTTTAGGGGCTCATCATGGTTCTGTGGCCGTGTGGGATGGCATAGAGGAAAGGTTCAGAAAAAGGTTGACTTTGTGGAAGAGACAATATATTTCCAAGGGTGGGAAGATTAGGCTCATTAGAAGCACTCTTTCTTGATTGCACATCTACTTCATGTCTCTTTTTTAGGTTGCCTGGAAAGGTAGATTGGCTGGACCGGATCGGAGAGATTCTTTGGGGTGGGGGTGATCTAAATAAAGCCTCATTTGATGAATTAATTGACGGTTTGTAACAAAAGGGAGGGGCTTTAGGGTTAAGAGCCTCTCTATCCTCAATAGGGCTCTCTTGTCTGTAGTGGAGTTAGGCGCACGCTAATGAAAGGGATGCTCCTGCGGTGGGATGTTATTAGCTAGAAGTTTTGAGAGGATAGGGGGGACGAAAGTTTTAAAGGCGAGCGTAATGCAAGGCGTTTTGTGTTTGTGGCGAGGCGTAAGCCTCGGCGGTGAGAAGGCGTAAGCTTTTGAGCATCATTATATAATTAATTAATATTTAAAATATATATAAAATAAAATAGCATAAATAAAAACATGAAAATAATTCATTTAAATTATTTAAAGAAACATACTAGTCATTTACTTTCCTGAAAACCATAACAAAGTCATAATTGAAAATTTAAAATGAAATTACGAATTTAATTAGATTTAAATCTAAAAAAAGCCAATACTTTTTAAAGAGGAATTTAAATAATTAGGAATTTAATTGAATTTAAATTTTAAAAAGCTAATATTTTTAAGAGGAATTTAAAAATGAAATTTAGAATTTAATTGGTTTTAAATTTTAAAAAAAAACTATTTTAAGAGAAATTAAAAATGAAATTTAGAAATTAATTAGTTTAATTAATTAATATGAGCTCAGTGTCGTTATACTTAAAAAGAAAAAAAAAATGGATAAGCGAAAATGAAGATGATTTTGAGTGAAATGAAGAAAACATGGCTTAAATAAAATAAATTAAAGATAGAAAATGGAGCGGTAGATGGATGAGTCAGAACTTTATTAAAATAAAATAAAAAAATTAAAAGCAGGAGCGGAAAGGGTGGGGGTGGCGGAAGGGAGTCCAGACGGTCGGTGGGGGGGAGCGGGAGAGAGTCCAGCGGTGGGAGTAGAGTGGGAAGTGGGTTTGCGGGGGGTGGGGTGACCGAATGGTGGGTTGGGGGGGGGGAGGGGCCCCAGTAGGCAGTGGGTTTAGGGATCTTGTGGTGGGTTTGGGGGGAGAGAGTCGGCGGGTGGCGAGAGATCTGGCGGTGGGTGGGCTCGGGGTTGTCGAATTTGGCGAGCGTGGTGTGGGGGAGTCTCGGGGCGGTGGGAGGCGGAGGCAAGTGCCTTGGTCGGATGAGATGAGGAGGGGAGAGATGAAGGCGAGAGATGAAGAGGAAGTGAACATACTGAAGATGAGGCGGAGTGGATCCTTGGGTTGGAAGTTCTTCGCGATGTCCTTCGGAAATAGGTGAAGGCGAAATTGATATTACGTTGTTTTAGGGTTTTTTGCCCTTTTCTAAAGGCCACAACAAACTGCAAATAAGCGTACGTATGCATTCTCGAGGCGTGAAAGGCGCTCAATGGCGCTGAACACGCTCGCGACAAGGCTTACGCACCACCCAGTTGGGTCGCTTTTTGATCGCCTTAAGGTGTTTTCTCAGCCTTCACTTCTTCAGTGCGCATCAGTAGCGCTAAGCCTTGAAACAACAGGGGGTAGTGTTCTCTGTGCTTTTGAGGTGTATGGTTGTGGGGTATCAGGAGAGTCAGAGAAAAGGAATGATAGACTGTCGCCTCACATGCGAGCTTTGCTTTGGGGAATGGCAGAAGGTTATGTTTCTAGAAGGATGTTTGGTGTGGCAAGGTGGCTTTATGCGAAACTTTCCCCTCTTTGTGTGAGTTGGCAGTCAATAAAGAGACGTTTGGAAGGATAGGGGCGGGTCTTCATGCTTTTCTAGGCCTTTTAATGATTGGGAAGTGGAAGAGGATGAAAGTCTCCTCCATGTTATTCATGTTAAGAGAGTGCACCCTAATCAAGAAGACCTGATGCTTTTAAAGGAGACTAAAGATGGGCTTTTCTCAATTAAGTGTTTCTATGGGGTGGGGTCTTTGGTGTGCTTGATTTTACTAAGGTCAGGTTTTATGCTTGGGAAGCCTCTTAGGGAAGGTGCTGACCCTTTGGAATTATCTCGAAGGAAGGAAGAGTCCTAACCAACAAATGTTTTCTACCTTGAAGAAGGAGAAAGTCGATTGATCCTTACTTGTTCATTGCCGGCTAAAGTGTGTTCAGAATCGCCTGCCAGGCTTAGTTGGTGTTGTTGGTTTCCCAGTCGGTTAGAGACCTTTCTCTCTTGGCACTTGAAGTGCTTTCAAAGGCGTTTCTAGGCGCCTTGATGGCTGCATGGCGGCGTTGAAACGCCAGGCGTATCAAAAAAGCCCGGTGGTAGGCGTAAGCGCTTTATCGATGGCGTGTTCGGGCGCTTTAAAGCGCGCCTTTCACCTGCCAAAGAGATGTATCGTACGCTATTGGTGGTTGTTGTGGCCTTTAGAAAGGCGAAAAACCACAAAACAGCGATTATCATTTGGCCCTTTCCTATTTAGCGGTGCTGGCGGAGAACTTCTCTAGCTGCGATCTCGCCGGCCCCGTGCTTCAGGTATGTTAGGCTCTCTCCTCTTCTTCATCTCTCTTGAAGCTCTTCATCTCTCCCCCCCTTCATCTCGTCCATTACTTGCGCCCAGATTCACGCTCCTCCATTGCCAGAGACCCCAGCACCACGTTACCTTTCGGTAGGCTGGCAGGCCCTTTGCTTGCAGACTCTCCCAGGCCAACAGCCGGCGTCCCAGCGTATCGGACTCCCCCTTACAGACCCCACATACATACATTTTTAATTTTTTTATTTTATTTAGATTAGAAGTTTGAGCTCATCCATCTCTTGCTCTATTTTTATCTTTAATTTATTTTTATTTTAAGTCATGTTTTCTTCATTTTGACCAATCTTATTTTGCCATCCATTTTTTTCTTTTAAATTATATATGACATTAGACTCATATTAATTAATTAAACTAATTAATTTCTAAATTTCATTTTAATTTCCTCTAAAATATTAGTTTTTTAAAATTCATAAATTAAATTACAATTCATTTAAATTATCTTAAAAATATTAGCTTTTTTTTTGATCGGAGTCTTAAAATATTAGCTTTTTAAAATTTAAACGATTAAATTCACAATTTTATTTTAAATTCCTCTTAAAAAGTATTGGCTTTTAGATTTAAACTAATTAAATTCGAAATTTCATTTTAAATTTCCTTTCATTTCTTATTTATTATGGTTTAATAGAAAGTAGTAGTAGTATGCTTTAAATAATTCTAATGAATTATTTTCATGTTTTTATTATGCTATTTTATTTTATATATTTAAAATATTAATTAATTATATATTGTGATGCTCAAAGAAAAGCTTCGCCTCACGCCTCGAGGCTTACGCCTCGCCTCACAAGCTCTGTAGCGCCTCGCATGCAGCTTTTCGCCTTTTAAAACTTTTAGCACGTGTGAGACTTTTTTGTTAGGAAGAAGCGTAAAAGCTTGGATGAAAGCCCCTTTATGCATTTTTGGACTATTTGGCTTGAAAGAAATAGTATTTCTTTCAAGCCAACAAAGGCCACTATATCTGAGGATGAAGTCTTCTTTTGTCTGCAATTTATGGTCTTAGACAAATTTGTATATAGGTGGATAGGCTGGATTCTCCAGCTGATTTTTGAATTTGTTAGGTTGTAGATGAATTAGATGGGTATAGTTGTGGTGATGGAGTATAGTTTTTCTTTATTTCCTTTTGTTTCAACTTTACTCCCCTTTAGGACCCTTTTATGAACTCCTGTGAAGAAATATAAGAAGAAGGATGCTTTTCTTATTGATTGAATGAGTGATTATTATTACATAATATATTATATATATATATATATATACATATACATATATATATATATATATATATACTTCAAAATGGAATAGACCAGAGGATAGGATATTCTAAGAATATCCTAGTGATAAATCAAAGGATATTCTAAGAATATCCTATGATTCTCAACACTCACCCTCAAACTGGAGCATATAGGTTATATGCGCGGCTTGTCTCAGAATTATCTTTAATCCTATTCGATCAGAGCTGACAATGTAATACAGGGTATTCCCGATGGAGTTGATATCATCGGATTAGGGACCATAGAAGAAGGAAAACCACCAAAGAAATCAGTAAGAGAAGATTCATAGGAGAAGATTAGACTGAGAAGATCCGTCGGAGAAGATCCGCCGAAGGAGATCAGCGAAAAGATCTATCGAAGAGATCAGTGAGAAGATCGTCGGAGAAATCATTCCCGAGAAATATCAGAGATCCGGCGAAGATCCGTCGGAGGAGATTATTTGCGAAGATCCGGCTGTGAGATCCATTGAGAAGATCCGTCGAAGAGTTAGACTAGATCAGCCCAGGAGAAGATGGCTCCTCGAGGAATGACCATGAAAAACTGATACAATGTGAAGAAATATAAGAGAATGATGTTTTTCTTATTGATCGAATGAGTGAGTTAGTATTACATAATATAGAGACACCTATATATATATATATATATATATATATATCACAAAAGAATGGAATAAACCAGAGGATAGGATATTCTAGAGTATCCACTATGTTCCCTGGCACCTTGTATACCAAGGCTCCTTGCCATGGCGCTCTGCTGATGAATATGTTGCTTTATCCATCAAAAAAAAAATCATTAAAGAGTTGCCCTTCGACTTTTCTATTAAAAAAATATTCAAACCATAAAGCGAATTCCTTATATATAAATTACATACCTTTTCAAATCCATTCACCTGCCCATTAAACTTTTACTATAATCACCCAACCTAAATCACAAAATATAAGTAAATAAGTAAAGCTATTTTACCTTGCTAAGAATGATAGCATATTTGCACATAAAACCATATTAGAATAAAATAAATATTCAAATATTCAAAATGGAAAAAAGAACAAGCATATCAATTGACAGCAACAAACATTCCTATCATTATTTTTATTTAGATAATGTATTATAGGTCTTTGAGTCACTTTTTTTAACATTTGGACTTTAAGTTGGCATTTTTCGATGAAAGCAAGCAAAACCAAACTGTAATTATGTTAACATCATTTTTCTATCTAGATCTTGTTAAGCCATTAAATTATAAACACAACATCATTGAAGAAATTATTCACATAAAGAATGGATTTTCTTTTATGGATAATTCACATAAAAGAATGTTACTAGAGCAATTTCACAAGCTAGAATATTCCCTGCTTATATATCTAGTCTTTTGTTTTAGAGTGTATACCAAAGCCCAATTTCTTGTTATACATTGAAAAGCGACTACCATCTGCCCATACATCAAGGCTATGTTTGGTTCGCAAAAAATCTGAGGGGAAAATGCAAGGGAAAGAAAATAGGGGGAAAAGTATAAGAAAAGAAAAAATGAAGGAAAATAAAAATATAACCGACACAATATTCTTATTTACTTCTTCAAACCAATTTATTATTTACACTAATAAATACAAAGATTAAATAACCCAAAAAAATATGTAAGTTTGCATATATTTTATTCATATTTGATGTTCTTTGAAATTCTCATTATCAACCAAATATTAGAAAATCATTTCAATATAAAGTTAAATAACTTAAAGAATATGTAAGTTTTCAAATGAATTTTATTCATATTTGATTTTCTTTAGAAAATTGATATCCAACCAAATATAAGAAAATAATTTTCATTAGTATTTTTTCTTTCCTTAATAGTTTTCGGTAACAAAATGCATTACAAGGGTTGTACAATACCATAATACATTTCACATTGAATAGAATATCAAGAACTTCATAACATCACCAAGATTTGTCTTAAAATAATCAAATAACCTTTAAATAAATAAAATAAAAAATAAAAACTCATCTCCAATGGCTTGCAAGTTCTCAAGTTCAAGGAAAATATATAAAATAAAATAAAAAAAGTAAATCCAATAAGTTAGAAGGAAAAAAGAGGTGATCTCGCATATCAAATGTATTGCCCAAGAGTCTGAGCATAATTATAAAATATTTATGTATTTTAAGTTTTTGGAGAACGTGGAAATTCCACTGGCAATATAATCTTTTCCAAACGGCACAAAGCCTTGATTGATAAAAAAAATAAAAAATAAAAAATAAAAAAAATAAAAATAAAAAAATAAAAAAATAAAATAAAAAACCCTTACAGACCAAGAATCCTCATTTTCATTGAATTAACTAAACCAGCAAAAAGAGTGGTGCGTTTGGCTTCTCAATAATACAAACAAGATGGGTTGACAGTGGGGTTAAAAACTAAAAACTAAAAAAACAAAAGCAAAAAACAAAAACACGAGACAAAAAACAAAATGTGAGAAAAAAATGTGATAAAAAAAAACGGAAGCTTCGTGAAATCTTAAAAAATAAGACCCCTATTTTGGCTATCAATATTCCATGAACAGATATTCCATCATCCCCAAAATATCATAATATGAAATTTTTACTGCAGAACCCTAAGACCTTCAGGATTTATTTACCCATTTCTTTGCGGAACACAAATTCGAAAAATCCCCACTTCAGAACTACTGACCCTAAAACAAATGGCTGAAAGATTTCTTCAGATTCATATCAGTTTTTCACAGAAACCAAACAAAGAACAAAGAAAATAAAAGGGAAAAAGTGAAAAACGATAATAAGGAATAATCGTACCAGGTGAGGGTGACATTATTAAGAGATTTGAGCAAGAGAGACCTTGAGACAGGAAGAACAAAGAAGTGAAACTAGGGTTTTACTTTTGCACTACAAAACTACGGGATTTATTGGGAAAGTTTTTATCCAGTGCATCGGTCCACATAAGAAGTTGATGAGTACGCATGTCTAGAAAGTTTTTTTTTTTTTAACAAACGTGTCTAGAAAGCTTAATAATGTATAACTAAAAGATATAAAAAATATTAAAATTCGGTATGGTTTGATTAACTGAACTGTGACATAAAATAAAAATCAATCATTAATTTTTAGTTTATTATTTATATAAATTAAAAACCTAATCATTAATATGGTTAACCAATCATATATTGGCTTTTCAATTAACCATAATTAAAAAATAAATTTATAATTTCATAATCATATATTAAAATTTAAAGTACTTAATAATTATTATAAATACAATAAAAAAATGCAAAGAAAAAAATGAATACAATATATTCATTTGCAATCATATATGACCGTCACGTTTATAATAAATCCTTTTAAATAATATATGAAGCATGAGATTAGATATTTAATCACGATTTTTTTAATTTACTATATGTTTTAACAACTTCAATAGAAAATTAATAAATCCAAATAAATTACAGCCTATATACTTTGGTTTGGAGAAAAATGATAAAAACTTGGTTTTGAGAAAAATAAAATAAAAACGACGAATAAAAGTAAAAAAGTTACAAGTCACACAAGTAGGGAAACCTATTTTATATATTTAGTTTTCGATTAATTAACCGAAACCACAATTTTTGTATTTTGTAAATCAAAATCGAGATTTGTGTAAAACAAAAATCAAAACCGAACTACTAGGTTCGATTAACCTAATTTTCGGTTCGATTTCGATTTGGTTTTCCGGTTTATTCAATTTCTTATATTTTTTTGCCTACCCTTGAAACAGATGGTCTGTTTGTGATTTTAAGTTGATGAGATAAATTTATCATTTTTTTTCCAAGAATTATATTCAAAACATATTATTATTGATGGGGTGAAGAACAATGTGGGCCTGAGACTGGCGCGAGGCCCATGGCGTAGGGTGTAACGTAGAAAGTCGGAAGGCGAGTATTAGGCGAGGTAGAACGAGCTATTCTGTTGTGGTAGGTTAGGGTGCTTTCAGGCTCGTCTTGATGCAACTACGAGCCTCTCGAAATGATGTTTGGGCTCGACTCGTTTAACTTAATAAGCGAGTTCGACGAGGCTAACAAGCGAGCAGCCCAGAAGCTGACTCACAGTAGCTACGGCTGATTACAACCCTATTTAAAGAAAATGTTCATCTAAAATAACCAACATACAACTAAATTAAAAGATAAGATAATAAAAGTTCAATTAACTTGATTGAAGTTGAAAGTTAAAATATTCATCATGTGTTCATTTTATAGGAAAAATTTGTTGTCGTGAGTCTTCTCCGTGTTCGCAGGCTTGGATTGCGAGCACATTCCACGAGCTTGGATTGCGAGCATGTTCGCGAGAGCTGTTGCAGTGATGAGGCGAGGTTGGGGTGCTCGAGGGCTCGGCTCGTTTAACTTACAAGCCTCAAAATGATGTTAGGGCTTGGCTCAGTTTAACAATCGCGAGTTCGAGGCGAACTTCTAGCAGGCGAGCCGGCCGACTGCGAGTGGCTCGACTCGGTTATAGCCTACCCGGGGCTGCAAGCCCCGAACCTACGTATGAGAGGAATCGGGCAACATACCCGATAAAGAGGCTCGGCCCACAGTGAGACCCTACCCATGCCAAAGTACACGGGCTGAGCTGGGTTGAAGCCAGCCTACCCGGGTAATCAAGCGTATAAATTGCTTGAAACTCATGCAAAAAGAAAAGGCCCTCAATCTCCATGACCCACACCCCATGAATTAGGAAAGAAGAATCTTACATGATCATGACTCCTCCATTATCCCTTAACAATCAGTCCATGATAAGGAAAATGAAACTCCTCACGATGGGAGAATCTAGTATTCTTTATCTAACCAAGGAAAGTAACCACTCTTATCCTTATAAATCAAGACCCATTCTACCTGAGTATGCAATCCATCGCCGCGTCAACGGTAGAATTCTTTCCTTCGATAAGGAAGTGGCTTGACATCGGAGAGTCGATGCGAAACCTCGTAGAACCATCCCTTCAATGCGGGTTGCGCGGGTTCTTGTGATAGTTCGGCCCAGTGATGACCAGGCGACTCGGGAAGATCCGGTAGGTGTGAAAAGCACCATCGGTGAAAAAGCACCATCGCTGATGTACGTAGATGTGGGAACAACAGCCTCTACAAATAAAAACTGACTCTAGTCGATTGATGGTATCGGACCAACACTTGAAAGAGAGTCACGCCAACTCTAGGAGCAAGACCATCAGTGGCGACCAGATAACCACCACCGAGGACGCTCGAAACCGGTATTGTGTCAACACTAACGATGAGTGGCACTCCGGGCTCTCACCAACCAACATGGTATAAGAGACCAAGAGAAACTCACCAGATAGAGGCAACACCCGCAGGAAGAACAACAACACCACGACGTTCCTCGAAACGTTGACGGAGAAGGAGAAACTAGCTGCCAAGGAGTATGACTCCTAAGAAACCCGTGGAGACCAGGAGGAGCCCAAACAAAGAGACGGCAGACCCACCTGCCAGAGACAGGAAGGCGCAGCAGCGGTCGGGATCCACAAGAGCTCACCACACGGCTGAAACCAAAGGACGAGCTCCGGGGCCTATGGATGCTGGTGCAATAAAAAGAATCCTCGCTCACAACACAGATACTACACTTCCCCTCCCTGCCACGGTTCACGCCTCGCATCAAGACGCTCGAATAAACGAAGACCCCGTAATTCACCTTAATAATTACAAGAATCAGATGGAGCTACACGGATTCCAGGACCCCGTGAGGTGCAGAGCTATCGCTATCACACTAAAAGGCCCGGCATTGGCCTAGTTCAATAGACTCCTGTCATCGTCAATCTCATCCTTCAAAGAGCTATCCATCGCATTCGTCTCCCACTTCACCTGAGCTCGTGACGATAGAAGCCGAGCTCTGTCGAATTATATGTGAGCCTAAGGAGAACTCCTGAGGTCATACGTCTAGAGGTTTAACGTAGAATCATTAAAGGTAGACATCCCAGACGAGAAGTTTGCCTTCACCTCTTTCTATCGCTGGCTAGGCGTGCAATTTTCCAAAGACCTGATGTTTATCTCAAACCTCAGTAACATATGGCCGAAAAGCTCGCCAAAGCAAAGAAATACATCAACAACGAGGAATCTCTTTTATCTAAGAGGGAAAACTCTTCCGCACAGAAGGAGAAAAGTAGGAGCGAGAAAAAGCGAGAACGAAGCCCTAAGAGACGAGGAGACAGGGACAAATCCCCATGAAGAGACAAAGAGAACAGAGAACGATCTCCAAAGAGACGAGGCAACGTCAGTGGACCGTCAGCCCACTCTTATCCCAAGTCATAAAGAAATGATATCCACCTTCAGACCACCCTCGACAACCTCGATGTCACAGGTCCTACGTGAGACGCAGCACGAAAAGTTTTTAAGGTGGCCATATAAGATAAGGACAATCCCAGCGAAAAGAGACTCAACCAAGTATTGCGAACCCATAGACTGGTGGACAACTAAATGCACGACGATACAAATTTGTATGAAATTGAATGACTTGATCCGACGTGGGACAACACCTTTCGCCTCTTTGTAGGCTCCTCAAGGTCGCACGCCCCATCACCGAATGAGTCACTAACTCCAACTCAACACCACCGCCAGACTCGAGAATCCAAATCCGAGGATTACAAAGGAGAGTCCGGGCCTACCAAGGCTCACCCCACGCAGATCGTGACTGTGTGGCGGTATCGAAATACAAGCAAAGATCCAAACTCCTACTGGACAATTATTATAACCTTCGGACTTCCAACATAAAGGTCACAAAGATCCCCATGATCACCCAATCGGTAATAAGGGTCGTCGTAGCCAACAAAACAGCGCAAGAACTGCGGCCGCAACTGGGGCTTCTACGACATCATCTTCACAAGGCCCGCTTCGATATAAATGGGCATCTAAATGAAACTGTAATCCGGCCACGCCCACTATGGTGATTCTCCTGAGAAAGAGTGCCTCATCAGGGTCAATACATAACCAGCTCACTTTGGGAGATCTCCGCTGTGCCACAACGAAGTGGTACTCATAACAGACGCCTGGCCATTTTATAACATACTGGCTGGGCAGACCGCCCTTCAACTAGCATAAGGGCCGTCCCTTCCGCCTATCATATATGATCATCAAATTCCTACCGAATGGGTAGGAATGGTCCGAGGAGATCGTAGCTAGGAGAGTGCTATTCTAATGAATAAAAAATCGGGCCTAGGCATCTACATGGACAAGCTCACATGAGATGAGCTACATCCGACCTACGCCTTCAAGAACTAGAACTAGTAAGACAAATGATTTACCAGCCAGACATACACCTCGTCTACATCGGATCCAAATTGGACAAAGACGTCAAGGACCTCCTTATCCACTTCTTAAAACATAATATAGAAGTATTCGCCTGGAAGCTGGGGGATATAGGAGGAATTGACCCCGCGGTGATTACACACAAGCTGAACATCAGCCCCTCCTTCAAGCCCGTTAAACAGAAAAGAAGAGATTTCGCCCCAGAAAGGCAGAAGGCGATTAATGAAGAAGTTAACAAACTCATCCAAGCTAAAGCTATCTGAGAAGTAGAATACCCCCGACCGTCAAGGTTAAATGTAGTCCTCGCCAAAAAGAAATCCAAACGACTCGCATTGATTTCACCACGTCACCGTGAGTCTGGTCTAAAGATAGCTTTTCCTCACTGATCGACCTTATAGTGGACGCCACTACCGCCACGTATTTCTCAAACATGTAGACGCTTTCTCGTGATATAACCGCATCGCATCGGACCCTAGTGACCAAGAGAAGACCTCATTCGTGTCCGGGTAAGGTACTTACTGTTACCAGGTGATGCCCTTCAGGTTGAAGAACTTTGGGGCCACCTATCAGAGGCTAGTGAATAAAATGTTTCAAAAACAGATCGAGGCATCCATGGAGGTATATATGACATGCTGCGAAATCGCTATGTCGAGCTCCACGCAGCCCCACCTTAGCCGAGTCGCTCCAAACTCGAAAAACTATAACATGAAGTTAAACCCAACCAAGTGTGCCTTTGAGGTCTTGGCCGGAAAATTCTTAAGCTTCATAGTCAACAACCGAGGAATAGAGGCAAATCCAGATAAGATAAAAGCCGTGTTCGACATGCAACCGCCTTCAAACACCAAGGAAGTTCAACGTTTGATTGGGAGAATAGCTTCTCTAAGCCGCTTTGTATCCAGATCCAGCGACAAGTGCCAGCCGTTCTTTTAGATTCTAAAAAAGGCTTTCCACTGGGACGACCAATGCGAAGAGGCATTCTCAAGACTAAACTCTACCTAAGCCTCCCCCATCCCGGTAAGCTCCTTCGAGGGAGAACCCCCACCCTTTATCTGGGTTGTTTCGCATTCAACTAGCGCCTCCCTGTCCGAGCGATAGAGTACAAATGCCTGGCCACTATAGCCGAGCTCTGAGAGGAGCGAAGAAAAGATATCCAAAGATGGAGAAACTAATCCTAGCATTGGTGACCACTACAGGAGGCTTCGACCGCATTTCAAGGCTCACACTATCGAAATCCCAATAAAACACCCAATGAAACATATATTGCATAAGCCAGAGACCTTAGGAAGACTGATAAATACCATAGGAACTCGTTGAGTTCGACATCGCATACAAACCGGGCGACGACTACGCGTGATTTTGGCAAAAGATTTCATCACGGAGTTCACCCCATCAAATACCTCACTGCCTTCAACGAAACTACCAATTAGCACGTTCGACTTGGTCCATCCGAGGTTGTCCATAGATGGGGTCGCCACCTCCTGGGCGAAGCGAAGTGGTCCATTTCACCCCGCATCGATCGACGTGAGTACGCGCCATATTCTGGACAAGCCTCCAATAACGAGGCCGAGCACGATGTTAACGTACGCTTAATCTCGTCATCTGCCGAAGTCATCGGCGGAGGTAAGTAGTGATTCCTAGTTAATAGTGAAGTCGATAGCGACCCTATGAAGCCGGGGGTGAAAATGATCATTTACCTCGTGCTGCGCGCGCCGCTTAAAAGTTCATAAGGGTTCGCGTCGTGCATGTCCCGCGACGTAGAATTATGGCAATGCAAACGTATGCCGCAAAGCTTAGCAATAAAGATCACGGAGGATCTAGAAGATCAGCAGCACCGGGTCGAGCACTCCCGTAACCCTGAACGCCGATCGATGCAGCAAAACAACCCATGATGTCCGAGCGTAATGGGATGGACCCCATCCGGGACTAACAATACCCGTGACTCGAACATTGTCGAAATGATCCAAAGGAGGCCTCCAAGCTCAGGATGAGGTCGGCTAGGTTCACCATTCATCGGGGGACCCTTAATAAACGAGGCTTCTCTACACAGATCCTTAAATGTGTAGGAAAGGAAGACACCAACTATGTGCTCAGAGAGGTGCATGGAGGCATCTGTGGTAACCATATTAGAGCCAGGACCTTGGCAAAGAAAGACTCGAGACAGTAGATATTATTTCGGGCCTACAATGCTCAAAGATCGCCACGGAACTGCTAAAAATGCAAGACTCATTAAGAGTATAGATCTCTCACCTCCCTTCCGAGCCACTAACCTCAATCACAAGCCCTTGGCCTTTTCAACAGTGGGGGCTTGACATATTGGGGCCCCTGCCCATTGGGAAAGGCCAGTGCAAGTTTATTGTTGTAGGAGTGGATTACTTCACCAAGTGGGTCGAGGCCTAGCCATTAACAAGGATCACCGAGTATAAGGTACGTAACTTTGTTTGGCGTTCCATAATCTGCAGGTTTGGAATCCCCAAAGTCCTGGTATCTGATAATGGGAAACAGTTTGATAATCCCAAGTTCAGAGATTTCTGCGCCGAGCTTGGTATCAAAAATTACTACTCATCCCCAACTCATCCGCATCTAATCCGACAAGGTGTCACTATAAGGACTCTTAAGGCGCATGAAGACTAAATTGGAAAATCTAAAGGAAATGGGTAGAATACCCCGAGGTACATGCATACGTAATCACGCGCAAATCAAAGAACTCAAGAAACCCCGTCGCTTCTAGCATTCGGCGTTGAAGGAGCCCTGGCCGAGGTTGGGCTAAAGTCACCAAGGGTTGAGTTAGCAAATGTCGAACACAACGAGGAGATTCTTCGCCTGAACCTTGACCTCCTATAAGAAAAACGTGAGCAGGTTCTAAGGCGCGCCGAGGACTATCGCAGAAAGACAACAAAATATTACGACCAAAGGGTTAAGTGACAGGCCGAAAACATGGTGTGTAAATGTACGCCTATGTGCGCAAGTGCACGCGTCGCCCCAAGTAATATAGTGTACCAGTAGTACGGATATCGATCCACAGGACAAGTGTGTTGACTACGTATAATGTTTTCAATATTATCCGGTATACGTAATGTATGAAAAGGGTGCTAGTGTCTGAATGTGAGCTAAACTACTGATTTGAGGAGTTACTATTTAATGGAGACTAGGGCTATGTCTCCCCCTGCCACTTTTGATGGATTATTCTTATAGATGATATTAGCCGGCTATTGACATCCAGTTATGGCGTAGGTGATTTGCTTACAGAGACTTCGAGGCGATTCGCTAATCTCGCCAGTAGAATTGAGTGTATCTCTTACTCTCAACTCCTGTGATCCTAAATGCTTAAAACGTTCTAACCCTTAACGCCTCCTGATCGAACATCTCTATTTATCGAATCAACCAAAGGTCGTTTACTCATCCTTAGATATATCTCACCTCCTCGCCAAACTTGATCTCTGGGTATGATCATGCACAAGCAGCCAAACATCACCATGTAATTGATCCCACCGATGTAGCTGCACAATAATGAACTATAAATCAATGAATAATATAAATTAATAAACTTTAATCCATTCAACCGTGATGTGGTTCAACAAGACCCTAGTATAGATCTAGAAATATAATGACCAAGAAAATACCAATATGTGATATAATAAACATCAAGTATAATATCCAAAATAAAGGAAAATACAAATCACGGGTTCTTCTTCAAGATCACACCCTTGCTCGATTTCCGTGGCCTGACCACCATTCTCGATGCCCCAACCGCGCCATTTGCTTTTAATGAAAGGTGAACTCAGACTGACGCGACGCCAGAACGCCGCTGACGCTGTCATTGTTGATTTTTATATTGTCGAATTCAACGTCATGACGCTGATCGCCACGACAGACGCCGCGACGCTGGGACGTCGCGACATGCCATCCATCCTTCGAAATCGCTCCCGTCGCAAAATTGCTTCAAAAGCTATCCTTTTTGCACCCATTTCACCTGCATACACACTAATCACCAAATCAGGTATCCAACCACAAAAAACTACGACATTAAGTATAAATAAAACATGAAAACGAAAGACCGATGCGGGTATAATCTGAGTGTTTGAGACACTCATCACACCCCCAAACTTAGCTTCTTGCTTGTCCCCAAGCAAGAATGGACTCTAAACAGAAACACAATCTCACGTAATTAGAGTTTAACACTAAGACAAAGTTGATGCACATGCCGATAAGTAGGAGATCAAACTGGACCGACTCACACTGCTGCCATTTTGTTCGAATTTCACAGGATACACACAGGTGTTCGACTTTCAGAAGAATTAGGTTGAAATAGGTAAAAGTGACTGGTGCTTCAACCTCCAAGGTATTCAATAACCTTTCCCAAGGACCCTATGTGCGTTGAATAAATGACCTCTAGTGTATACCTAGGTTCATTATAATAATTCCCAAACTTGAGTTCAACTTGTCTAGTTGGGAAAAAAACTAACTATGAAAGGATAGGAGCGCACTGCTTTCATTCCTAACTCACTCTACTTATAATGTCGAACAAAACTAGGTGCCCAGAAGTTCATGCTAAGTGTTCATGAAGGGATCAGCCATGACTGTAGCAGGCACCCGGGCATTCAAACAACTTCACTCGAACACTTAACTAAACCTAAGGGCCTTGCCGTGAGACTTCCATCTTCCAGCCCCCTATAACTGACAAAGTTAGGTTACGACTCCCTAGCCGCTTGCCTGTGGCATCGGGCTTTGAAAGGCCCCTTGACCGTGGTCCAGGATTTCGATCGAAGTTCCCACTTATTCTAATTCACAAGCCTTTTTTTTCTTCACTTTTTCTATTGTTTTATTTCAAACAAGGCAATCCTTTTTATTCACTGTGTCCCATCTCTTTGCATTTAGAGACTCCTGTGGTTTATTGAACGATATAGTCGGTCTCTACCTATGCATACCCAAGGTCATTAGTGTGTGAGTGTGGTAGGCTCATTGAGAAATAGTTCTCGACTACCCTAAGTGGTCTACTGCTTCCTCACCTATTCAACCCACCATCGAACATCAACACCATATGCATACGCTCTACCATATGTCAATAGTTGATCTTGGCCCGTATGATCTTCAACTCTCAACATGGCACATATACACATACTACCCACACATGAAACCACTACGTATGTGAGACTACCCAACATAAACACAAACAAACTTAACACATGATCAACAATTTAAAATGAAAAAGTAAACTGACGCTAAACGGAAACACAAACTAACATGCTGTAACGAAACAAAACTACCACATAAATACGAAAATCAAAACAATATTAGAACCACCACCCGCACCCCCCAAACAAAAGACATTCAGTGGTCCCACCGAGCAGCAACAAGAGGGGCCACATAGTCCCCCGCGATCATCGTGGTGGCTATACGGGGCAGGGTGAGAAGTCAGCCAGCCGGGCCCGAAGGGACCGCCGCCGCCAAGAATAGTGGCCTGGACGGGCCAACGACCAGACGATATCGCCGTGGAAGCCACTCCGCATGTCCCGTGTGAGAGGACTCCTAAGGCTCCCGTCCCGTCCTAGAACACCCAAAAAGCCCAGCTGAGACACCCGGTCCCAGGCCTGGGGGTGAGGGACTGATGGAGCGCTCCGTAGGGCCGCGGTGGTGGTGGTAGATGGGATGAGACGGAGACGCGCCGTCCCCCGGGGACCAGTCCAAAACGAGCCTGGAGAATGCGAAGCCTGGGCCCCGTCCGAGCCTTCGTGCCGGAGTCGAGACCTCCTCGTGTCGTGGGCACACCCAAGCATTCTCTTAACCGATATGGCCTCGATGGGGTGCAGCTGACGCCTGATTACGCCACCAGTACCTCGCCTGCTTGCATGTTTAAAATGAGGAAGTGCCCTAAATTCATCTTATTGCCCTTAAGCATGGAGCATAGCATCCTCTATAACCACCACATCAAAGCGGTAGAACTGATGATGGCATAGTTGAGCAGTATCGTTTACTTCCACACACGCTCGTCATCGGAATAAGACGCGACGTGATGAAGTGATGCCAGACCTTTGGGATATAAAGCCGCGCTTGGCCTTCAAGTGGACCGACGGCCCTCACTATTGATTTTCCACTCACCCCGCCATTATATCACACCCAATTATTCTCGTGTCAGAAACAGAGCCGACTTCAAACGCCCCCAGGAAACATGGGCAAGATCACAAAGTGATTGATCGACCAGACTAAGTCGACCGTAAAACACCCCTCACTCGAACCTTCTTGACAACGCGGAGGCGAGATCGCGGTGAAAATTTTCGCAGGCACTACACTCATCGCAAATGATGAGGTGGTCGTGCGTCTCACATCCTCGCCGCGATCGCCTTTCTTCGGAAAAAATCATCGTGGTGGTGAAAAACCCTTCTCCTTGATAAACGATAGAGAAATTGCAAATGGTGCCAATCGATCGGGCGCAAGACTCATTCACGAACCGCATATCACTAGTCGGCCCCGCCGATCCTGGACCTCCCGCTGTGGGCAATTTCTCTCGCTTTCCAGACATAGGAGTGCGTGACCCCACTGCTAGTAGGGTATTGCGAGGAATTAGCACCAATATGGAACCCCCAGCTGGGTCAGACAAAAAGACCAACACCTAGAGTGCACAAAAAAAAAAACATAAAGAAAAAGACAAATATACCCAAATGTGACCCGAAATGTAAACGCCTAGACCTAAATGTGATCCTAAATACAAACTACTAGATCTAAATGTGATCCTAAATACGAACTATAATGAACCTAATGTGGGAGGACTAGACCAGTGCGAGGGTGCCTAAATGAGGTAAAATGATATCAATGGAGTCAGGATCGAACCGTGAGCGGAGGTAGGGACAAGTGCACCGAGACACACTCCAAGGCCCGAATCGATGGTATAATTCCGCAAGGGACAAAGGCGCGGTCGTAGCGGAGAGGCTAGGGTTCGTGCAAAAATGATAAAGGGTGTGAGAAGAGCAAAATAGGCCGGTTTTCGCCTAAACAGGCAACGTGAGCGAAAATGTTTCGTGGCAAACGCCGCCGGCGCTCCGCAGAGGATATTCGCCAACGCCGCGACGCTAGCAACGACGCCCAGATCGCCAAAACCAACGCCGCTGACAACGTCTACCACGACGCTCCGCAGGAATCGAAATCGACGCCGCGACGCGGATATCAACGCCGTGGACGCTCCGTGAGGATTGTACAATCAACGCCGCTGAAGATTGAGATCAACGCCGTGCGACGCTCCAGAGTATCATCAAACCAACGCTTCGGACGTTGAGATCTCACGCCGCCGACGCCCAGAAGGGAACTTGACGTCAGCGACGTTGAAAGCCAACGCCGCTAACGCGCGCGTGAAGGCTTGGAAATGCACAAAAATTCAAATAAAGGTCTAAGATAAAAGGAAACTCCTCATGCACGGACTCTCGACTTTTCTTCATCGACATAACTGATCTCTCTGCACTCACAAGGTCGTGTCCCGGAAGTAAACACCTACAAAGAACTTGAGGATTCCTAATACAGACAAAGACAAAGAAACCAACCCAACTTAAAGAAGAAAATAACTAAAATCGACACAAAAAGTAAATTGCATGAAATAAATCACGCTTCCCAAGAAGCTTTATGTTTAACGCCGTTAGCTCGACCGCTTGAATCTCAAATCGCCGGGGACCCGAGCTCTTATGGATTCTACTCACTTACTGATACGGTCAAAGGAATGATCTGCCTATATGCATGGAACTCGCTCCGCACAAAGGCCCAACCAAGTGGGGTGGTGACTGTGGAATGTGCCCTTCGTGATTGTAATCTCGCGCCTCCGCCGTGTGAAAAGACCTGGTCACCGTGAAGGGGCCCGACCATCTAGACTTCAATTTTCTCGAAAGAGAGTTTTGACGGAATTAAACAATAGAACTTGCTTGTCCCGCCTCGACCTTCTTGGTACGTGTTTATCGCTGTGCTTTTTGTCTTTCTCGTAAATGCGCATTTTCATAAGCTTCATTCCCGAATTCGCCTTAGCTTCATCGAGTCAGAAAGGCTGTTTCTCACCTGCCAGGTACCGTCCATATTCAATCGCTGAGTTGCCCAAAGAGAGGCTTGATGCTCCAATTCCACCGAAGAATGGCATGCTTGCCACACACCGCCTCCAAAGGCGACATACCCAAAGGAGTTTTAAAAGTTGTGCGGTACGCCCAAAGTGCATCCTCGATCTTTTTTAGCCCAACTCTTTCCGAATTAACCCGTCTTCTAAAATAGCCTTTATTTCTCGACATTTGACACCTCCTGCTTGCCCATTTGACTGCTGGTGGTATGTAAGAGATGTACATGATCACCGTACTTTCGCAGCAGAAAACCTCATTAACCACTATATTGCGTAAATGAGTACCATTATCCGTGATTGGGCTCGAGGAGTTCAAACGGAGAATATGTTGATGCCAAGAAATTGAGCCACGATCTTTGGTAATCATTGGGTGCGGGTTGGAATTGCTTCCACCCACTTCGATACATAGTCTACTGCTAGCAGAATGTACAGGTTGTTGTAAGATGAGGGAAATGGTCCCATGAAATCCATCCCCCATAAGTCAAATAGCTCTACTTCCAGAATGGGGTGCATGGGTGGTTCGTCCTTTCTAGAAATACCGCCCATTCTTTGACATTTGTCACATGTGGATACGAAATGATGAGCATATTTGAATAAGGTAGGCCAAAAAGCCTGATTGAAGTACCTGGCGCAGCCACACCAAACCACCATGGAAGAGGGCGCGGGTTCGTGATATCATGCCATTTCATCTTCGGCACACATCTCCCGATCACCCGGATCAGCACAAGGTTCGTAAAGGATTGGCTCATCCCACGTAGTGTTTCGATGTGCGAAACCGTTTTTTTCGTTGATAATTAAATTGAGGGACTACTCGCTACCAAATAATTCACGCACCGCAAAACCATGGAACGCTTCTTGTCTTCAATAGCTAGATTCGCCATCCGGAAAGTCATTCACCAATATCATCGCTTGCCCCCTCCACACGTGAAAGATGATCTGCCACTAGATTCTCGCAATTCTTCTCTGCCTTTAATCTCAACATCAAACTGCGGGGTCAAAGAACCAGACCCTGATTAATCGAGGTTTAAGGCTCTTTTTGGCCATCAAGCATTTAATGGCAGAATACGTTGTGGACCACCAATCTTGTTACCAATCAAATAAGGCCCGAATTTGTCAAAAGCAAAACAATAGCCAAAAGTTCTTTCTCCTCGTAGGCATAATTCAACCGGAGCATCATTTAAGGTTCCGCTCAGATAGTAAATCACCCGAAAATTTTCTCTCGCTTTCGCCCCCAACACCGCCCCAATCGCAAAATCGCCGGCGCTACACATAAGTTCAAACAAGACCAACTCAGAGCCACGACAATAGGAGCTGATATCAATTTATCCTTCAACACTGAAAAGGCATGCAAACACTGCTAATTAAACTCAAATGATCCTCGACTAAAAGATTAGACAACTGGGCTTAGCAATTTGAGAGAAGTCTTGATGAAACGCCTATAGAATCCAAAGATGGCCTAAAAACTTCGATCCCTTGCATCGGATGAGGGTGATGTGAGTTTTTCAATCAGCCGACCTTTGCTCACCACCCTCTATTCTAAACTGGCGACCGAAAGTACAATACCTCTCTTGCATCTATAAAATGACACTTCTCCCAATTGAGTACTAAGCTGGTCTTTCACATCTTTATCAAGATCGATCTCAAATTCTCCGTACATTTGTCAAATGAATTACCTAACATCGAAAAATCATCCATGAAGATTTCCGATTGTCTTCATATGTCGGAGAAAATGGCCATCATACATCGCTGAATAAGTTCTAGTGCATTGCATTACCCAAAGGGCATCCGCTTAATGCGAATGTCCCATGTGGGACATGTGAATGTGTCTTCTCCCCGATCTTCCTGGGAAGAGAAGCGATTTGATTGTAAATGGAGTAACCATCCATAAAGCAATAGTATTCATGACCGCTAAGCGATCCAAAGATTCGACGAAACGGTAATGGGAAATGATCTTTTCTGAGCGGCTTTGTCTCGGGCCTTCCTATAATCAATACAAATTCTCCATCCTGGATCGCTCGAGAAGGCGCATGTTATTCTCGCCTTATGACCGTTTGTTCCTCCTTTCTTCGGGTACCCACTTGAACTGACCAACCTATGCACCGTCTGGGGTCAGATAAATTACCCCTGGGTGATCCGTACCACTTCTGGCCACTTCCTTTCGACTAATTTTCATCGTTTGATTCAACCTCCTCCGGTGCTTCCACCGGCTGTTTATGCCCATCCTCAAGCAAAATACGATGCATGCACATGGAAGGGAGAATCCTTTCAAATCGGCAGACCATCTAAGCGCATTTTTACGGCTCCTAAGACCTTCACTTCCTCCACCAGTCAGATGC
This sequence comes from Tetrastigma voinierianum, assembly GCA_016808115.1. Classification (NCBI taxonomy): domain Eukaryota; kingdom Viridiplantae; phylum Streptophyta; class Magnoliopsida; order Vitales; family Vitaceae; genus Tetrastigma; species Tetrastigma voinierianum. Next base: position 171,033 of record JAEQBH010001731.1, on the reverse strand, counting down.
CGTGATGATCACCGGTAAAGTGGATGCTACCCACAGGCATACTTCAAATGGCTTAGGGTGGGGGTTTTTGTTCCATCTGGTGGTTGTTCCACCGATGGCATTACGCTTTTAGCTCCTTCACCTAGCCGATTCAAGTATTTCCTATCAACCAAAGATCATCCATCAAGATATTCCTCTCGCCTCTTCGCCATATTCTCGAATCATTCTCCACTGGCTTAGTTCGGGGTCAAGAGACCACTTTCGCTAGACACTATAGCCTCATCATCTCGCCATGACAAGTATCGCCTGATGTCCCATTGTACTCTTCAAACACGTTTGAACTCGACCGTCATCCCGCACCTCACCTCAATTCTCCCTTGAACATCAATCATTGCCCCGCCAACAGAAGAAATGGTCTCCCCAAGATTATGGCATTTTTTTCTTCTTCCATATCTAATACAATGAAACTGGCCGCTAAACTCATTAACCTTTTACTAAGACATCTTCTATTACCCTTCTCGGATGCTTCAAAGATCCACACACCGGGCGGATCAGAGCTGGGCGTCTCACCAATCCCAAACGTTTAAAATGGATAAGGGCATGATTAACGTCAGCACCCAAATCACAAAGAGCCTTCAAAGATAAAGTATTTCCAATATGTGACGGGATAAACAAACCGCCCGGTCTTAAGTTTCATGGCACTTCTCCAAGTATGGCAACACATCTCGCGAGACCGTTTCTAAATCACCTAATCTTCTCTTCCGAGACGTAATGTCTTTCATAATTTCACGATAGTTGGGCATTTGCCAAGGTATCACAAAGCTGGATATCATGTGTAACTTTAACACCTCCAAGGAATTTAGTGAATTGTTTATCCAATATGCTTCTTTAGGCGCTGTGGATATGGAATTGGTGGGTCTTTTGCTTCAAGAGAGTGCTTCCCGCAGAATCGCTTCTCCCGAGGCTGTTCCTTATCTCGCTCATTCCGAATCCGCCGGATGACCTTCGGCCCACCTCCTCTATAATCGATCGCCTTCGTTTCCAATTCTTACCACTTCTCGCCAGAATCATGACATGTCTATTTTACTTCTTTCTGCCATCAATTCTTAAAGAACCCTGTTGCATTTCACAATAAGTTCGCCATTTGACCCATTTATACCTCTAAATTCCTCAGCTGTGCTGCTTGATTGTTCATCTCTGCTGCTCATTGCCACATATCGCCGGTCTCATTCATATGAAAGCAGAGCGGAGGTTAGCATTCAAAAGGGCTTGTCTTAAGTCCATTTTTTCAGAGGTGGTTCACTAACTCCTACTTTGATGGCATATTGTTCCGATTATTCCATCCATACCTTGATTTGGCTTCCGATTGTTCTCGATTCGATTATTACGCCGCCTCGGGCCTTGATTTTGGTTCCGATAATTGTTTCATACTATCCTTGTCTGTGATTGATTCCGGTTGAACCTTGACAATGCACTGGGCCCGCTTCAACCGCTTTGGCTTCGACCGACACCTGCGGCTGCCAGGTCGCCTCCACGTAATCTACACAACTCCTACGGGTTACCTCAGATGGCATTCTGCCTTTACCGCCTATTTAACCGTTTAGTCAAATGTACATGATTAACTAGATTGTTAAGAACCTCATTATCCGTGCCACTCACTGCTTTTATCGGTGTAGCCTTCTCTCTAGGCCACTGATTTGTATTAATGCAGATTCTAGGATTTCATAAGCCGTTTTCTTCTATTGCCCTACCGAGGCAGCATCAATCACTGCTTCACTCGTGATTCCTCGTAATTCATTATAAAAGTGGACCGCATCCATCCGTCATCGATGGTGTGGGCATTTTCTCAATAGCGTTCGTGGAATCTATCCCACGCCTACCAAGTTCTCCCCTAGTAGCCCAAAGTATCGACCTCTCGCACAAGCCGTGCACTTTCGCTGTGGGAAAAATTGGTCAAGAATTTCGTGACTAAATCGTCTAATGGCGTAATGGAACTGTGGCTGACTGGTTAGCCAATGCTTGGCTCTATCACCTAGTGACAGTGGGAACAATCGCAACCTGAGAGCTTCTTCAATAACCCCATTGTACTTGATCGTATCGCAAACTTCACAGTCATCAAATGCATATTCGAGTTCCCATGTGGGGTAATCCATGAAACAAGATGTTCCAAGCATCCGTAGCTGTTACCGACTTCAGTCTCGGTTGTTTGCCCGAATGGGTGGTCGCCTGATAGTCAGTTCGAACGACCGTAGGCTGGAGTGCAAACTTTAAAGAAGCAGGCGGGATCTTATCTCAGCTGATAAACTTACTTCTGTGCTATTTCTTTCCTAGTGAGTTCCCATTTCGCCTCTCTGTGGCCTATTCCGTCTAATGCTAAGATCTCGTGGTTCATCACATCCATGTTTGCTAAATTTCTCTTAGCCAGTCTGCCTTCCGTTTCCTACGTGTTCCTTCAGTGGTAAGTCTCTTCTCGCCCAAGATATCGAATTGTATGTCAGTCAACTGACCTGCTGCATGTACTCACCGAAATCTAAACCGCAATCACATTACCTAAAACAACAAAACCAAATTTCCAGCACTTGTAATAAATAAATAAAAACAAAAAATTTTCTTATAATATCTAATTGCTTTATTCTATATCACTTTAAACCTATCCCGACAACGGCGCCAAAAAACTTGACAGCCAAAACGTGGTGTGTAAATGTACGCCTATGCGCAAGTGCACGCTACGCCCAAGTAATATAGTGTACTGGTACTTGATATCGATCCAGGGGATAAGTGTGTTGACTACAGAGAATTGCTTTTCTAATATTATCTGGGTATACGTAATGTATGAAAAGGGTGCTAGTGTCTGAATGTGAGCTAACCATCGATTTGAATGAGTTACTATTTAATGGAGACTAGGCTATGTCTCCCGCCACTTTTGATGGTTATTACTTAGATGATATTAGTCAGTTATTGATGATTCATTTAATGGCGAGGTATTGATCTGTAACTACGAGATACCCTAGGAGTGTATTCGCCTATCTCGCCTAGTAAATTGGTGTATCTCACACACCGATTCGGTACTTTCCCGAATGCAAATGTTAACCTTAATTGCCTCCTTCGGGATCGGGAATATCTACATTTGCAAGATCAAGCAGATTGCTCTACTCATATCCTTTAGATATCTGTCTCTCAATCTAGGATCATTATGATAAATGCTTAATATTGTGAACATCGCTATGTAATTGATCCGCAGATGTAGCTGAATAATAATGAATCATAAATCAATGAATAATATAAATTAATAAACTTTAATCATTTTGCTTAGTGACGGGGTTCCGGCAAAGACCCTAGTATAGATACAGAACATAATGACGAGAAAAATACCAATATGTGATATAATAAACATCAAGTCTAATATCGAAAATAAAGGAAAATACAAATCACGGGCTCTTCTTCGAGATCGCTGTCACCCTTGCTCTGATTTCCGTGCCCTGATTCGTACCATTCCACAGATGCCCCCCGAATCAGCCTCATTTGCTTTGTCTTTGAGCGAGAACTGTATGGCGTCAGCGGCGTTGCAATTGTTGACTTTTATATTGTTGACCCAACGTCGCGGCGTGGGGCGTCGGCGTTGGGACGTCCCAGCGGCGGTGCCGACAAATCATACGCCTTTGCCTCCTGTTTGCTCGAAATTGCTTCAAAAGCTATCCTTTTTGCACCCATTTCACCTGCATACACACCAATCACCAAATCAGGTATCCAACCACAAAAAACTACGACATTAAGTATAAATAAAACATGAACGAATGAAGCCTTGGGTATAATCTGGTATTTGAGACACTCATCATTAAGCCATAAGTTTCGCCGACACGTTTCTCAAAAACTCTGCTATTAAGGAAAGACCCCTACGTAGGAAGAGTAGGGCCAAGCGGGAAGGGCGCTTATGTGATATCGCGAGTGGTCAGAAGCGCGGTGAACTTAATTATAAGAGGAAAAACCTTGCCACATTCTGCAGACAACGACACCTTGGGTGATTCTCTCAGATGAACCTCGAGTTGTAGCTTTTAATAAGAAATTCTGATTTCTTGTATTTCAACATTCTTTCTGAGCTTTGAATAATATTCTATAAATCTTCAAAAAAAAAACAAACATGGGACAGTACACACGCTTCAAAATTGTACTTTTATTTCAAATATCTCGAACATTACAATCGACGAGCTTCTCTGCTGGCCATTCTCTATCTCGGAGCCAGATCGGCTGACCCGGTCAAGCGAGGAAACCCTGAGAGAAGAAGAGAAAGAGAAGGAGAAGAAAATGAAGGAAAGGAGAAAGAAAAGGAAGGAGAAGGAGAAAAGGGAGGAGTGTAATGGAGGAAGCGGGACTTATATTCCTAAAGTGCGCTCAGAATAGTTCACTGGTCGAGTTCCGTAATGGTCAAGACAGAACAACCACGTGCCACGAGGAGAACTAGGGAAAAACCTGACTCCCTGCTACGGTCGGCTGCGATCGGCTAGACGGACTCAGTGCGTACTGATCAAACCACGAGCTTAAATCAATTGCGAACTCCGACCTTTGTCGAGAAGAGGTAGAAGGTTGGGGCCAATTATGACATAGACCGTCGAAGGAAGACAATTATTTATAAAGAAACCTAGACTTTTGGGAAACTACCTTGATCTGTTAGATTCTCCGTAGTCACGGATTAAGCATACCCCTTCGAGGAGGAAGGCAGAAGAAATAACCCATATTTCGGATCATAAGCCTTGTAGCTCAGTTTCAAAGGAGCCTTGTAGCTAAGTTTCAAAGGAGCCTTGTAGCTCAAGAGCCATGTAGCTTAGTTTCAAAGGAGCCTTGTAGCTCAGGAGCCATGCAGCTCAGTTTTAAAGGATCCTTGTAGCTCAGTTTGTTTCAAAAGAGCCTTGTAGCTCAGGAGCCATGTAGCTCAGTTTCAAAGGAGCTTTGTTTCCGGGGCCCGGAGTGTCTTCGAGTTTAAGGAGCCTTGTAACTCGGGAATATAGCTTCGGTTCGAAAGCCTTGTGGCTTCGAGTGTTCTTGGACCTAGACCTATACAAATTTATGACACTTATTGAAGGACTGTGTCCCAATCGTGATAATCTTAATGAAACTTTGTATTATATTTCTTTGCAATTATCTTGTTAAAAATGGTTTCCTTAAGACCTGAACAGAAATTTCTTTGGTTTTGATCCATGATTAAAGGTGTACGAGATCCCGGTTTCAAGTAATAAAGTGGATTTAGTCGAATGTCGATCCTGAGAAGTCTCGAATTCCTGATAGAGCTAACTGACTACTCGAGCTACATATATTTGGACTATGATTTGCAATTGATATATTCCTAGCAACCTTGAAAATAATGAAAGAATAAATATGTAAAAACTAGAACAAAATGAAATAATCTTGTGACTAAAAATAAAAAGAAATTCAAGAAATAGATCTATCAGTTAGTTTTTAAGGGAGCAACAATACAAGCGTTGTGAAACATCGATTCCTGCTGGAACTACTATGTAGCTTTACTTCAGAACCGGATTAAGAATCGAGTCAAGGGAGAAAGGTAATGCCATGTGGATCTCCTTAATGACATGTTATCATCTAATCTTCACTGTTTCCTCGATGCGAGGATTAGATAGCTTCCTTTAATATGGTTGCCTTGTTATAGAGTATTTTTCTTTTCATCCTTGTACCCGAGAACAGCTGAATTTGTAAATATAGCTCTAAGACATAGGCTAAACATTTGGTTTACACTATCTTTGGTTTCTCATCCTCAGAATTGAAACAATTCATTCTTTCCTTGATTAGATCCTTGCCAACACGGTTGAACTTCTTTGTTGAATCGAGTAGAACTCTACTCATTTTAATTGATAAGTCATTCAAGCTCGACTACAGGAATTTCAAGTGAGAAGAAGGTTATCGATTAGAATTCTGAGAGCCCATTAGATCCCGATATTGAGTTCGCATACCCTTCAGATGTTGTTTCAAAACTCTCGGAATGCCTTCTCTGTGTCACTCGGAGGGAGCTATAAAATCAAAGCATGAAGCGATCACATAAATTCTGAGGTGTAGGGACTCTAACTATTTTGGATCGAGATACATGATAAACAAAACCGGCTAATAGTAGATTCAAGTCTGGAAGTTGAGTGGACTACGATAAATTTAAGCATAAAGATAAATTCTAACAACATCAACATAAATTCAGCGAGTAGGTTTTACTTCATTACATTAACGGTAGCTCCTTGATGAAAAGAATACGTGATCAAATGGAGAGTTTGAATTCCAAATTTGTTTGGACCTCAAGCGAACGACGTTAATTTGAATTAACATTCTGCATTCAGCAACGACGACTAATATCGGATACGAAATTAAAAGAAATAACGAATCTACTCTAATCTAATCCCCAAAATAACAATGAAAACCAAAGAAAAAGAAAAAGAAAATTAAACTACGAGCGCGGCTACCCGGACTTCTCTTCGGGCACGCGAGAGGCACGCTTTCCTTTTCGATGGCAGCTGCGTGTTATAGGGTTTGGAAGTTGGGCCCCCTAGCCGATGCACTTTTTGTGGATTTGAAAATAAGCGGCCCGTTGTTTTGTTCATGTCGACTCCGTTTGTTTGTCGCGACCTTGATGATATCGCAACCTCTCTTTCACGTCGCGGCTTCACTATTACTTATTGAAACATTACGATGTCGCGACTTCAATCTGCGTGCGCTTCATCTTCTGCATTGTGATCTCTTTTGGGTCGAAGGCGCACCGATCATACGTCGCGACCGTTTTAAATTGTCCACATAGCGTGTTAGCTTTTTATGCGGTTGCGAGCGCGCCTTTAACACCCCTTGGATCTAATGTCGCGATAGCTGGCTGATGTCGTGACCTTCATTCCTTGTAATTGGTGTCGCGACCGCTGAATGATGTCTCGACTTCGCACTACGCATTGTGGCTTTTTATGTTGCGACGATCATACGCCGAGCTGATGTCATCTTCTCGCAAACTAACGATATGGTGAGCTTTTCTTTTGTCATGACTTGTCTTGACATCTCTTGGATCACGATGCCGCGACGCGGCGATGTGATTTACCTTCTTTCGCGCTGCTGGCGATGGCGACTGCAGAAGGGCGTCGGCGACCTCTATTGACATGCGGCGATGTCGCGGCGGTGGGCGTCGACCTCACATTCAATCGCGGTGATGTGGCGACTGCGAAGGGCGTCGCGACCATGGTCGCGAGGCGGTCATCGCGATGCGATAACTTCGCGGTTGATGTTGCGACCAGCGGCCCGATGTCGCGACATGATACTTTGTCACGTCGTCGCGACCTCGGCCCGATGTTACGACATCGCCCGAAATCGATGTTTTACGATGTCTGTCTGTTTTATTTGTGCGACCTCCATGTTCAGTCTCTTTGAAAATCTTTTGTCGCAACTTCTATTGGGTGTCATGCATAATATCTCTTACTAGTTTTATTTTAATGTGACCTCAGTAGTGTCGCGACATCATCTATCTTCTTCATTGACTATTTCTTGGTGATGCGATTTGGAGTTTTACACATTTAAGACCTCCTTTTATGAAGAAATTTGTTCTTGTGGCTGTAGTCGGCTCCTTGTCGCGACCTCATGGTGGCATCAAACATCCATTTTCTCCTTTTAGTGTACGACATGTGATGACGTCGCGACATGGGAACTTCTTCATTTTACTTCTTCTTATTCTAGACGAAGTCATATTTTGTCTCGCTCCCTTGGTCGACACTTATTCACTCTTAGTTTCTTCTTAGCTTAAATTTGTTGATGTAAGTGACTTGGAGTTCTTTGGCTTACGCACTACATCGTAGCTTTAATCCAGGTTTTGATTTGGTTATCTTTGCGGTGATTTCTTATGATTTTGCTAATATTTGATTTTTAATAGCTGTATTTTCACGCAAATTAAATTTGATTGGTATCAGTTTCTATGAGATAATTCATCATTATTCTACATTATAAGCTTTCAGAAAAATGGATTAAAAATCTAATGAGTTTTGGACTCATCAAAATTCCCCAAACTTAAAATTTTGCTTGTCCCCAGAGCAAAGAAAAGAAAGAAATTATTGTCTCGAACAAATAAGCTTAGAAGATTTTAAGGACATTTTTCTGATTTATTCCACATTCTTATTCATTCCATATTTTCGATGCGGAATTAGAATATCACTATTATTTCAAATTTCGGTTTTGATGCAAAGAACATGGCACAGTGTAGTTACATCACAAAATTTCTTGATAAACTAATGTATTAAGCAGTTTATTTAACAAGTCTTGTTACTACGTATTGTGTGCGAGGTCATCAATCCTTTTCAACTTTCTGGTTGAACTTAGTTGATCTTTTAGGAAGTTTTCTTAGATTGTTTATCAAGTCCCATATACTTGTTTTTCATATTCAATCTCGCTAATGTAGAGTAAATTCAACCTTGAAATCGATAGGTCTTCAGGGCTGTAATGTTGGGCTGAGTAATTGGGTAGATAATGGAAAAGAATTGGAGTTGTAAATTACCCGGTTCCATCTTGTCCCTACCATTGTTGCCTCGACTTTCTTCCTTTTTCTTCTTTGTTCCTTTAAGTTCTCCTTAATCTTAGCTTGATTCCCTCTTTTTGAATTCTTTTATGGAATCTCACTTTCCGTATGTACTTGGTCGACGAGATTCCTTTGTTCTTTGCTTTCTTTGCCTTTACTTCTCTATGATTTGGAAATTGTACAATGTTTTGTCTTCTTAGGCTTTCTATTACTCTTAGAGAACTTTGGGCTAGCAACTCTCATGCAGTTGGCATTGGGGTGCTGGAGTGTTAAAACACCCTAGAGAAGCTTATTATTGAGGAAATAGACATGCAGATAAAACATTCCTTATTTCACTATACCTTCTTTGCTTCTTCAACCACTTCTTGTCGAAATGCGGGAATATTGTTTGAGCTTGTTCTTTCTTTATCTTATAAACTTTGAACTAAGCGGGATCGTTGGGTTTCTTCACTGTAGGTTTATTCACCCGAGAAGAATTTCGAGTTTTCAATTTGTTGTTTGTTGAAGAAGCTAAGAGGCTTATTTGGCTCAAATCGGGAACTAGAGAATATGCTTAAACATATTTTGAGGGGTAGGCTTAAAGGCTGAGTAGGATGGCTCTTATCATTTCTGGTAGTTGTTTTACCCTAAGTTTCGCCTCGTCAATAATCGAAACAAAGTTACAGGGTGTGGATCTAAATCTGAATTCCCCGGAAAGATGTTCACGATTCTCTCAAAAGTTTCATAAGTTTTGTTGACCAATGTGTATTATTTCTTCAAGACTTGTATTTATTAACTGTATACTTACATTATTTAAGCCCAGTATTTTGTTATCGGCCATGACAATTTTCGATTTTATGACTAGCGAATTTCAATAGAACAGTAAATACTCTAATTCTAGTTTCTTTATTCATGCCCTGATACGCATGGCTTTTGCATGTTTCAAATTTATCTCTAGTCAAACTACTTTAACTAGTTGGGTTCATGACATTTCAACATTTCATTCTTGAACTAAATCCCGATGTTATTTTCCCCGTAGTGGCAAAAAAGTAAAAACACAAGTAACTCACGCCAAGGAAACAAAAACATTTCCTTTTTCACAAATTTTCTTGTTTTATTTATGATGTTATGCAACAATTGAGAACAACAATAAGGAAGAGGGGGAAAAGAAGGATAAATCAATGGGAGGATCTATTTTTCTTTTGAGGAGGAGCAAAAAAATCATTTAGGGTCCCGAATCAAGGGTAGCAGGTAGTTGAATTTGGGAAATTTCATTTACTGTTCTCTTCTTCTTCTTGACATTCTCCCTTTCAATACTCTTCGAGAATCGATTCATTTGTGAGATCCCGATCTTTTTATTAAAGATCTCATCTTGTCTCGTGCCAGTGTGTTCGTTGTGCGTTCATTTCGATCCATGACTTAAAAATTGAAGAATTGTTGTTAATCAAATCGAATTTTCAAGCCCAGGACTTCTTTATTACGTAAGCATCCTTATCATCAAGCTCTTGATCTCTTATCCTTCATCTTCTTTTTCAAAATCCTTGAACATTGAAGTGTATAGGAACTTGAATCCTTGATATCCTTAGTCTTCTTGATTTTTCTTCTTGGACACCGCCATCATGAGGGTGTCTTCTTCTGTGTTGCTGCATTTTCATCTTCATCCACCGGAATACGTTTCTACTATGACCCCGCTTTTTCTTTTGATTCTTTGGCCTTGCTTACTCGATCGAGTGAGTGGTGAAGACTTGGTTGCTCTTCTTCTTCTTCGGGTTCCCTTCACACGAAAGCCACTAATACATAACCTTTGTGATGGTTCTTCGGATGAGGATCGAGCCCCGTTTATTACCGTCATGATACCTCATTATAAATTTTCAATATTGTCGACATCAATCTTGTATCCCTTAGGTATGGCATAGAGAAGGATTGCCTCTTGTTCTCTTGCGTATGAAGCGTGCTTGGCGCGACCAGAATAGAGGTTAAGAAGTAGAACCACACCTTTGCCTCTTCTGTCAGATCTCCCCTGCTCAGGGTCTTTTGTTCTCCTTTCCCTTTCTTCCACTACCCTTTACCGTTTGTTAATTTTCTAGCAATTTTCTCACGGTTAGGGTTGCTCATCAGCTTCTTGAATTTTGATCCATTTTTCTGTCCTTCCATCCCATACATCTCATTAATAGTCTTAGCTCAGCCGGGCACCGGACTCTCGACATAAGCGGAGTTCTCTTTCCTTCCAACCAGATTGGAGTAAAATTCTCGGCTTGATTCTTTATACCCGGATTTTGATGTTTGCGAGAATTCTCCCCACCCTCTTTGCTACATTAATTCCTTGAACGGTGAGATAAGTTAGAAATTTGAAACCTCTTTCTCTGAATCCGCTCGGCGTAGTGCTTTTCAGACGGAGAAAGCCTCTTACGAACGAACTTCGTCTTCTCTTCTTCTATTTGCTTTTCCTTTCCCTTCTTCCTCTGTTGTGTTGCTTGGTTGAGCTTAGTTTATTCAGGCGGCTGTTCTCCCTTCCCGGGTTCGGATAGACTTCCCCTTGATGCGGAAGTATACTCCTCCGTGATTCGCTCGAGTTTGGGATGAGGGTTGAAGGTTCGACCATTTAGAGAAATCGGAAGGTTTTTAGGAAGAAGTTCGGGTTTAGGGTTTGCAAGAATTGAGAACTAGAGAGTATGTGAAGATGAATGGTTGTGTTTGCTTCAAGGAAAGAGATGTAATGGAGGGAGTTTCTCAACAGTTGCAATTCAATTATTATTGTGGCTCTTTATGACTTCATTTATTTGCGCATATCGCGACCTTAATTTATTTGCGATTGTGTCGCGTCATTAAATTTAGGAGCAAAATTAAAAGGCGCCCGGTAGCGAACCTTTTTCTCGATATCGGCGACTTGTCGTTGGTTATCGGCGACATAAGTAAGCGTGAGAGACGAAAGTTATCATCGAAGTACGCGACATCAGGTATTTGATGAAATAATTGAATTGTCGCGACCTTCACCACTCTTTTAAGGAATGGTTTTGTTCGCGACCTTGTAGTTATGTCACGACCTCAATTTATGTCGCAACCTCAGTTGATGTCGCGACATAACTTTTGGTGTGACACATCCCACTGTCCTTCGCCGGTACTAACTAGGTTGCGACCTCGGCTTACATCATGACCAACTTTGAAATCGCGACCTAATCTGCACTTGCCCTAATTTTAATGATCAGACATCTTTTCACTTCTTATTAATTTGCACACTCTTAGCATCAATTTAATCATTCCCACACAGCAATCAAAAATTTATTATATTCAATTTTCACAGAATTTATGTAGGGAGAAAAGTACTCCCCTTTTTCGAGCTGTTCTTTCCTGTGAAGTGCTGGAATAGTTCCTGAAGTTTGTTCCTTCTCACCTGATCAAGTTGATTCTGCATCGGCATACTGCAATAATTTCAGAAAGGATTAAATTCATTTAGTACTAACCTAGCAATTTCTAACAAATCATGACTAGAACTAAAAAAAAATAAATTTCAAAAATACGTAATAATAAAAGAAGTCGAGAAGTCGGTTAAAGAAAGCAAAAAAAATCAATATGGGTTGCCTCATTAGTACGCTCAGTTTTTAGTCTTTGTTGGACTAGCGTTTTGAGAGCTTTCTCTTTCTCGATTCACGGTGGAGTTCTTCCTTTTAAGTTCTCTCTCTTGAGATAGTGTTCCAGTCTTTGCCCATTAACTTTGAATTCTTCCCGACATCGGTCTTAGTGTTCTTGCTCGAAGATAGTGCCAACTTTGCAGCCATATGGTCCGCTCCACTTTGATTTGGCTCCACGAAATAATCTTAATGCGGGAATTAAGCAGCCAGACTGATCCCACTCTGAACTCTCCTCGGAATCCTTTGATCCATGCCATTTCTTTGTTTTGTCCTTGTATATTCTAGCATTGTCATAGGCTTCATTTCGCTCTTGAGTTCATTCGGTTGGAGAGATCTACCTTTCTGATTTAAGGAAATCGAAGTTCGGTGTTTGATGGCCAGCATGGCTTTGTATTCCAGAGTTCGAGAGGAGAGATGACAAGTTTCCAAGAAGATAAGTCACATGCAGGGGACATTCAATTGGAGTTTTAAAAAACGATCCTATATACTTGCATGTCATCTGTCCAGAAGCTTGAACTGATCTTTTACTTGCTAGAACTCACTTTGTCTTTTCGAGAATTTTCTTTATTTCTGTTAGAAATTTATTGCCCATTTGTTGGGGATGATAAGCCCGAGCTCATAATGTGTTTGATACCATATCTGTTCATGAGTTTGTCAAACACCTTATTTTCAAATGGCTTCCTCCATCGGTAATTATGGTTATTGGGTGTCCCTAGTCTGCTAAGAATGTTTCTTTGTAAACCCACAAGCGTATTGGCATCATTCTTGCATTCCTTGCTTCTACCCATTTGATATAATCCACAATTTATGGTATGTATATATTTCAAATGGCGATGGAAAAAGGTCCCATAAATCAATTCCCATACGTCGAGCAATTGCGCTTACGGGCCACCTTGCGGGGGCCTCCCTCATGCCTTTGTTGATATTTCCCATTCTTTGGCATTGATCACACAACTTTACCCATTCAAAGCAGTCCTTAAAGTGTAGGCGGTAAAATCATTGGAGAAATTTTGTGGGTGCATTTTATCTCTACTGAGTGTCCTCCCGTAAGGTGATGCATGACATTCTTAATAAATCTTGCCTTGCTCACTTTCTGGTACACATCTCCTTATAATCAGATCAGCTCCTCTTTTAAATAGATATGGATCATCCCAGATGTAGTACCTGTTATCAGTCCTTAACCTTTCTCTATTTGTGGTGAATTTGGTGGCATAATTGACAAAAGCAGAAAAAATCCGCAAATATCGACATACCAAGGTGATTGGAGTGGCGGCTAAAATAGCGCTCATCACAGAAAATTTTACGCTATTTCTCTTCCTTTTTCTTGTGCGAGTGGGTTTCTCTACTGCCCGATAGTGATCGGTATCACATTGTCCTTTGCCATATCTTTAATTTCGTCGAATTCTGCAACAATAATACCCTTGATCAATCTTGGCTTTGCTTCCTTCTTTGTCATTAATATTTTAATTCTTTGCATGATCGGTGTGTATAACAACATGGGACCCAAAATATATGGCTTCAGATTTTCACATACGAAACCTTATTACGCGGCATCTCATACCGAGTGGTAAGAGTAGTTTTCTTGTGCTTCATTGAAGGTTTTGCCCAACATAGTAGATGGCCTTGAACACTTTTCTCTTTTGTCTGATACAACTCCCATTTTGCAAAATCCAGCATCACACACTTAGTCTCAAATTCTACCGTTCAATGCGGTTTTGCCACTTTGATGGAGCTTCCTTATCTGGTTGATTTCTTCAAATGCTTTATGGCGAGATTCATCAAATAAAACTTACTATATTTCTCGGCCAATCATAATTAGTGCAGCAATTTTTGAGAAATCTCGATAATCTTTATAAATCGGCGTGTCTAAACTTACGATTCCTTTGTGCATGGTAAGATTTGGTATTAGGTCTCTTATAAAGTGAAACCTTTGCTTGGTCACTTCAGAAGCCTGCTCACGAAACATGTGCCCCGAGACAATCCTTACGTAACCATGAAAATGGCATTTTCCAGTGGAAGTAGATTTTTGTCTTTGCACCTTTGAATCTCATCCCCGATTATCGACATTATTCAAGTGGATCCATACAACGCAAAATCATCCATGAAGATCTCCATAACTAATACGCTAAATCGAACCATAGACATCATGCATATTTGGAAGGTACCGGGAGCATTGAAGTCACGAGAATGGCATTCTTCTGCAATTACCAAATGGGCATGTAAAGTGGTTTCTTTGATCTTCAAGTCTGATAGCTATTTGGTTATATCGAGTATCCATCGAACAAAAATGAGGTGTCACTTGACCTATCCGACATTGATCGATGAAAGGTAGGAAAATGATGCATTTGCAGTTGCGATATTCAATTTTACGCCAGTCGATCCTGAAACCCTCCCATCCGATCCACGATTCTTGTAGGAATAAGTTCATTCTTTTGTTACGATTACGGTGAATCCACCTTCTTGAACCACATGTCTTGGGCTTACTAGAATTGTCTAATATAGCATATAAAACCCCTGTTTAACCATTTCGAACTTCTTTTAAATGACTTCTTTCATATTGGGATTCGACCTCCTTTGATATGGTGAAAGTTTTGCATTATCTTCAACGATATTTTATGCATCTGAGTGGGGGCGTGCCTTTCGGATCTTGATTGACCCGGCAATTGCTTCGCAGTATTTTCTCGAAAATTACGGCAACCGCGTTTAACCCGACGGTCCCGATGCGGGCGATATGATGCTTGGTTTTCTCTTTGCGGCTCACAAACTCATATTTCAAATGGTAGGCAGCTCCTTCAATGTTAACCCATACGCACTAGTTTCCTGCCCGTGAGTTTGTTGTGTCTGAGTGCTCACTTCATCTTGACGGTTTCATTTTATACTTGAGGCTATTTCGTTATTAAGCAATTTGAAGGCATAGAATTCACAATCAAAACTCTCAAGAAATCTTGAAAATTCATCTCAATTTCATTGATAGAGTTTTGAATGATACAATCGAAATTCACTTCATCATTGAGAAGGCTATTGGCTTCTTCTGACCCATTCTTGTCTTCCTCTACGTTAGGATGTTTCGGACTCTATGAATCTTTAAAATGCCTTTGCCGTTCGACTACGAGTGTCGGTTCTGTTTTCCTTTAAATACGTCGATCGACTCTGTTGCTAAGAAAGGTCTTCCTAGTAACAAAGGAACTTGAGGATCTTCCTCCGTACGCATGATAGCAAAATCTACTAGGAAGATGAATTTCTGACCTTGTGAGTGCATCTTCGGAATGCCCTACGGTTGTGCCATTGATCACTCGACCATCGTAAAGTAATTCTTTGTTAGGGTTAGTTCCCAAACTAAGTCTCTACACCCTTTGATAGAGGCATCAAATTTATACTTGCTCGAGTCACATAAGCTTTCTTGAACTCACATTTCCACATAGAGCAGGGAATAGTGAAAGCTGTCGAATCTTTCATCTTCTTTGGGAGCTTACGTTGAATAATGGCCTTTGCATGTAAGGCAGTCAAGTTAACTATACCCTCCTCAACTATCTTTTTTCTTGCTCGAAGCACCTCCTTCGAAATTTTGCGCCAAAGGCATTTGATCACCTCTGCCGAATGGGATATTTATTTCTATTTTCTTGAAAATATCGAGAATTTAGAAAATTGATTCTTCTCTTTTTGACCAAGTCTGTGGGAATGGCAGCTGCCAGGAACATAAGGCTGGTACTCCCTTCTTTTGGTCATTTCTTCCCCTTTCATCCCAATTATTCAGTACATTCTTCTCTTCTTTCTTTTGAGACTCTTCTTTCTACGCCTCAGTCTCTTCGTTGCTATCGTCTTTACATTACTACTGAAATCAGCACTTCTCAATTGAATTGCCATGCGGAGTCTTTAGGGTTCTTACGGGTGTCAGGGAATGTTCCTTGTGCTAATTGGGCATATGCGAGACGGTGCCTACTTATTGTCTACAGATTTTTCAGTGAAGCACTAGCATTCTTTTGAAACATTTGGGTATCAGACTTGAGACAAGTCGGATAGTTCTGTTCATGGAATTGTAATAGCCTCTTGTTGCTCCCTATGAGCTGCGGCTCGATCCTCGAATGGTTGGGTTCTCCTCTGACCCTAGTATTTCATTTACGCCCTCACCTCGCTAACTGCTTTCTTTGCTGGAACCTTGGTGGTTGTTGATATCCTTGTTGAGGATGCTGTCCCTGCCTTGGGCCGTGTAATGCCCCTCCACCCATGTAAGAGAAATTCTCATGGTTCCTCGGTGCTGGATGGTAGTGTATATAAGGCGAGTTAGGTGTGGCTTGAAATGATAACTTCTTTGCTCGTTCACGTACTTAGCCTCTTCAGCACCATAAGAACCTTCTTCTGTAACCTCATGACACCTTGCTTCTCATCAATTCTCTTTCTCTTTGGCCTGTTCATGAGTAGTGTGTATCTTCCTCTCTTGTTTTTCCATCCTATGCATTATAGCATCCAACTTAACTTCCATGGCTGTCATCTTGCTCAGCTCCATGACCCCTTTTCCTCTGCTACTACCTCTTGAAAACTCAGATGGAGCTTTCATATTGCATTTGTGAGTCCTGTCGAGATCTCTTGCTCTTGACACTTTTTGGCTTGAATGCTCACGGCGTGAGCTTGTCGATAATACCCTTGGATGTATCATTCGAGGAGCATGATACACTATATCCATGAGTCTTCAAGATTATTCCATGTTCAGGCACCCTCTTCGGCAATCTTTTGAATCTTTCCCCAGTTACATACGGGCTCTCATCTTCCCCCTTGTTGGAGACTGATTATCTCTCTTCGCCTCTTTGAAGTGAGAGATGGAGGAAAAAATCACACCTAAATGGCTTGACTCTTCCCAGTATCCAACGAATCCATATGGTAATGATTCATACCATGTAGGAGCAGCACATATCTCTAAAAGAAAATGGGAAGAGATGTAGTTTTATCTCTGGTCTCGCATAGTTGACTTCACTGTATTAGCCATCCCGAGAAATCTTCCCAGGTAGCATTTGGATCTTCGGTGGGATGACGATAAGCGTGTTCTTTGAACCATTGTAATTAAAGGCTGGCTTTAGTTCAAAATTGTTTTGCATCCAACTGTAAATTGTCGATTGCGAGAATACTCTTCTTGAATAATAGGCCTCGAGAAATCCTCCATTGTGTCGATAATGGGGTACTTACATTCTTGTCCTTGTTCCTACTGTTTGAGTCGTGTATCTCTTACCTTGTAGCTCGTTTTACGCTCTTTTGTCTTTCTTAAGCTCTGGCGTTCTCTCGGTCGGTGTCTGCTTTGGAATCGAGTCGATTTGTTTCTATCTACATTAAAAGTTTTCACGAAATAAAAAGAATACTTACGTTAATAGGATTAGTCAAAACCTAGCAAATATTTTCAACGTAACTGTTAAAATTAGTGACGCTAATGTAATCCTTTAGCGAAAAGCTATTTTTGTTCTTTTTTCTTAAATGTCCAAATTAGTATTTCCTTCTTTACGTCGAATATTGATCCTAATTAATTCTTTCCAAATCCCCGTGTGCGAAAAGCTTGTTCTTGTGGACAAAAAGACTATACAAATTTATGAAACACTATTACGAAGGACTATTGTCTAATCCCCGATAATAATGCCATAAAACTTGTTAATTATATTTCTTTGCAATTATCTTGATTAAAAATGGTTTCCTTAAGACTAGATAAATTTCTTCTGGTTTTGATCCATGATTACGCAAGTGTGCGGATCGAGCAGTAATAAAGTGGATTTAGAATCCCGAGATATCGATCGTAGAATATCAGAAATTCACAATCAACTACCTTGACTACTCCAGCTCTATACTATTTGGACTATGATTTGCGATTGATATATTCTAGCAACCTTAGAAAATAATGAAGAATAGCGATATGTAAACTAGAACAAAATGAAATAATCTTTGAAACTAAAATAAAGAAATTGAATAGATCATCAGTTAGTTTTTAAAGGGAGCAGTGAAAATACAAGCGTTTGTGAAACATCAATTTCACTGCGAGACCTCTTGTAGCTTTACTTCATGAACTTCGATTAAGAATCGAATCAGAGGAGAGAAGGTAATGCCATGTGGATCTCTCCTTAATGACATATTTTTATCATCTAATCTTCCTGTTTCTCTCGTGAGAGGATTAGATAACTACTTTTAATATGAGTTGCCTTGTTATGGGTATTTTTCTTTTTCAATACTTCATGCGAACATGGACTGTAAACATAGCTCTAAGACATAGGCTAAACATTGGTTTTACACTATGCGGTTTCATCCTCGAATTGGAACAATTCATTCTTTCCTTGATTAGATCCTTGCCCATTGCGAGTTAGAACTACTTTGTTGGTCGAGGCGAACTCTGCTCATTTTAATTGATAAGTCATTGACTCGTTCTCGGTTTCAAGTGAGAAAGATTGCTCGATTAAATTCTGAGCCCCATTAGATCCCAAATATTAAGGGTTGCATGCGCCCGGATATTGTTGAAAACTCTCGGGGAATGCCTTCTCTGTGTCCTTTCGGAGGGCCTCCTGGGAAATCGAGCATGAAACAAAATCCCATTGATATGGTTTTATGTATTTGGATCGATACATGATATAACAAAACCAGCTAAGTAGATTGAGTTTGGTTAGAGGACTGCGATAAATTTCTGCTTGAGGAAAGATAAATTCTATGACAGCGTAAATTCAGCGGAAAATTTGGGTTTCTAAATTCTTCATTACGTGCGGTAGCTCCTTGATCGAAGAACTCGCGTGGTCAGCTTGGAAGTTTGAATTCAAGGTGTTTGGACCTCAAACGAACTGACGATGGTGAAGAAATTAACGTGCATTAGAACTGACTTCATGACTAATATCCGGATCCAGAAATTAAAAGAAATAACAATCTACTCTAATCCTAATCTAGAAATAACACGGTAAAACAAAGAGAAAAAGAAAGAAAATTAAACTGCGAGCCCATTCACGGACTTCTCTTTACGAGCCTTGGCAACAACTTTGATGATAGCGGTGCGTATTTATAGAAGTTTGGAAGTTGGGTTTTGCCCGATGCACCTTTTGTGGATTTCAAAATAAGCGGCCCGTTGTTTGTTCGTATTTGCGACTCCATTTGTTTGTGTGACCTTGACTTGATAGCCATGACCTCTCTTTCACGTCGCGACTTCACTGTTCTGCTTATTGGTTGTTTTGATGTCGCGACTTCAATCATGCGTCGCGACCATCTTTACACATTGTGATCTCTTTTGGTCAGCGACCTGTCATCACGTGGCGACCGTTTTTACGTTAGTTTATAGCCACGAGGAAGCTTTTTATGCGGTTGCGACGCCTTCTTTACCCGCGGATCGATGTCGCGACCATTTGGGTGATGTCGTGACCTTCATTCCTTGTAATTGATGTCGCGACCGCTGAATGACGTTGCGACTTCACTTTTCTACATTGTGGATTTTTTTATGTTGCGACTTCAATGTCATGCTTATAAGCTCTTTTGATGTCGTGGAAGCTTTTCTTTTGTCGTGACTTGTCTTCAGCATCTCTTGGATCTGATGTCGCGACCACTGACTGATGTCGTTACCTTCTTTCCTTGCTGCTGATGTCGCGACTACCGAAGGACGTCGCGACCTCTACTCAATGCGGTACGACCATGACTGTTGAAGGGCGGCGTCGCGACACCACATTAATCGCGACTGATATGCGCGTGCGGGGGCGTCGGCGACCATGGTTACTGAGACGCATATGTCGCGGCTAAAATAACTTCTGATTGATGTTGCGACCAGGCCCGATGTCGCGACATGATACTGCGGTGATATCGCGACCTCCCGGCCGATGTTGCGACATCTTAGTCGATGTTTGATGTCTGCAATACATTTTAGCGCTCGCGACCTCCATATTGATCTCTTTGAAAATCTTTGTCGCAACTTCTATTCGATTATCACTACCTCAGTATCTGCTTTACTTCAGAAGTTTTTATTTAAATCGCGACCTCGAAGTGGTGTCTTGACATCATGCGCTTCTTCATTATTTCTTGGTCGTCACAGTTTGAAGTTTTGCATTTGCGACCTCACAGTACTTGAGGAGAAAATTTGTTCTTGTGGCTTTGTAGTCAGCTCCTTGTCGCGACCTCATGGTGGCATCACGACATCAATTTTCTGCTTTGGTGTCGCGACATCTCAATAACGTCGCGACATGAACTTCTTCATTTTACTTCTTCTTTTATTCTAGACCAAGTCATATTTTGTCTAAACTCCCTTCTTAGTCACGACTTCACTTATTCACTCTTAAGTTTCTTCTTGGCAATTTGTTGATGTGTCGTGACTTGGAGATCTGGCTGGAAAATGCACTACCATCCTTGACTTTAATTCGGTTGATTTCGGTTATCTTGTAATTTGATTTCTTATGATTTTTGCTAAAATTTGATTTTACTGGCGGCGGCATTTTCCTGCAAATTAGAATTTGAGTTAATTATCAGTTTCCTGCAGATAATTCATCATTATTCTCATTATAAACTCAGAAAAATGGATTAGAAATCTAATGAGTTTTTGGACTCCTTCGAAAGAAACCCCGTGTAGCTCGAGTTTAAAGGAGCCTTCTGCTATTTCGGGAGCCTTGTAGCTCAGTTTCAAAAAAGCGCTGACTTAGAGTGCGTGGCTTAGTTTCATAGGGTCTTGTGGCTCGAGGGCGGGAACTGACTCGGTTTGAAGGGCCTCGTGGCTCGGGGCCATGTAGCTCGGTTTGAAGAGACCTTTGTGGCTCGGGAGCCATGTGGCTCGAGACTGCGCGGCTGGTTTCAAGGAGCCTCGTGGCTGGGGCCGTGCTCGGTTTAAAGGAGCCACGTAGCTCAGTTTCAAAGGAGCCTCGTAGCTCAGGAGCCATGTAGCTTAGTTTCAAAGGAGTCTTGTAGCTCAGGAGCCGTATGGCTCGAGATTCAGGAGCCCTTATAGCTCAAAGGGAGCCACGACCGGTTTGAAGGAGCCTCGTAGCTCAGTAGCCATGTAGCTCAGTTTTAAAGGAGCCTTGCAGCTCAGAAGCCTTGCAGCTCAGAAGCCTTGTAGCTCAGTTTCAAAAGAGCCTTGAAGCTCAGAGCCATGTAGCTCGGTTTCACAGGAGCCTTGTAGCTCAGGAGCCTAGTAGCTCATTTCTAAAAGTGCCGCATAGCTCAGTAAGAGCCCAACCATTTAAAGATCGGATAACCAGGGACCCTCTCGATACAGGTCATAAAAGAAGACGGGAAAACCAAGGAGATAGAAATACGGATATCCATAGGCGACAAAAGCGAATGTGGCGTTACAAATGTCAGGGTTTAGAACTCCGAAGTTGGCGGGCTGAGAAAAGATTTATCTGAAAGGGGCCTAAATGTCGGGGTAGAGCTGTGAATAGCCTCGGTGGGCGAGCTCGGCTGCGAGTCGGAGGTGAAGCCTGTGAGTGAGGAGGGAAGCCCCAGCCTCGACGGGAATCTCGGCTTCACGCAGGGAGAGGGAGCGAAATTTGAGAATATCGGGAGGAACACACCTCGGGATCTGCCTCGTCCTTAGAAACGGATTCTTCTGCCTCCTCTTCATCAGGGCTTGAAGGGTGAAGTCGAGCCGGAAAAACGCTTGGCGACCTTGTGTCGGAAGCGAGAAGCCATTTGGAAGCCCATAAGGTGTAGGCCTCGTCCCTTTACTCCGCTATTACTCCATCCCTTTGGTTGACCATAGCCTCATACAAATTCCCGCTGCATGCTTAGCGTTGCACTCTTGTGGCGCTCCGGCTCTGGCTTAAGCCTCTCAGCGGGCTGGTCAGCCTTATGGTGGTGCATGATTTCATCCTGCCGCTGGAACTCTTCCTTAACCACCCTGCGGCTCATCCTCGCGAACCTTAGGCCTCATGGCCTTCTTTTGTCTGTCTTCCCGGCTCTCGCCTTTGCGGTCGGGTGATAGTAAGATCGGTTATACCCGAAAACCTCGTCAGTCCAGGCTTTATGCAGGAGCTCGTGGCTGTTCTCTTGGAAGTCAGGAGCGACATAGCTTTGTGTGCTCTCGCCCGCCTTAGCGAATCTCGACCAGAACTAGCCCTCCTTTTGGATCATTATAGTAGCGATCTGGGGAGCAGGTTTGGGTTCAGGAGTGAATCGTGTTCAACCTGACGGCGAGGCGTGAAAGGAGGAGTTCGAACATCTGGAGGCCTTGGCAGGTCCTGGAGGGCGGGGTAGAATATCTCCATCAGACCTGGCTTTTTGGGATGAATTAAGAGGGTGATAAGCATTCGGGTGGTCGAGCTCACTTTTATTGTTGGTAAATGCTCCTCACCCCCTTGAACTGACGATCATCTCCCACATCTCCCCTTGTCGGAGGGGAAGGCGAGGAGTTTTGCGCCGAAGGCCTCCAAATAGAAATGGGAAGAACTTTGAAGGGGCCAACATCCTTTCTGCAGAAAGAACCCTTGGCTCTACTTGATGATGGAGACGGCGAGGATGTTCACGCGCCTCGGACACCTCGGCCAGAAAGAGGACAGCGCACGCCTCACGAACTTGGGCATGTGATCCGCTCCTTGTGACGTCGCCCAGCTTGAGATACTCCCCCAAGCTTGAGGGACCTTACCTCGGCGGGAGGGTTGCTCTGGAGGATCTGAGGCCTTGGCTTTACGCTCCTCCTCACATCTGCTGCGTGACTCGACACGGGCGGTTCTCCCCAGTTGGCCGCAATGAGGCCCCCGGGAGGTTTCCTTAGCGGGCGGAGGGATGTCAAGCTGAGGGAAGTAGGAAGGCTCACACAGAAGCAGGGAATGTCAGACTGGTTAAATCGGAATACGTAGTGACACTTGCCATTGTGTTTGTGCGTCCACGTCCTCGGGAGTAAGGTTGGGACGGATACTGAAAGCTGCCTTGACAAAGCAAAGTCAAGAACCTTGGCGTGACATAAAAGTTGACCCGGGTGCATAGACAAAAGTGCGGGTTCTCGAGGCGATCGTGCGTCGGGTCCCAGTGCTCGTCTGATCGATGGGTTGTTTTCCCAATGTCGACCACCGACGAAGAAATAACGCTCTTTCCGATTGTATGGGAGAGGGAAGTCGAAATGATAGGTGCGGTGGCAGCTTTTGATATCTGAAAAAAGAAAGCCTCGGGGCCTCTTTCACGCTAAGAAATCGGCCCCCCGATAAGCCTCTGGGGACCTCGAGCCCTTATCCTGGCAAACTAAAGGCAGACCAAGCCCAAAAATTAGGAGAGAAGGCTGGGATGGGCATACATTGGAAATGTTGTGGGGCGTTTTTGATGAAGGGTGTAAAGGGGAAGCGGAGGCGAGTTCTCAGGGGCACGCTGAAAAGAAGCGGAGACCATCTTGGAACATGAACTGACATAGGACGAAGTCAGGACAGCGAGTTGGTTTACCAGAAGGGATAAAGTAACGGGTGGTAGTTTAGCAAAACGAAGGCTCAACCCGGCTAGGGCACTAAGGCATCGCGTACTGCAGCGAGCCTCGATATTGAGACCCACTGAGGATATCTAATCTCGTTAATCTTCTCCTTGCCACTGGCAGCGGAAGATATAGCAAGTGGAGGACATGGCAACCATAACAACAAGACTAGGAGCTGCCACCAGGTCGTGTGGGCTCGAGAATCCTCGGTAGGCCTTCCTCAGTGCGAGGCCCATAGAGCAGAAGACCGGGAAAACACATGATTAAGCGCGATAGAGAGAAAGAGCAGAACATAGCAGAATGAAGGCGGGACCACACGACCTAGCACGCCACCAAATTGAGCAAGGAAAGAAAAAGCAGAAGAAGAGGAAAAATGCAGAACTAAGAAGAGCCGGGGAAAACTGGCCTAGGGAGACGGGACGACCAGCACCACTGTGATTCGAGCTATCAAGCCCCTAACCCCCGCCTAGGAGAAAGAGGGGTGCGAGACCGAACTGGGACTCTTTACCTGCTTTATCAGACGTTGGTATGTCCACGTCTTATAACTGTATCAACATATCATATACAAAAATATAAGGCATCAGACCACCCTTAGTAGTGGTGTTCTGATGTCATATACATCAAGTTAAAGTCCCATTTACATATACAAAACTATACATTGTTTACATGATCGAGCACGGAACCTCTGTTGATGAACCCTGCTTTCGTGTCTTTGGCGCGTGAGAATGTCTTTGAAGATCATGTCTCGCTTCTTGCATCTCTGCCAGTTGAAAGCCAGAGTCTTCAAGCTTTAAACTTAGTGGAAACATAGGTAATATGCATATAGATTCTAATGTATATAACAATAACGAATGCTCGAGAATTTGTAGCCACATTGTATCACGAACCTCCTGATGCCATGCTTCTTAGAGCTTATGCTTGTCGGATCTCTCATATGACTCATACTTGTACTTATAGCAACTTTATGCTTGTTTAGATATCCCGTAGGAGTTACAGAGCTTATTGCTTGTTCAGATCTCCCGTAGGAGTTACAGAGCTTATCTTTATTCAGAAGTACCCGTAGGTCCTACAGATTAGAACGATACACATTTGTTTACTCTTATTCCTTCTTCTGGTTATTATCATATAATTATGTGAATACCTAGACCAGTACTAATAAATGAGTAAGACACAACACAATAAGTATCCGAAGATACTATACAGTACTAAGTGTTGTGGCACAAAGCGAAGTGCCTTAGTGTCAGGAATCTGGGGAAATTGCTAAACGGAGACGTGTCTGCCACGTGACAGAAATTAATGGTAACCCAGCAGCGAGTCTTAGTAGCACTAGCAAGAGTGTCGTAGCACTAATCAGGAGTACCGAAGTACTAAATAGAACATGCCTACCCACGTAACAGAAGTGTCGTGTCGTTTAATACCTGGTCTTAGATATTCCTACGATTATATGTATTTAGAACTTCCTATCTTATTATTGGGGGATGAACTTTGCCCCCATCGAACTAAGCTTCTCAGAGGCGAGTGCGATGCATTTTCACTTAATTTCTTCCTTATCTATACTCGGTAATACCAGTATGAAAAAAGCTTAACTACACAAAAAATATAGCAGGGGTTGCGAGAGACCTAAGTAGTGCAGGTACCACTGCATTGTGTGCGATAGAACCGGTTCACAGAGGCGATGCAGAGTGTAGCTTTGAGTAATGCAGTGCTTGTTTTGCCTCATTGCATCGATGAATGCAGAGTACCACATTCGAGTACCATCTTAGGTTGCGGAGTGCTGAAATGGCAAAATTCAGCCTTTTTCCTTCACCTTTCTTCCATAATTCTCTTATAGTCCATCCTTCAACAAAAACTAACATAGAATCCTCGAGACAACTCCTGAGCTTACTTTTGATTCTTGAAAAGAGTTCAAGGATTCATGCAGGATTCTCGAACTTTACAAAACCATATACTTATGAAGGATTCCATATCTAATTGATATCAACTGGAATTTTCAACTAAACTTCCCTTAAATGCAGGTTAGGATGTATTCTAACAAAACCCTAGAAAAAGAACCAAGTAATCTTGAAAACCACTGGCAATCCATACCCAAGTAGTTTGTGTATGAAATTATACTTAAATCCATACAAGATTTTAGAATTTCCATACTCAAACTCCAAAAATCCATACCTTTGCTTTGCTCTTCCTTCTTCCTCTTCTTCTTCTTCCTCTTCTTCCCGTATGCCCTCTTGTTTGGAGACCAAAAATGAGTTATTTTTGGTCTCCCTCCCCTTTTTATAGTTAAACTTGTCTTTATTTGCCTTTTTGGTCCTCCCTCATTCTCTTATTTGCATTAATGTTTATGTTATTTCCACTTTGGCCTCTAATCTTATCAATTCATGTCTTTTATGCCTCTTTTGGACAAATTACAATTTTGTCCTTAAGTCTTATACAATTTTCGGGTTTCTAAATTTCCATTTTTTGCATTTAATTTACGAAAACTTCAATTTATACCTACAAAATACTCTAAACATGTGGAAAACGACTAGGGTATATTTCGGAGTGTTACATGAGCGCTGATCAAAGACGCTTCCAAACCTGCAGAAGAAGTGGAAAAGGGCAATACCAGGAATGTTTCTAAAGATATGAGAGGCAGTTGTCGAAACGGGCGCGAAAATCGAAATAGCGCCATCATTATCACAAGACGTTTGATGGCGACAAAGCCTTGATCAAACCATCCCCAGATAGCCATGTGGAAGCCGCAACCGATCTAAGAAACGATTCAGCCTTTGCCTAAGCTTGCTTTGGCTAAGAGTGCAGGGAGCGATGGTGAAGAACAATATGAGAAACACGGCCACAAATGCGGGCCGGGGCCTTGAGCCCGAGCCTACGCGTCTTATGAAGGGAATCGGGCGTAAACTTCCAGTAAAAAGGAAGCTACGGCCTGATGATATTTACCCATGCCACTGAATCTGAGACCCAGGCCTAGAGTTGTTTGCCTGCGGGTAATCAAGCGATACGCGGCCCAACTCATACAAAGAAAGAGCCGTCTCTCCATGACCCATCTGCGAATTAGGAAAGAAGAATGTTACATGATCACGGCTCTCCATTATCCCTTAACTTGAGTTAGTCCATGATAAGGAAAAACTCCTCACCCGATGGGAGAATCTTGCGTATCCTTGTCTAACAGGAAAATAACCCTTACTTATCCTTATCAGGCACAATTACATCAAGTGCGCAATCATAACGCCGTCAGCAGGTTGAATTCTTTCGCGCTTTGATGGAAAGAAAGCGACTTAGGCATCGGTAAACCAAGCGCACCCTTCGCAGGACCATCTTTCGATGCGGTTGGCAGGTTGTCTGCGGCGATTTGGCCCAGCCAGAGCCGGCACCGATGGCCAGGCGGCGACTCAGAGATCCCGACCCGGGGAATCGGTAGAAAAAGCACCATCAATTACTAAACCTCGATGGCATATATTTCTTTTAATAATCATAATATTTATGGTTGATATAATTTTCTTTGTATTTTAAATATCATTATTTTGTTGTTTTTCCTATTTATTAAAATAAATGTTTAACGGTTTTATCAACTTAATAATTGATTCAATCAATTTGTGTTGAAAAACATTTCCCAGTTGCTATAAACAAAATATACAAACATTATAACAAGTACAAATTATATTCACTTTTGTGTTTGTAAAATAGTTGATGTGTGGTTTTGCATTAAAACCTAAATATTTAATTCATGAAAAATTTATATTATTATTGAATTGTGAACTTAAAAAGTATTTGTATTTGACACGCTTAAAATTGATGACAATAAATTTTCTTCTCCATTTTTCTTATTAATTCCTTTGATTATATCAATTTATTATTTTACTTTCATATATATATATATATATATATATATATATATATATATATATATATATATATATATATATATATATATTATTTTAAAAAACCTTATTTTTATACATATATTAACTTTTCATATCATGTTGTAATAATCTCTTGGAACCTCCTATACCTTAATATGACCCCTTTACCACTTCGGTCAAACCTTAAGAGCTATTTTTGAAAAATTATTTATGAGCATATAAAAAGATAAATGGTTTTTGAAAGTATTTTTAACTTCTCAAATATATTATTTGATATTTATTTTTCAAATTATATAACATATTTGCTTCAATTGCAAAAAATAATAATCTTTGATTTGATTAATTATTCTATTTTATAAAATCTTTAAAATAAAATATAAAATATAAAATTTTAATTAATGGTATAGAAGCTAAGATATTCAAAGAGAACCTCTAACTTTATGTTAGTTTATTAAAAATAAAAATTTTATTTTATATTAAATCTTATATTTTTCAACAATAAAAAATAAATTAATAAATAAAATATGCAAATTATGTAAAGTTTTCTAAATGGTGATTTTTAAATTGAAAAGGATGGCTAAAATTTAAAATTTGGAATTCAAAATTATAAAATTTTCTTATATTTTAACTATATTTTAAAACAAAAAATATAAGAAATGGTTTCCAAAATTATAAAAGCACAAAAAATAAAATAAAAAAAATTATATTTTGATTTGGATTATGTTTATTTTATATCAACAATTCAAAAAAAAAAAAATCTCAAATCAGATTTTAGGATTTTATGGTAGAGTGATATTTTTTATATTATAAATAATCAGCAATAAAATATTAAAATTATGGAAAGTACAATTTTTTAATCTCTGCATATTAGGGTTTAGGGTTTAGATAGTTATATTATTATAGGATATAGGGTTTAGAATTTATGGTTTAGACCATGAGGAAGTTGTGGGAATCATGATAAAACCATCGAGGGTTCTTTGTTTTTTGACAAAGAGATAATTAATAATCATAGTGATTTCTTGCTTTGGATGTTGAACAAGAGGTGAGAATTGTAAATTGTTATTTTGTCTTAGAGAATTTGAAAAGAAGAAAAAAAGAAGAAGAGAAGAGCGAGAGAGAAAGAGAAGTTAGAACATCTCAGTGATAAATGCAAAGAATTGAAGTATCTGTATATTTTCTTTCACGAGTCGATTTTAAGATTTAGGCTAAAAAGTTTTAGTTAGGCGTTTTGATAGTGAAAATCTAAAGTTTTATCTATCCTAAATCTATTCAATTTTACCCTTTATCTTCCTTAATAATTAAATAAGTATCTTACTTGAATTCGTTTATATCGTTCAAATGCAATTTATAAATTTTTTGTTGTTGAGGAATGAATGGAAATTTTTCGTCATGAAACACTTATTGCTAGTGAATAGTTTTTAGTAATATTTAGGCAAATATTGATAGAAATTATTTACTAGCAATACTTTTGCTCTCATTATTTCTCCACTACTGGAGCTGATTTTTTTTCAATTTAGCATCTATATTTAGCTTTTTGCTCTATTGCTGGAGATGGTCTTACACTTGTGTTATCTCATAATATTGTAAGAGATGAGATCATGATAAACTCACTCTAATGGATGATATCAAAAAAGTGATTATTGCAGGATTTTCTTTCAAGTTTCAGTTTCTGGTTGTGTTTTTCTTTTTCCTTTTCTTTCCTATTCTTAGAATTTAAAAATATCACAAGGGTTTTTTCAAATTAAAAAACATTTCCATCTTCACTTTTTCCCAAGCCTGACCATGTGAGAGAACGGAATGCTTATTAGGCAGTTCTCTTTTACTCTGAAATTTTCAATATTTGGCAATTGAGGTAACTGGAAAGTCTGAAACTGTAGTTGTTTTTATTATATTATATTTTAATTTTAAAACGATAAATTTACCAGAAATTGCAACAAAGTACAACATAAAAATTAATAAAATAATTTTTTCAATTTGTGATTATATACGTTTTTTTCTTTTGTTTTTTTTTTTCTCATTTCAAATTGCTATTTGTTTATTGTCAAAATTAGTTATTTGATAGATTCATGGCACTTGATTTTTAGTTGTTTTAAAATTTTAATCATATTTTTGTTTTTTTGATTGTTGCATATTTTAATTATAGTAATATAATAAATCATTATATCGATTCGAACCTACACTTCGCCTCTATTTTTAAATAATGAGTGCTCTCCCACATAAGTTACGATAGATAATCATATTTTTGTTTTTAAAATTAGAAAGATAAAGTTATGGGAGAAAATTGCAAACAAGAAAACTATAAAAGAATCAATAAAATATATGTTTTTGAAAAATATCACGAGTTTTAAACATAAATAATTTTTTTGAAAAAAAATGATTAAATTAGTTTGAAAATCAAACTAATTCCTAAAACGCAAACGCCACTGGCCCACATAAATCATAATCGAGCTCGTAAATCAGACTAAAAAAGCTTTTATTACTGTCAGTCTACGATAACCACTTTCTAATTTTCAATTTTGCTTCAATTATCACTGCCATGTACTCCACATTTGAGTAATTTCATATTTTTCAATCCACTGCCAAACAATGCTTAAGATTACATACTATTTCGAAATTACCGATTTTCAAACTAATTTTAACTCATTTTTTTCAAAAAAATTATTTCCATCTAAAACTCAAATATCAATATAAGAAAAGATACATTTAGGGACATATTTTTAATTGCGGCCAAAACATTCCGCAACCAAAACATGTCTTTAGTTTGGTGCTCAAGTGGCCGCAACTATATATCATCTTCTAGTTGTAGGAAAGATCGAGCCGCAACTATAAATCATCTTATAGGTAGGGTATACTCAGTCGCAACTATAAATCATCTTATATGCACTGTTACCCAAAACTCCACTCTGCATTTATAGAAAAATTCTTAATGTTCTATCCAACTTCAACACGAAATGATGCTTCACGTTTCACCCAAGTAATCAGACAAAAACAAATTTCAAAACAAAGAAAATGACCACTATTTTCAATATTTTATATATGAATCGTAAAATCGCTCTTCGTTTTCCTTATTTCGAATTAAATCGAAAAACACTTATCTCGTGGCCGACGCGATAAAACGAAACACGGATTCGCGGCTATTTTATTATTTTCTTCCCCTTCGCCTTCCACTGATTTTCTTTCATCGCGCCTCACAAAAACACTGATTGTAAATAAGAATAATGTGATTTTAAACACATTTTTATCGTTTTCATTAACTTCATTTTCAAGAAAATCTTATTTATTAAAACTGATTCTTTATTCTTTATTTTCAACCAAATTCAAGATTTAAACGTGATTTCTCGAAACGAAACTAAAGACAATATAATTAAAATTCATATTCCTAATTCTCGGATAAAAGCTAAAAATTTTCGCGACCAAACGCTAAATCATCTTATTGATAATTTAGTTTCTAAGATTATCTGAAACCCTATTTCCGTACATTTTACTTTTCCGCAGAAGTGCGGGAAAGGGAGCATTTTAGGTTCTCAATTTTACTTTTCTTGTTCTTATTCTCTCACTATATAAAAATTTTAATTTTAGGTTCTCAATATGTTAATATTCCTTGATTATTTTTTAAAATTTTTATAAATTCTAAATTGATGGCTGTATTTAGTCTAATGGAAGGCAATCTGAAAAGGGTTCGGAGATTGAGTATCGGAAGCTCAAAGATCTGGTATTCATCTTTTGAATATCTGTAAATGTTGAACACGATTCAATTTTCTTCTTCTTTCTGATGTTTTGATTTTCTCTTTCACTCCTCCAAAATGGAAATTTTGCTCATTCGATTTGAAGGAATTTGTGTTGATTTGGTCAATTTTTCCTTAATTCTTCATCTGTTTGCCCTTTCGATTGTTAAATTTTCAATCGAAGTGCTCTCCTGGCTACTCCATTGAATCGTGTTTCTCGATTTGCTTTAACCACTGGTGTGTTAATACTCTTTCAAGAACCCTTATTGCATTTCTTTAACTGTTTTCGTTTTTAAGTACTTGAGTTGTGTTTTCAGTCGGATGGAGTATGTAAATTTCTTGTTAAATCTTATTGTTTCGTGTCTTCGTTAAGAATCCTGAAACTTAGGTTTTTTGTCAATTAATTAATAAGCATAACATTGACAATATCGGATTTTTCAGATTGCTTATTGTGGATTTGAAACCTTGCAAGGCTGGCTCATTGTTGCTTAAATATTTAAAATTACGTGTCATTTGCAGGACAAAGATGATGATCTAGTGGATGGTGATATAGAGAGCGTACGAGGGAAAGCTCTTTCCGGTGGTATGTTTTTCAATAAAGCTCGACTTGAACTTGATCCAGCACCCAATGGGTAATTCATATTTAGTTTTGGGGATTCGTGAGTCATGGTCCTTATTATTGTTATTGATCTTGCATTGCCTGCTGAGACTGAATATCTCCTAATGACAATTTTATCAAGTTGGTCTCTTGGTATGACAATGAATGGCCATATTTGGTTGTGCTTTACTTAGTAATTACAGAACTGTGTCTAGAGACTACCTAGCTCTAGATTGTTGGCTGCTGTCCATTTTTTTGCTTTTGCCTATTATAGACAGAAGAACAAATAACTGGGGCTGGGCATGCTAGGTGTTGTTTGTGCTAGTTTTAGAATGAAAAATAGCACTCATTTTCCTTTTGCATGCTCTGATGTGGCTATAACCTGTCAGGTTATTATTATTGTTATGATCAAGACTATTTTAAGAAGGCTCTGTATGTAGGGAAGTTATGGGGTTTTAAACTTTGAGGACCAGAATGCACTTCTTTGGGTGTGGGGTTTCACTGTTTTCACCATGGGGCTCTTTTGTAACTGCCAACTTTCTACCTAACATCCATCTTTGATTGGTAAAGTGCATATATAATGTGCAGTTTAATCTTGTCCTTTTTCTTGATATCTAGATATGGTTTTTAAGCAGTAAAATCTTCTATGATGGTAGATCTGGTGGTGGTGGTTGTTTGTGGAACTGAAAAATGGAAACGAAAAGTACAATTTCACTTTCTGTGAAGGCTTGTTTTGTTGGGAGTGTAATATGGATGGATGTCCTCAGTTCCCTCAAAAAAATGCCTTGTAGAAAAGCTCCACCTATAAATTTTCTCGTAGAAGTAAATAAAAAGGCATTCTTTGGGCAATTGTATCCAATTTATATGAATCAAAAATGAAAAACGATATAATTCTCATGAATTAAGAAATCCAGAGTTAGCAAGCACCTCAGCAAAGCGTTTATCTGGGGAGTCAATGCAATAAATTATCACTTCAACAGAGATGCCAAGTCATCATTGCTGCAACTCTTAATATCCTGTCAACATGATCATCCCATTGAACACCTAGAAAAAAAAAAAAAAAACAGAAGATCATAATATGTTAATTGTTTCCTACAAGCCAAACTCTGGTCAATGGAATTTCCATAGTTTTGCTTATAGAAATCAAATGTTGCTTGGAGTTGATGGACATTCCTGGTGCTGAGTATCCATACAACATCATCATGATCTAATTGCTTCTTGTTGATGGCTTCATGAAGCTTAGCTGCCTCCAGCTTTGCACCATCTAAGTCCACCATTTCCTTGTCATATCTGTAGGAGCTTACCATCCCCACTAGCAGCTGTGCAGAACTAACATCAGTAGCAATTCAAATGAAGCAAGCTTTGAAAGGTTGATGGTTTGTTTGGTTATAGTTTTTGAAAACTGTTTTTTGTTCTGAAAAACAAGGAGAACAAGGAAAATATGGAGGTTACGTTTGGTTCCCATTTTTCTTTGTTTTGAAGAACACAAAAACACAAAAAACACTAAATTTAAACAATAATAATATTTCTGTGGAACACCAAATGATGTCTCAGAGCCAAAAGAGGAACCAAACATTCACTGAATTTTTCTTTTTAGCCAGTCTTTCAATTTGACAGCTCAAAGAGATAACAGTAGGCGTGCCGAACCGACATCAAATGGTGAGGAGATGATGCACATGCTATCTCAACTATCACTTGCAGGTGACTAATGTGCCTTCTTCCCATCTTACATCCATTGCCAGCCTTGCATCCCTTTCTGGAGGGTCATATGCCCACAGAATCACTGCATTCTGTCACAAATAAAAAATAGTAAATTTTCATTGCAATATCTTTGAACTTCACAGTTCAGTTCAAAGTTCCACAAGAATTCAAGCAAGTATGGATTCATGTCTCAATCCAAATTTAATTTTCGATATCTAATTAATAACTTTCCATGTGGAACCAGCAAAGTTAATAGGATTGCATTAGTTGCCATGAGAATAAGAAAGAAACACAAAAATGTTGTGTAAAATGGCATTTTAACACAAAATTATCCACAATAAACTTGTTCAAGAATAATTTTTTTTCTTGATGGTTTTCCATTGATTTGGTTGGATTGAGTTTTAGTTTTGTTCAGGGCTTCTTCAAGACTTCCATTTTAGGGTTGTAGAGAAACTGATAAGTACGATTCACTATCAAGAGCTCTTCTGCAGATTTCGTGAAAGCAGTTTCAAGAATTACTCAATAATCAGGTCTGTAATTCTGGTTGCTTTGTAAGCTAATATAGCCTTGCGTTCAACTGGGTCCATAATCCAGTGGCATACACTCTCTATCATATTTGAGTATGTTATTTATTATTAGCATTAGGAAGTCATGTATGCATGTAATGGTTAAAGTAATTCGTTGAATTAATACAGACCTCAAAGTCTCCGAAAAGCTTAGGTTTGAGTTTTTTGATGAGATCCTCTAGATAAATCTCTTGATAAGCCAACCTGATTTGCTTCCCTTGATCCGCATTACTATGACCTAGTATCCATATTATGGCCTTCTCATCTGTACCTCATCCAAAAAAAATGTTGCCCACATGAATTAATCTGCGTTGATTATAAAAAGAATTATATTACATAGAAGCACACATATAGGGCCTGTTTGTTTACGGTTTACAGTTTTTGAAAACTGTTTTTGTGTTCAAATAAACAAGGATAACACAGAGAACATAGATAAACAAGGATAGAAAGGTGTCTGCTTTGTCTTTTAGTCAACAATATTTGCAATGAAAAGAGATGGTTTGAATTGAACGAATCCTATTCAGCAACTATTTTCTAAAACAGATTATGAAAATCATTCTTTATTATAAAAGAAAGATTTCCGTTTTCAAATCTGTGGGTGGTGGTATTTTGTTTAAGGAGAGCTGACTCTATATCATCACCAGCCCTAATTAAACCCATCCCTAATTAATATGATAACCAGCCTTGTGTTAATATGCTTCTTGATATTGCTGTAGTTAGTGTTATCTATTTCAAGTCCTATGCTTCTTGATATTCTTCTTCTTGTTTTTTTCTTTCCCTTTCAGAAGCTCATAGAAAGTCATAGAAAAGGCCCATTCCCTTCAGTTTCATCATTCATGTTCAGTCATGGTTTAAACAACGAAGTTGTGCATGATATTCCACCTTTATATCTTTTATCTAATTTTTATGGGCTTCAAATTTTAATTTGGTAAGGGACTTGAAAGCTTTTAGATGAGGTATGATTTCTTCTTTTTTTTTTTCTCTTTGGCAATAACTAATTCAGACAGCTACCTCCTCAAATCCTAGGTTTGAAGTTGCATCTCAAATCGTGATTTATTTTCTTCTTTTTTTTTGGAAATACGAGAATTTATTTAATTTTTGACAATATGGAATATTTGGATTTATAACATTGTTTCTGAATATCCATTCGTTTATTTATTTTCTATAATATGAATATTTGTGCTCCTACAATCTAGGACTTGATTTCTCGAGAAAGCAATGCTCTCTCTAGTTTTCAATCGGAGAGCACAAATAATCTACTTTATCAAACTATCATGGAATCCTCTTAGACTAGTTGGTGATATAGTTGCTTGCCAACAAAAATGGACCTTCTAGAGGCATATGAGATAAAGGCCATCATTCAAAGAAAAGTGCTACAAACCTGGCATTGAAACTTTTTGCATGATTGCAATGAAAAGAGAGGGCACTCATAAAGCGGTCTGTGCTGTTTGCGAACTCTAAGAACAGAAAAGAAAGCTTATAAAGTAGCTGGAGGTCAAAATCTTATCTTAATTTTCAAGTATTAATCTTTCTTGTTTGTAGTCTAATGCTTGTTATCCTTCTAATATGATGCTATGCTATATTGACTAGTACGCTCCGATTTGGGTTGGACAGATCCAGTAAATTTGAATTAGGTTGCTGATATGCTACAAAAGCAGCAAAGTAATTCTCTCTGTCTAGCCATATAGCTAAATTGCTTGTGCAGGTCAGCTTTTTGTTTCATTTCATTTTCATTTTCATTAAGAACGGAAAAGAAAAAGAATCAGAAACCTGGGGTGGTGGGGAGGATTGATCTAATAACTGTAGTTGTGTGTGCGTTTACTGTTTACAGCAATATATACTACACAAATGATTGATTGGACTAGAAGATGGACTCATTTCGGTTTGTGCCAGAGCAATGTGTTCTTTCAAGGCTGGAAGGTGTGAACTCCATGGAATTTATTATTTAAATATTTTTTTCTTTCCATTTGGGATTTATGTGATAGTTATAGTTAGTTCCTGTCTTAAATACATATGCGGGCCTCTCTAATGTTCTGTCCAGAAAATCTCTTCTGCAAAATGGATCCATACAGGTACAGTATGGTAATAATATGAGATTCTGCTAATTCAACCTTTGTTTACCTCATATGGTGCTGATGCTAGCGGTATTAATTGCATTTCATTGGGAAAACCTAACAGATTCGAATATGCTGTAATTTAATCTTATATATACCAATAAAAGCATATGCTCCCACGCCATCAGCAACATAGAACGGCCTGAGGGTACTCGTAAAAGAAGACAGTAGCTTGTTAACAGTTTGCCAATAAAATGAAATTTAAGACCTTGATCTTATGGTATTAGCCCTGAAATCTTTCAGACCCTTGAGTTAATTCATCAGATTATGTATGACAGAATCAGAGTTTCTTTCCATTTTGGATTTATGTGATCGTTATAGAAGTTGGGTCTGTCTTAGATCCTCTCTTCTTTTATTAAGGTAGTTGTAACTTGTAACTTTCTAATTTTTATTGACTAGGGGCTAAAATTGTGTGTTAATGCAGGATAATGATTTCTTTTTTGAAGATGGATTGCCTAAGACCCCATTCCCAAGTTGCAGCTTGGTCCTAGAATCCTGGCACCACATATTCGACAGTATCCAATGGCATGGATTAAGAGGAAAGTTGGGAGCTGCTTGTTTAAGGGTGTGTTTGTCACATCCCGCCACCTGATATGGTAAAAACTTCCCTCAAGATCATACAAGCACGGTCTTCCCAACCCAAGAGACTTCGCTTTTAAAGCCATGAGGGGCTCCCTAGTCCGGTTTAATAACATCTCATACTGGCCACCCTGCCAAACCCAGACGTAGCCAATCCCCAACCCCGATGCGGGGGTCCGTCTGGCTTGGCCCCGTATTCACGGGACACAACGGTGACAATAGGTCCGCATGAGGGGTGTTTGTCACATCCCACATCGGATGGGAGTAAACATGAGTGTTGTTTGTCACATCCCCACACGGATATGGAGAACTTCCTGACTATATAAAATTCGCTACTTCTCAACATAAGACATGCGAAGCCGGAGGGCCCTTAGACTGGGGTTTTAATAATATCTGTACATGGTCGACTGCGTCAAATGCTATGCACGTTTCGTGTTAAAGCTTTGTCCCCTATCTAATGTGGAGAGAGGGAGCGGCTCATGAAAGTTCTTCAACAACTAGATTGTGAAAAATTCTAAATGTTGTTAGTGAGGTGGGATGCATCATTTTCTTTGGTCCTTGTTCATCTAGTCAAACTGCAAGATATTATCAACCAAGTAACGTAAAGGACTTGGTTTTCTTTGTTAGGGAACTTCCCGCTAGAGTGTACAAAGTTTCAAATAATATTCGACTTCAGTCAAGGCTTGTTTTTTCACTTAATGCCAATGTAATCCCTTCAACTTATCAAATAATAGCGACTTAATGTGCATTAAGTATTAAGTTGTTTGTTTTAACACAAGAATGGTGCATGATGATAATGTAATTATTATTTTAGGTTCCCCGTCTGCCTCGCTTTTAATGACATATGTTTAATTTAATTTTAATCGGGTTTTTAATGAGTTTGAGTTTATTTTTCTCAAACTGATACTTGGCCCAGTGATTGTTACTCAGAAAAAACTTGGAGAAAATTAGAAATTTTCAAAATGGCAAAACAGTTAATAAAATAATAAAATCGTCATATGTCAGGTAAGCTGTAAAATTTATCTGATAATCTAGTTCCGATCACAGCCATAAATTGGCCCTCGTGAAATCTAGCGACCAAAAGTCATCGGGACCCCAAGACAACTAAATTTTTCGATTTTCCGAGTAATGTACCGCTGCCGACCATGACGTAGATTTTTTTCGATGGCAGAACGGACCGAATGAAGCAACATGAAACTTCATATATCCAAAATAATAATAATAGTTCTCATTCCGATTATATTTTTTAAAATATTTTTTTATTATTTTATTTTTATACTTTAATATAAATAATTATTATTATTATGATGTTTTTAATAAATAATTTATAAAAATTCATAATATTTTTTATTTTTATGAAAATATTAATTTTAGCTATAATAAAAATAAAGCAAATATAAAAAAAATTAAAATTTAAAAATAAAAACAAAATAAAATGTAAATCTGGGCGAAGCTTAGAATTTTTCTCATCTCCTCCCCCACCCTCGCTTAATTTTTAAACGGCATAAGCCTGGTAATCGAAAAAAATAAACGAGTCGGGTCGGGCGAGATCGCCCGGGTCCCAAACCTCTCTCATGTCATCCCTAGTGTTTTATATTGCTAAATTTTTCATTCTGATTAAACGACAGTTTTCTTATTTTTTATGGAAAATGACTTTTTCCTCAATAAGTTCTCAACATTTTCACTTTTCTATTCAACTTTTTAAAAAATTTCAAAGAATAAGTCAGCGAAAATTTTAAACAACAGCTTAATGTCGAAAAACTCCAATAGCTAAAGATTAAGTCAAAACAAACGCCACTCAGCTACTTTGCCATGATTTTTGCTTTTCGAGGTGCACAATGGTTTGATCATTTTTAATATTATGAGTTTACAATTCAAGCATAAAAATGTGTGCAATTTCCAATGACGCCAATAAATATTTTGAGAAACAGCTCAAAAAAAATTCATTTAAAAATAATATTATAAATCGAGTTTAAACCTTTAGTAGCAACAAATGAATTGCCTTTTATAGTAGTGGCCAAACAAAGACCCTTTTTATATATCCCCTCTTTAGCTGTTGGCTAAACAGCACTACCTCTATATCTCCTCATTAGTCGTGGTCAAACAAAAGCACTCTTTCACAGCCATCTTTAGTCACAAGCTAAAAAGACCCTTAACCATAATCATTGGCCATAGAAGCTGAGGCTAAAACACCCTAACCATAATCATTTGAGAAACCTAACTATATCTATTCTATATCTTTCAAGGGGCTAGCTAAACCCTCCCCTTTAGCTATTTTACATAACCGACCCTTAAATATTGTCTCCAAAGGGTTAGCTATCAGGCTAGCTATTTCCCATTACCAGCATTTGGCTAGCTACTTTTAGCTAGGGCAAAGACGCTAGCTACTTTTAGCTAGGGCAAAGACGCTAGCTACTTTGATTTTTGCGCCAACACTCTAGAGGCTTCATTGCAGAAGATCATTTTCAGAAGGCAAATACCGCTGCTTTAGGTACCATTGTAAATAAGGATTTGAAAATTCAAAATTTAAAATTTTGAATTTCGTGGATCAAGTATAAATATGACCGTTATTAAAAAATCAAAATTTTTAAAATTTTGATGACGTGGCGTAACACATCAAGATGTGGGATTAATCAATATGGCGACGATACGACATACTATATAAGATTTTGATTTTAATAATTAAATAGTTAGTTAAAGTTAATTGAAATGGTTAGTTAAAATAAATAACGTGGTTGGAGTGAAATTGAAAAAGTGGTTAGCTAAAATAGATAATGTGATAAAAAAATATATTTTTGCTATGCTAATTTACATAGCTCCCTTGGAGTTGCTCTTATAGTTGTAGCCATAAATGACCTCAACCATAATCATTCTGAGTAATAAAGCTCTCAATCCATAACTTCTATCATCCATGGTCATCTCCTTTTGTTACGACCAGAAATGACCTCATGCATAAGTCCCTATTTATTTTGCACCCTCTTTAGTTGCGACTAAAACTACAGTTGCAACTATATGATATAGTCATGCCTCTGAAAAAGTAGTCACACCTTGTCATGTTCATTTTATTTGCAACTATATAATATAGTTGTATATAACATTTCTTTTGTCAGAGGCCGTTGACCCTAACTAAAAGCCGACTTCCTTTGTAGCGTATTTGATAGTATATATATATATATATATATATAAAAGTAAGTTTTAAATACAATTAATTAGATAAGAAAAAAATTATTATATGATGCCTTTTCAACCGGACTGAGCCGGAGCGTGTGGGAGGGTCGCTTTTGGGCCGGGACCCGATCACGCTACCGTCTTACAGTCGCGGCGCCAAGCCGTGCCTCGGGGGGGTAAGACCGCCGCTTACGCCGACGTGGTCAGTTCGGATGTGGGCCCTCCTCTACAAAAAGAACCAGAGAAGAAAGGCTGCAAGGGTCACCGTAGCCGATCCGATGCCTAAGTCGCTCTTTCTCCTCGAGAAAAGATAGACGCTTTTAGAGGGCGAATGCGTCACAGTGATCATGCATCTTTCACCCCGATAAAGTGGGCTTCCTTTATATTTCATAGTTATTGTTTAATTGGATGGTGATTAGGATTATTTCCCATTGGATGGGATATTTTCTTGATATCAGATTCGATTTTGGATATAGAAAGTGCAGTTTATTTGGAATAATCTTCCTTCCTTATTGGGGGGATCCGCATGATGAGCTGTTATATCGTGAATTATCTTTCTTTTCTCGCTGGTAAGATTTAGCTAGATTTGCTGGATAATATATTATTGGGGATTATTCTACTTTCCATATTTGAGAGGATTTGGCTTTGGTTTCTACTGTCTTCGGCTACCTCGTTATCATCCTGATAAGCGCATCAGCTCTCGGGGTTAGAGCTAGGGACCTGGTGTTTTCATTGGTCGGGCCCCTTTCGAGTCCCGGCGAGTGGGTCTGTGAGCCTTATTTTTCAAACCCTATCATTATATAACTTTAAATGATTTTAAAAATCTGAATAAACCAATAACAAAACATATGTAGAAAAATTTTCAAGGTGATGAAAAGGAATTTTAAGCATCGGAGCATGTAGGTTTTTCATTTGAATTTAAGCATATGGTAAAAAGTAAATAAATCTCATGCACAATTAAAAACGAATAGCATAGTCTAGGTTCGATTTAAGTGGTAAAGGTAAATCGTGGTAAAGAGATGAAATGAGATTATAATTTATGAGTTTCTCTCAAACGTGAAAAAAAAAATTATATTATCTAAAAAAAATTAAAGATGAATTACCTGAAAAAGCACATTATAATTTATATGGAAAAACCCTGAGCTTAGAGACCCATGCGTGACCACCTCATGGGTACCCTTCGGGTGGAAGCTCACTCATAGGATATCCTCATTCCCCCTTTGAGTTCCTTTTGGCCTCCCGGAGATTCGAACCCGGGACCTAGGGTCTTTGAGTCAGTGGAAGCATCTGCGGTACCCAGTGACGCGGTTGGTGCGATCTTCCGTGGGTAAAAGCACCAGGTCTGGGTTGAGCTGCGGGAAAACTTGAACTGATGGAGAAGACTATCCCTATGAGTGGCTTCTCTACAAAAAAGCAACTTTTATTGTGGGGTCCACACCCATACCGTGACCCGCGGGGGTGCCCTTCGAGGTGGACCCCACGATTGGGCCACGAAGGAGCACCCGAGTGGTTTACGAGAAGGGTGGACCCCACGGTGGGCCTTGAAGGGCACCCGTGGTCACGGGTGTGGACCCCACAGTAAAGGCGCCTTTTTTGTGGTCCACACCGGGGTGCCCGCCCGGGTGGACCTGGTGGGCCCCGAAGGAACGCCGGTGGTGCGAAGGTGTGAATGCATGATAAAAGCGCCTTTGTGTGAGACCCCCGCGCAGCCGTGACCACCTCATGGGTGCAGCCCGGTGGAAGCTCGCTCATAGGATATCCTCGTTACCTTTGGCGAGGATTCGCACTCGCGCAAAATTCGAGCAAGGAATGCAGGGTGAACTGGTCGATGGGAGCATCTGCGGTACCAAGCCGGGATTAGTAGCTCGGTTGGTACCGGTCTTCCCGATGGACCAGGTCACAATTCTCTGAGAAAGCAGTGAAGTGAGATCATCTGCGAGTGGCTCCACTGGTACCCATGGTGGTCGCGAGAATGAAGAATACTCACAATAAAAAAATATTTTTGCCTATCTCTTATGATTCTTTACCAATTGGAATCATTCATTTGATATTCTAACGTAATCTATAGCCAAAAATACAAAAAACGGGGGTTTCTGAGAAATTTTACAGCATTCCCTTTACTTTACAACATGATCTTTATGCCCTTTCAATTCATTTCTTTTCTAACCAATTCCCATGCATTATACCCCGCCGATTTCATAAATCCACTAACCAATTTCAACGCCATCATACCTGATGCATTATCAAACCCTAACCGTACTCGCGGTTGTCGAAAATGGGTATGTG
This sequence comes from Tetrastigma voinierianum, assembly GCA_016808115.1. Lineage (NCBI taxonomy): Eukaryota > Viridiplantae > Streptophyta > Magnoliopsida > Vitales > Vitaceae > Tetrastigma > Tetrastigma voinierianum. The sequence goes on along the minus strand of JAEQBH010001731.1, from coordinate 128,936 downwards.
CGGTGCAATTACGCCATCTAGATGTAAACACAACCTTGTGTTATGTGGTTGAGGCAGAAGGAATTTTAAGTGAAGTACAAAGATGTAAGTGTTATATCAGAAGCGATCACGGAGAGTTTCATAAATTTACGAAGACCGTTTGAATAATATTTGGCCATAAAGTCTATAGAGTATTGTTGGAGGTTGGCCAAAATGAATGAGTTTTAGTGCTTAAGGGTAATTTGTTCATTTGGCTTTAAATGAATGTGTATGGTGGATTGAAATGGAGATTATGATTAATGTATAGTTGTGATTTTTTTTTTTTTTTCTTCAGAAAAAGGTGAAAAAAAGACCTTCGGTTGAAGCCGGTCGACGAAGCCGCGGGATTGAAGGCGGTGAAGCGTAGTGAAAATGATATTTTGAAAAAGTGAGTTTTTAAAGTGAATGATTTTAATGTTAAAGCGAAAGTTTATTGGAAATGTTTATGGAATTGTTAGGCATATAAAATGTTTTATCTTGCATCCAATATATATATTTATATGTATATGAAGCAGTATGCATATGTTAAAGTATCATGAAAGTTTAAAATGTGTAAAAAGAATGCATATGTGTTTTAATGATAAAGTAAATGATTTTTTAGAAAGAAGTGACACGCCATAAAAATGTATTTATTTTTGAAGAAATGTTTTGCGATGGTTCTTTCAGCCTATGGCTTGTTATGTTGATATCGGTAGGGTACCTTAAGCGTGTGGGATTTAGAGGGTAAAGTTATAGGTTACTATTCGAGGGGAGGAATTAGGTGTGCAGAGTAATATCCTTACACGTGATAAAGTGCTATGGCTGGAACCACATGCAAGCGTGAGTTTCTCCGCGCGTAGTGGTTATGGCCCCGGAGCTTGTGATTGTCCCACACGTCGGTGCCGACGTTCGGTGTGTTTATTCCCGGGTTCCATCAAAAGAAAGAAGAAAAGAAAGTTTAAAGGCGTAAATGTTTAAAGGCGTAAATTGATTTTTTTAATAGTCTGAAGTATTTAATTGTATAAGCGATTTTTAATTGTATACGTGTTATTGCTTTGATATATCTGCGAAAATGTTATTTTAATGAAAATGTACACTCTTGGGCTCCTTTAGCTCATTCTTTCCCTATGTTTCAAAAAACATTTTTTGTGTGAGACCCACGCCGTGACCACCTCATGGGTACCAGCCGGTGGAAGGCTATTTCATAGGATATCGCCATTCATTTGAGTTCCTTTCGCCTCCCCAGGAGGTCGAACCCCGGGACCTAGGGTCTTTGGTCGATGGGGAAGCATCTACCGGTACCAGTGGCATTGGCTCGGTTGATGCCGAAGATAACTGGGTGAAACTGGAATCTGGATCAAACATGGCGGCTGCTTCCGACGAAATGAAGATATCTGCCTGAGTAAACTTTAATATGGCGTGTCCCTTAACGCGCACTTTGTGGGGTCCACACCGCCGTGACTGCAGGGGTGCACCAGTGGAGACAGCGTTAAGCAGGCCACGAAGGGGCACCCGGTGGTTACGAAGAAGGGTGGACCACGCGGCCAAACCTTTTTGAAGGGCACCGAGTGGTGGCGAAGGGTGTGGACCACACGCGATAAAGCGCTTTTGATGTCGAGACGCCGCCGTGAGCTTCATGGGTACCGCCAGTTAGGCTTCGCTCTTAGGATATCGCCGTTCGTTTGAGTTCGCTTTCGCGCTCCCGAGAGATTCGAACCGAGCCCCAGGGTCTTTAGTCGATGGGAAGCATCTGCGGGTACCAGCTGAAGCACTGGCTCGGTTGGTGCCGAAAATGGTCTCTGATCTGGTTAACTACTACAATGTCGATGGCGAAGAATATGCAAAACGGTACGAAAAGAAGTGGGGGTCTCCATAAAAACGCCTTTTGACCAATGAAACCCGCACCGCCGTGACCACGGTGCCGCCGGTGGACCCCACGGTGGAGCTGAAGGGCACCGGTGGTTCTGAAGGGTGTGGACCACGAATAAGCGCCTTTTATTGTGAGACCCGCCCCGTGTGCTTTCATGGAGTCTGCACCAGTGGAAACTATTCATGGGATATCCTAAATTGCGAGTTCCTTTCGCCTCCACGGTCGGGCAGGGACTGAATTAACAGTCCCGATGGGGCATGCACGGTGCCGTATTCTTGGCTCGGTTGGTGCGGCGTGAATCGCGTTCGAAGCGAGCGGTGAAGCGAGCCTCTGTGAGCTCGCTGGCCACACCCTCCTGGAAAGTCTATGATCGTCTTTGTGTGGTCGCACCGCTCCGTGACCCCTGAGGGTGGTACCCTTCGGGTGGGTCCCATTTCATGGGATTATCATCATTCGTGAGTTCGCTTTTCGCCTGCAGGGATTCGACCTTGCAGGCGCAGGGTGCTTTTGGTCACGTGGGAAACGTGCAGTGCCGTGAAGCTCTTGCTGGGTTGGTAGATACTTAAGATGAGCTTAAAACTGCAGGTCTGAGTTCGTGAGTATTTACTCAGTGGCGCCCCTGAAGTTACCTGAGGGCAGTGAACCGACCGCGCTGCTATTGTGGGGTCCACACCCTTCGTGACCCCTCGGGGTACCGCTTCCAGGTGGGTCGAATTTCATGGGACTCATGCTCATTCATTGAGTTCGCTTTCGGCACTCACGAGAGGTCGTACCCGGGACTAGGGTCTTTAGTCCCGATGGGAAGCATCTGCGGTACAGTGGCAGCTCAGGTTGGTGGGCTCTTGATGAGCAAACTCTACTTTAATTCTGGAAGAAGCGCCGTGAAACTGAAGGTATAGTGGATTGAAAAGTATTGAACGCAATAAGGAAAAATGATATTTTATTGTGGGGTCCACCGCCGTGACCACGGGGTGCCGCCGGGTGGCGCGTGGGGGTCCGCCCGCCGTAGCTCAGGTGCCTTCGGTGGGTCCGCTCCACTGGGAATATCATGCCCTCCACCCAGGCATTTTCTTTCGCCTCGTGAGACTCGAACCCGGGACCGGGGGGCTTGGGTCCGATGGGGGGCATCTCTGCCCACCAAGCGAGCTACTAGCTCGGTTGGTAGTAAGATGCTTGTGTACGGTCTGGTTGTCTGAGAAGAAGCGCGTATGGTGTTCTGGTGGATGCGAGCTTTCCGATGTTACAGTGTTCTGATGAGCCACCCGATTTCCTGATGGAATGCGCCTTTTATTGTGAGACCCCACCGCCGTGACCGCCTCGTAGGTACCGCTTCGGTGGAAGCTCACTAATGGGATATCACACCATTCCCGCGGTTCTTTAAGCACTCCCGGTCGAACCCGAGGACCTAGGGTCTTTTAGTCGATGGGAAGCATCTGCGGGTACCAATACAGCTAGTAACTCAGTTGGTACCAGCTTTCGCATTAACCGTCTGAGTTAAAAGCGGTGGGCGGGCTGTCTGTGAAACTCCCACTGGCCTGTCACGAAAAGTGAAGTGCTCAATGAGAGGAGATTCGGGTAGATGGAAGAAAAACATGTAGTCATAATACGTCCGGTAGTTGTCATGGTTAATCGTAGAAACTTGGTACCACTCGGTCGATTCGTGCTTGGGCTTCGAGGCTAATCGTGTCAATAATGACTAAATACAAAAATTGTGAGTGGATGATGAGCTTCCGGAAAACTTCGTTGGACTCGGCCGAGTTCGGTGACGACTCGATCGACTCGGTAAAAATAGAGAGAATCGAATCTCAAACTGAAATTCTCAGTATTAACAACCAAAAAATCTAAAAAAAAAAAAAAATCAAACTTTCAGAGATTCCTTTGAAAATCCAAAACACAATAAACTTGAAACAATCCTACCCATGATGGAATTTCGAAATCCTGATAAAAATAAAATAAAATCGGAGGTCGATGAAAAAGAAAAAACCCTGGGATCGAGCTTTGATGGAAATTTCAAGAAGAAACGAAGAAGATGAGGAAATTAACAAAAGTAAAACCTAACTTACCTTAGGCTCACGCCTTACCTCAGGCTCGAAGCTCTCCAAAGGTGCACCTTCGAGTTTGAGTAGGTATGTCTCCTTCCCCTTCTTCTCCCTTTTCTTCTTCTTTTTCTTCTTTATTCTTAACTGCATTTTCATTTTTTTCATATCGCCGGGAATGCGGAATAAGGGTTCCTCTTTTTTGTGATGCCCCAAACCCGAGGTCCGGGTGACTAATCTGTGCACCTGTGAAATTCCTTTAGTTTGGTTTGACTTGGAAATACCACATTGTTGTGTCCCATTTATTGGGATCCATATTTTATATTGGGTAGAGCTCCTCGAACAAAGGAGACTGCTGTAGATTTTTGAAAAATATGGATCGATAAATGGGACTCTGGCGATGTGGCTGTGGAGTTGCGCAGCACGCGGGGGGCGTCCGGGTGGGTGGCGGGTTGTCAACGGGAGCCTGAATTTTGGGTTATGTATCGAAGCTTAGGTAAACGATTACCTAGGGAGCTCGAGTGTGGGTATCCACAAGTATGGTCCTGATACTAGCTCATCTCAGCTAGGTATCAAGAGTCTAGGTATTGAATGGGTCGATCATGCATTGTTGTTGGGCATGGGTCTAGATCAAGCATTGTTGTGTGTTGCATGTTTTGTGCTTAACATGCTGTGTGATATCGAATGTGTATTTGTGTGTATTTCGGGGACGAAATTTTTTTAAGGAGAGAAAGAATGTAAAGGCTTCGGGGAAAATTCAATTTTTCTTAAAAATGACTTTAACGATGTTTCTTGTTACCGAGTATAGGTGTAAAATCTAGAAATTTTAGATGCCGGATGGCCAACGACTTGTGGATTGAATTAGGTCTGCGAAATCTAGTTACCCAGTCGAATTTCATTGAATTCCGAGATGGTCGGAATTTCACGTTTTTTTGAGGCACTAGGTGTCAGGTGATACATGAGGTGGTGCCACATGGTATGACCAGGGGTTGCCACATGGCACAATGGAAGAAGGACACATGGCATGAGAGCCATGTGGTGTGGAGAGTGCCACATAGAACATGTGTCCATGTGACACATGGACCATGGAAAAGGTGACACATGGCAAAGATGAATAGTAGAGTGAGAAAAAGCTTCCTCTCACTTGAAGAAATCAAACAGTCGATTGGAGAAGGGAAAAGGAAAGAAAAGGAAGAAAAAGAAAAGAAAAGGAAGAAAGGAAAGAAAAAGGAGGAAAAAAGAAGAAGGAGATTTTTTTTTGGGGGGGGGGGGGGAGTGCGTGGTATGGGAGAGGGGAGAAAAAAAAAGAGGGCAGACGCCGCCCACTTCCCTTCGCGATCGGCGACCATTTGTCAGCATCGGGCAGGGTAGAAAGTTGGTCCATGAGGCGAGAGCTATGCGTGGAGTACCGAGAAGTGCGGGTTTTTAGGTCGCATTCCAAAGGTAAGAGGTTTTTCCTATTGGTTGTTACGCTGAGTGGCCCATCACGAGGGCCATTTTGGTTCGACTCTAATCTGGGGGTGTGTTTATTAATGATCGGAATAGGATTCTTTCAAGACATAAATTGTAGACCTCTTAGCTACTTGCTTGTAGCCTTGGTTACGACTAGGCGTGGCTGGGCATCCCACCTGCCCGTAGCCATGGATGATACGATCCTGAGTTCGCTTGGTTTGTTTGTGGTTTGAATTTGGCGTGTTAGCCCAGTGGGTGTAGTCTTGGTTTGGGATTAGGGCTGTTTTTCGCTTTTATGCGAATATACGGCCGACAGACGACCATAACTTTCGTGCGTTCGATTTGCGCTTTCTTGGGCTACATGAAAAACACCTTACAGTTTATAATTTAGCAAATATTCTAGTGAATGGCATTTGGTGCTCAAAATTTGGGGTGTTTCTTGCCCTTTTCAAAGAGCTGTGTGGATTGTTGTGGGCATTGTTTATGCCACAATTGGTAAGGGATACCAAGGTATCTTTGCGTATATGATTGATGCTTGATGTGATGTATGCTTGTAGTGCATGAAGAATGAATCACATGTTGATTGTATGGAAGCATGTTGAAATATGTGTGATAAGCATATTGAATTGAATAGATGTAAATTATATGTATTAAATATGATTATCCATGATCTTTGGCATAAAGTATGATTTTGAATTGTTGCACGTGGCATTCATTGTGCATGTAGCATGAGATACATGCAATGGCATTGCATTGCATTTATGCACGGGACATCGCATGACATGAGTGTGAGTGCATGGTAGAGATCAACACTGTGTTTGGTGTTTGATGGTATGTTGTAAGTACATGGTAGATCGACACTGTGTTTGGTGTTCGATGGTGGGCTCAGTAAAATGGGACAATGCCCAAAATGAGTCTCACGGTTGCATAAAAGAAAAAGGAAATGAAAAATCGTGTTTGGGTATAAGCAAGAAGGGATAGATACCCCCTCGGGTGAAAAATCCGGTATTCTTGGTTAGACATATGTATCCAGCGATGAAAGTTCGCGAAAGTGTCGGAAGGCATGCGAAGCCTACGGTGAGACCCCGAAAATTCGCTACCCACAAAAACACACGGGACTTGGTAAAAACAAGTGAATATCGGAGTTTGTCAGATTTTGATTTATAAAACAACAAGCTTTGGTTTTGGAAAAATGGTCATTGATGGAACATAAATGGCGATTTTAAACACTTTGCATATCGTGTGTGAGGAGTCGATGAGGACTCTAGACATGAGACAGGAGTGAGTCACATTCTCATCCATGGCATGTAAACATTTAAGTAGGAATGTGTATGTTTTTACTTGAATGTGTGAAATGGCATTGCATGTGCACTTAGGTGGGGAGTAGCCCTTGTAGGAATTATTCTCTACTGGGCATTGCTCACCCCAGCAATGGGACTCATATTTCGGTGCAATTGGTACCTGGAGGGACGGTGCTCGCTGAGGCGTGATTTTGAAGGAAGCCAAGAAGTGGCTTTGATAATATTTTTGTAAACTATATTAGAACAAGCTAGTTTTAATTAAGAGTGTTGTAATAAACTCTTATGGACTATTGTGATATAGTTGTATATTGTGGATATGGACATATGGGCCATGTGTGGTCATTACCACTCTTGTTGAGACCTTGGATGGGTCATGGATATCTTGTTACTCTGAGTTGTATATTAGGTAAACTTCTCGGCTCAAAGGGAACTCTGCCGTTTTTGTCGAAAATATAGATCTCGATAAATGGGACACAACGGTGTGGTAATCGGGTTGCGAAATCAACGGGGTCGCGGGTTGTCACGAGGACCCGGGTTTTGGGTGATCACTTTTCGCGCAGCCTCTTGCCAAAATGTCGTAGTTTGGTCTCTATAGGACAGAAAACGATGTTTGGTTTTTTTATTTTTTTAAAATACAACTCAAAACGACGTCGTTTAGAAATTTGCAAAAGTCGAAATAGGCGTCGTTTGGACTTCGTGATCTTGAACATTTGTTTTGGGATATCTTTGGAATTTAAAAAACTTATGATGGCTAAAGCGATGTCGTTTATTTAAAGAGCCAAAGGCTAAAAAATGAAGCCGTTTTGACCCTAGAAACTCTATTTCCCAACTCCAAACCCTCCAACCCCATATTATAATTTATATAATATTTTAATAATTTTTAAACATTTTAATCATCTTATTTTATGTATTGGCCGATACTTGATTGATACATCGTGACAGATACGTCTCGAGACCATTCGAATTGGTGACCGATACCATGAACCATGCTTATGAAATCACACAGCTAAGAGCGTGAAACGCTTTCACAATTTTTTTAAAAAAAACATTTTCTAAATATTGAGATGGGGATGAAGGGATGCCTATTATTCGAGACTTAAAAATTTGTATATATAAGTTAATGACTTACTTGTTACCAAAGGAATATTTAACTAATTCCGTTAACGGCACGCCAAAAAACTTGTTCGGACCAAATACGTCTGGCGAAGTTATGACTTCGATACGAAAATATTAACTAATCCTCGGCAACAGCGCCAAAAACTTGTTCACCAGATGCTTGTGTAGATGAAAAGATTGATTTGCTCTGTTTGCAAAATGGATTCATTAAAATTTGAGTTGGTCTTGATCACTTTAAAGTGCCGCAGTCGTCTAGTAATAAAAGTGGATAATTTGAGAGATCCAAATATGGTTCCCATGAGGGCCCGATGATAAATCAAAAAAGACTAACTTCTGCATTCTTCCAGAATAATTTGCTATTTGAACTCCCTTGTTATGGCTGATGAGAGGACTAAAAATTTAATCCTAAATTAAATTCCTTAGCTATATAAATGAAAATAATTTTTTAATACAAAATGGTTGATTTCAGGTAAAACAAAGCTGGATCTGATCGATGAGTAATAATCGATTTTGCATCATATCGATTCATAACTCAGCCATAAGTCGGCGAGTTTGTCAAAGATGCATGTTATTGTATAGTTTGGTTTCATAACCATACTTTTCGCGATTAAAGGTTCATGTTCATTTTTGAAACATGAGTCTAATCAGTTACTTGTAAGATGTACTTTCTTTATAAGATCTGGGTATTTTTCATTTTCAGTACTTCTTACCCAAATTTTAGGACTAAAGAATTCTTGCCCCCATGGATAGGATATTGCAAGCCTTCTCCAATTTGATTGACACCTCATCCTACATTTCTGATGAAAATTTTCATCACCTTGATTAGATCTTTGCTAACACGGGATCAGAATCAAGTCATCAGAAATAGGAGAGACCCACAGAGATTAAGCGTACTTCGTTACAGACTATCCTCAAAATATGAGTAAGTTGGTGATCTATTTAGTAACCCGTCAAAGTTCATTAATTCGAGTAATTCTACCACCCCTGGCGCTCTACTCTCGAGGATTACTCCGTCTCTGTGTCATATGAGCGCCATTGAAGCCGGAAGCGAATCTGATACTTTAGCTTGGTACACGGTACTAGTCTTGGGAACAATTAATTTAAAAATAATACTAATCAAATAAATTCAAGAATTTAACTAAGGCGTTCTTCCACCTTCCCGTGCGAGAAAAATGACTATATTGTTGACCCATTTCGAAAACGACTTTTCAAAACTGGTTCACTCATATTTGTGACTAACTGATCAGGAAAATTCATTGAAATCGTAAACGAAATGAAATAAATGAACTCCAGAAACTTTCCATCTTCTATTTAAATCAGTTAGTAATGAGAAAGAAGATTTTAACAATAAATTCTAGCTCGAAGCTGCACTACAGTTCAATACCCTCCAGAAATTTAAAAGAAAACTAACTAAAAAACTATTCTGGAACTAAGTCTACTAAAATGGAAAATAAAATAAAAGAAAAAAAATAAAGAAAAAATAAAAATATGCAGAGTCTTCCAACTACCCGAGATGTCATGGGTTTCGAAGGCTGCGCCACGGTGCCTAGATGTGCATTTATGGGCTTTCCAATGTTGGGCCGCACTTGATAATTCGTTGGATCCCAAAGTGCGCGCTGAAGTAGTGGCTCTGTCGCGACATAGAAAGATTCTATGCCGCGGCGAGTTTTGAGTCTTGTCGGCGGCCTGCATCGTATCTTGTTGTTTTACAGCGTAGCGACGATTTCGAGCTCTTTTCAACTAGACCATCGCCCTTGAGACTTCGATAATGTCACGGCAAATTTTGGTGTAGCGGTCTTGGTACGCGAGGAATGTCTTGTGTCGCGACACGAAACTGTTTGTAATTGGCTTCTCATTTCGCCGACACGGAATTTGACCGTAACATAATTTTCCTTGTCGCGACAAACATTTTCCTCTTCAGCCTGTCAACTTTGACTCCTTAGCAATTTCTGTCGCGATAGGAAACTTCTTGATTATGACATACTTTTCTTCTCTGGTTCTTGTCGCTTGTTGAGTTGTTTGTTGCGACATAGAACTCTTTATTGCGACACACTTGACTTGGCTAATCTCAGTTCTCCTTCAATTTTTGTCGCGGCATAATTTTATCATTCCATAGCTTTTATTGTCGCGACAGAAAACTTTCTTTGTCGCGAAAGAGATTCTGCCTTCAACTCTTTACTATGTCATAACATGAATTTCTTTGTCGCCATTCCTCTTGTGCTGCTCTTCATCTTCTTGTCGCGACAAAGAATTTATCTCCCTCATGTTTTGTTTGTTGTGACTGAAATAATCTTTGTCGTGACAGAGATTTTGTTGCTCTTGGTTATGAATTTTGAATGTTATGTCGCTACAGGATTTCTTTGTTGCAACAAAAGTTCTTCGTTGAGCTGGCTTAATGCTGAAAACTTTGTCGCATCATAAAAACACTTGTCTTAGCTGACTTGTGTTGTATTCTTAGCATTTTCTATTGTGACGAGCTGTCTTACTGGCCAGCGATCGAGTTCATTGTAGTCTTGACCTTTTATGTTGACGGAGGAGATATTGTCGCGTAGCTCCTTTGCTTTATTTACCTTGATCATCGTCGTAGCGGCGGGTTAAGGTTAATGCGTGGCGGTGCTCACTTTCATTTTCTTTATAGCAATGTCGCGACATAGAACTCTTTGTTGCAACAAAGATTCTATTTCTGCCTGAAGTTTAGCTTGGACTTTGTTGCGACATATAGTTGCTAGTTGCGACATAGTTCTTTTGGCCTGCTTGAAATTGTGTCGCGACATATAAAAACTATGTCGCGACAAAGACTGCTGCATTTTCCATATTTTTGCTTATTTTCTGCTAGAATTCTCTCATTTTTCAATTAATACATGCAAAACACAAAGTTAATGAATATTCCATAATTTCGCATAAAAATAGATCGCGGTAAAAAACATGCGAGAAAAATGGATTAAAGCAGATGAGTTTAAGACTCATCAAATTTCCCTGGCTTAAAGTTTTGCTTGTCCCCCGAAGCAAGAAGAAAATTTTGTTTGTCCTCACACAATTTAGCTTTTATTTTAAGGGCGGTTTTCTTCTGGCTTCGGTGGGCGAAACGCCAAGTTGGTTGGCCAAATTGCCATAAACATGTTTCCAATCTAGGATGGGAAGATTTTCAATTAAGTTCGCTGAACGAAAAATAATTCATATCGAGTGCGAAACAATTTAGAAATCATTCAAACCATATTTATGTGTGTGTGTGTTGGTCTTTCCTCTTTCCTTGGCCGGATTAGTTAATCTTACGGGATAATACTCGATTGGCATGCATCTCTTTCATTTTTAGTCCCGGCCTTAACTGTTTGTCATATTAATCTCCACTAATGTGAGCACATAACACCACCTTTAGATCAAATAGGTCTTTTAGGCTTGTAATGTGTGGCAGGTAATTGGGTAGATAATTGGACACTTTAGGCTGATTTGCAGTTTCACTGACAACACACTGCTGCCTTCATCATGCATCCTTGATTTCTCTTGATTGTAAGTCTCTAATCTCCTATCCAGGTTTGTGCATCTTTACGCATATTCTTCATTGTGACATCTTTCTCTTTTCATTGTTGTCCACTACAGAAGATAACTTATTTTCCTTATTTTAGAAGCTTTTCACTTTTTATCCCTCACCAAGGTTTATGGAATGGTGCAATGTTTTTTTTTTTAAGCTTTCTACCACCCTTAACTAACTTTGGGTTATGGCTCCCATACCAATTGGCATTAGAGTGCTTGAGTGTAAAACACCTAGAACTTAATTGTGAGGAGAAGGCTATAAGACGAAACTCATTCCTCCATGATGTTTTTCTTTAGCTTCATTCATGAATTCTCTTCATCTCTTCTTATCTCTTTGCATTTTTCTTTCTCAACCACTTTTTATCCTTCTACAACCCAAAAATAATATTCCCCTGACTTGTCCCTTTACGTCATTGATGTATTTTGTCTTATAATGCAGGCAAATAGGGTTCTTTATTGTGGATTATGTTTAAGGAAGAATTGGGCTTCTCGTTTCTTTGGTTTGATGATGAGATTGTTTATGGAAACTCGAATAAGGAACTAGTGTATATCTTATGCATATCATAAGGGTAGGCTTTGAAAGACTCGAGCACAAGGATGGCTAAATCATTTCTGTTGTGGTATTACCTAGGATTGACTAATAATCTAAGTTCTAGGACATTGGAAACTTCTTGTGATGGATCCCGGAAAGATGTCCCTAATCTTGTACAAATTTGTTTTGAGTTATTTTTGACCATGTCTGAAGTTTATCGGGATCTTTATAACCAAGCGTTTACACAAAACGAGAATTATAGGTCTTATACGTTCCATTAATTTATTAAAAGCATTCTATTCTTAAGAGTTCAACACATTTATTCATAACCTTTAGCTATCATTTCCATTCATTTCATCACCCCGATACATCATCGAGATTTTGTTTGGTTTGAGATTTGTTGTTGTGTTGTTCGCTCGATAAGAGTTCATTTTAATCATGCATTCGACTTAAAACAATTCAACACAACCACAATTTCATTCTTTTCATCAATTCCATTCAACAAACATTTTTGCGACGAATTTAACAATTAGATCTAAGTAACTGGTTTCTCCTTTATTCAACTAAGCTATTTATTCTTTGAAACTTCATCAATTTCAATTTATTCAAAAGTAAACACAAAGAAAGAAAGAACATAAACACAAAACACACAAAATTTTTTCTAAGTAATTGAACACCAATTTGAGCACAAAAATGCACCTTTTATGTTCATTAACTTTTCAAGGGTGGACATTAGGTGCGAGAGAGAAGAAGGAATGGAAGACGGGGTGGAATTTATTTTCTTTTCTTTCATGCCTATGGGAAGGTAGGTTAAGCGGATCACAATTGTACCAGTGCGAAGGTGAGAACTTCGAGGGATTTGGACTTACGTAGGCGCCTTAACCCTCTCTTTGCCTTCTCCACTTTTGTTTAGTACATACCACTCACGTGGTTAGGGCTAATTTAGCCAGTCAATTCATTTTGTCTTTGCCCGATGGGGAGTTAGGGTTCCCTCCCGAACTCACCATGGGCAGAGTACATCTTGATAAGGTTTTTGTTGATCATATCCAAGCTTTCAGTCTAGCACTTCTCCCTGTAGTTCAGGGTGCCCTCCAATTCTTTGTCCATTTTCTCAATCAGAGCTCTTATTTCCTTTTGATGCTCCTTGTCTGAAATACCCCAAGGCATACGCCTTCTAGTAGTTCTTCTCCATAGCATCCTCCATTTCTTTCATTATCTTAAGTAGATCACTATCTCTCCTGAGCTGATATGAGAGAAAAGCATCTTCTTTTGCTCTCAGTTCTTCACTCAGCTCTTGTTCTCTTATTTCCCATATACTCTTCCATTCCTCATCTCTATGTTTTGGGGAAGCCTTGAGTTCTGACCCACTTCTTTTCAACTCGAAACATCCATATACTCATCTACGGAGTTGCGATTTAGACTTCAGTTTGTCTCTTTCTTCCATTTCTTGCCTCCCTTGGCTTTAAGCATTCCAGCCTCTGAGTTGTTACCTAGGGTTACGAGCTTCGACATGCTCACAGGTGGACTTGTCTCACCTGCCTCGGAGGAGAAGGTCGGCGTGGGCTCACTTCTTTGCCTATGTGTTAGACTCACAGAGCTCACGCCCGGGGTTATTATTTCTTTGTATTTTATTGGTTCTTCTTCTTCTCTTATAGCTTCCACCTGTCTTCCCCTGCCTTTGTTCTTAGGCTCCTTGGTGATTCCTGTTAGTGTTAGGGGCGATGTCTTGGGGCAGTTCTCTTCTTTCTCCCAGTCCCCTTGGACATATCCCAAGATATAGAGCCTCGAGATCAGGGATGGGTGTGGGATCAATCCCTTATATCATCCTCTGTAATAACTCAGAATTGAGTTTTCTATTATCTTGCCCACACTTAATTTATACCTTTTGAGGATGGCATACAATAAGACTGCCTCTTTCTCCTTGACTATGCATAGATGCTTAGAGGGCAGAATGACTGAACATAAAAAATAGAACCACACCTTTGCTGGTTCAGTCAGTGCTCCTCTGGATATGGATTCTTGAGGATTTTTTCAGGTGGCATTCCACTTTCCTTTGCCATCCCGGTCAGCGGAGTGATTCCACTGCAGTGATTAAAGTGCTTCCACCGGTCTTTGAATTTCGATAGTTCCTTCACTCTCCCGAATATTGTAAGTGCGAATTACGTCATTCTCTGTAGAAGGATATCCATCTACTAAAATAAGCTGTTTTATCCTTCATCCCCACCATATTTGCGTAAAACTCCTTCACCACATCTACAAATCCTGAAGCTTTGTGCTCGCAGAACAGGTGCTATCCCTTGCTTTCGACTAGCTCTTGGAATGGAGAAACCCATTGTTAAAGCCACCACCCTATGAAGTCTACGTGTTTGTGGTTTATCTCTCGGGCAATATAAACCATGTCAGAACCAGATCCACTAACTTTTGTTATTTGCTCTTTGCTTCTTTATTTTCCCTCTTTTAATTGCTCTAGATTCTTCTCACATGCGCTTTCCAAGCTCTCAGTTTACCTGACCACACTCTTGCTTTGCCTTGCGCTGGCGAGTGGCGAAGCTGTTTCATTCTCCAACTCATCGCCATTCTTTGCATGATTTCGTTGAGGTTTGGGATGGAGTTTGTGAGCTCGAACATCGTGAAGGCGATTTAGGGATCTAGGGTTTCGAAAGGGAGTGAGAGAGATTTGGTGAGGGAGACTGAATGGTTTGAATATTATAAGGCAGGTGACTCTTCAGTCTTCATACTTTTCTATTTATAGGCCAAGAGTTGTTGTGCTTCTTTAATTGTCGTGACAAAATTTTTTTTTTTTGACCTAAAGTTGTGCCCTTTTTAATCTGGTGGCCATGACATAGAGGAAATGATAGCGGCAGAAACAAATTTTCACTTAATTTTAGATTAGGAACAGTTCTTTGTCGCGGCGAGCAAAAGCTTGTCGTGACGAGTTTTCTTCAATTGGATTATGTCGCGACGATATAGAAATCTTGTGAGCATGATTTATGAGGCCCAGTTCTTGTTTGTTGCGACATAGAGAAAATATGTCACGACAAACTTTTTCTTGTATGTCCATTTTAGCACCAACTTTGTCGCGACAAAAAGAAAGCATGTCGCGACAGAAATTCCTGCCACTTAAATGAGGTTTTATACACGACAGGAATAACCAATGTCGCCACGAGTTCCCAACCGGTATGCGACATGACTTTCTCTGTCAGCGGCGAGTTACGATTCTACGAAAATTTTTGTACATTTTCATACTTAACCATTGAACCAAATGATTATGCGATAAAGTCTTCCCTTAGTTCGTACTTGTAGAAAGCACATATTTTTAACGAAACAATCTCAATTCAGCATTAACAACAAATCTCTTTCTATTCACTTTCGATATCATTTATCAAGATATTCAACAAGGCATTGGCGGTTGGCGCAGAAAGTTGTCTCATAATTTGCCCTTTCTAAAGTATTATATCCCCCGAGCTTCAACTATACACTATTATTAAAAACAAAATTGAGGGAAATAAGAAATACTCTCCCTTGTAGCTATTTTACGCATATTCAGGTTGAAAGTGTGCTTTCACAGCTTTCATCCCAATTCGATTCATCTTCTGTTCTGAAAAAATCGACCAAAGTATCAAACTACATAACCAAATTTATAACAAAATTAAAACTAAAACTTCAAACTCATAAAAGTAACAAAAACTAATCAAACTATCAAAGTAAAGTGCGCAGGTTGTCTCCCAGTACACTGAGTTTAATGTCCTTAGCCGAGACACATCTTTGTAGAATGTCTTCATTGACAAAACTCTTTCATACTTCAAAATCACGGATCTACTTCATTATGCTCCTCGAGATAATGCTTCAGTCTCTAACAATTTACTTTAAATTTACTTCCAGATTCATCTTTTAGTGTTACTGCTCCAAAGGGTGTACTTGTTACCACTGTGTAAGGATCACTCCATCTTGACTTCAATTTCCTTGGAAATAGCTTGAGCCTGGAGTTGTATAAGAGGACTTTTTCTCCTGCCTTGAATTCCCTTCTCAGTATCTTTTGATCAAGCCACTTCTTTGTCTTTTCTTTGTAGATTCTGGCATTGTCATAAGCTTAATTTCTCAACTCTTCCAGTTCATTCATTTGAAGTAGTCTCTTTTCCTTGTTAGCTTGAAAGTTACAATTCAATTTCTTGATGGCCCACATATCTATGTATTCCAGTTCTAAAGGAGATAATGAGTTTTCTAAATACAATCTTTGTGTGGAACGCATTCAATAGGAGTTTGTAAGTTCTATAAGCCCACAAAGCATCATCTAGCTTTATAGACCAATCTTTTATGCTTGTATTTACTGTTTTCTCTAGAATTTTCTTTATTTCCCTGTTGGAAATTTCTGCTTGCCCATTTGATTGAGGGATAAGCGAGCCCATCACATGTCGATTCCCCGCTCACACTCATGAGTTTTGCAAAAATTTTACATTTGCAAATGGCTTCCCTCATCACTGATGATTGTTACGGGTGGCCAATCACCTTCAAAATTTCTTTTGTATAAATGACCCTTTGTGATGACATCATTTATGGGACAAGCTGATGCTTCCACCCATTTGGATACATAAGCCACAGTTAGGAGAATGTATATCTTACCAAATGAGGATGAGAAATGTCCCATGAAGTCTATTCCCTAAACATAAAAAATCGCGCCACAGAATTCTTGCGGGGGGCATTTCATTTCTTACTGGCGATGTTACCCAGCTCTTTTGACAAGCATCACGTGTTTTACCACGTTCAAAACAATCTTTGCATAGATAAGGCCCGATAAAGCTTGATTAGGAGAATTTTTCTGGGCTGTTTTGTCTCCTTAAAGTGTCTCCAGTATAGTGATCGTGACATTTCTCCATAATACCACCTTGTTTTGTTTCTGGAACACATCTCCTTATGATCATATCTGCTCCTCTTCTATAAAGTAGTGGTTCATCCCAAATATAAAATCTGCAATCAGTTCTCAATTTTCTTCTTTGTTGGTAGATGAATTCAGGTGGCATAACTACCACCGGCCAAGTATTTTGACAATATCCCGACATACCCGGTGTTTGAGTACGACAACAAAAACAAGCGCTTTCGTCGGGGAAAATTTTTAGCTATTTAAGTTCATTTTCTTTCGGGGTCATTTCGATCTGGAAACGAGTGATACGCTATCACATTGTCACTTATTCTTCTTATCTTTGATCCGCAGATCAAACTCTTTATGCTTGATAAGTACCCATATGATCGATCTTAGTTTGGCCTCAGCTATTTGCCGTGAGTATTGTTGTATGATCGATTAGTGTATTATAACATGGGACCCAATATGTAAGACACCGAATTTTCCGCAAGCAAACACCATTGCTAGCAGCATCGCCGGCCTATAAGGTGGTGGAGTAGGTTCTCGCATATACCTCATTGAAGGTTTCTTTGGCGCCAGTATGGCATTGAATATCTTTTCGGTTCTTTGTCCCGATACAACTCCATTGCATAATCAACGACATCACCATATTTTCATAATCATTGTTTCAAGTTAGATTGTCGACATGATGGAGGCTGTCACTAATTTGGTTGATTTCATCAAATGTAGATTTTGCATGAATTCATCAAAATCAAAATTGCATCTTTTCGACCCAATCTACATAATGGTTTGAGATTTTTGAGAAGTCCTTTATGGTCTATAAAAACCGGCATGTCCCCGAGGAAGCTTCTTATCCTTGGTATTTATTTGTAGGTGGCATGAGAGTTTTTATAATAGACTTTTGGCACAGTGCACTTCTAATCCGGTGGCGAGAAATAACGTGTTGTCCCGAACAATACAACCCATGTACCATAAAATGGCATTTTCACCCCAATTTAGAGTTAGATTTTGTCTTGACACCTCCTAGTCTTGTTTAATTTTCCAAACAATGCTCAAATCACGGATCCATATATTCAGTCATCCATAAAGATCTCCATAGCCGAACCACCAAATCAGAAAACATAGACATCATACATCTTTGAAGGTGGCGGGGAGCGTTACATAATCAGACATCCTTCTAAAAGCCAAAAGGTGCCGCCGAGACGAGTAAATGCAGTTTTCTCTTTGGTCACTACGGGAGTTATTGCAATGGTTATAACTTCAGAATATCCATCGAAAACGATAATGAGTGGGTTGCTAACTTTGTCCGGCATTTGGTCGATGAAGGTAGAGATAATGGTCGCTTCGGTAGCGATGTTTAAGTTTTCGTAGTCTATACCCCACTCTCCATCATCCACGGTTCTTGTAGGAATTAATCCATTCTTCTCATTTATGATCATAGTGGTCTCCTTCTTGAACCCGCATGGCCCGGGCTCTGAGGGCATGCGAGATTGCATATATGAATCTTGCATTTAGCCATTTCAGAACTTCTTTTCTGACTACTTCTTTCATTCTTGGATTGACCTTCTCATTCTATAAGATGTTTGCATTCTCTCTGATGGATCTTGTGCATGTAGATGAAGGGCCGAGTTCCTTTGAAGTCTTAATAGACAGTATTCTTTCCTTATATTTTACGAGAATTTCCACGATTTTGTCTTGGGGCTCGGTCGATCTAGGCTGCGGCTGTTAGTAGGCTTTCCTTTTACGGTTCTGAAAGCACACTTCAAATGTTCGGGTAATTCTTTTGAATTAAACCCTCTGAACTTTTGTTTACTTTAATGCTTCCACTTCAATCTTTGTGGATTTTTCGTGTCGTATTCTTCGACAACGGGTATTTCCTCTTTCGACTTAAATTGGAGTTCGAGAGAAATTCAACTTAGTGCCCAGATCTTTGGAAATTCATCTCTGTTCACAATTCATTGAACTCACGAAAATTACAATCATTGATCAGTTAAGAATTGATGGGAATTTTTGTTTCTACAATCATAGTCAACATTACTTAGTTTTGGTGTTTTCAAGCGTGATTGAGATTAGAGAGCCTGCTGTCATGCAACCAGAGTTAATTCTCTTTCTAGCTCCACATCGATCATTTGCTCACATTGCTAAGAAGGTCTTTCCTATGGTAAATTGGGACTTGTTTGTCTTCCTCATATCAATTACTACAAAGTCCCACTTTGGGGAAAATGGTGCCATTTGATACTTGTCTTTCTAAAATGCCCGCCTGATGGGCCGATGAGCATACGCCATTTGCAAGGTCATGTGGGAGTAAGCTCCTACCGGCTTAGTCTTTTAGCAACGGTGAGGCATTAAGTTGATGTTGAGTCACATGGTACTTTCCCATATTAGTATGCGATTGTACGAGGGTATAGTGAAGGCTGCTTGGATCTGCATCTTTTGGTAAGGCTTTTGAATCACTGCACTACAGGTTGCTATCAGGCTCACTATTCCTTTTTCAGGAATCTTTCTTTTTCTGCTCAATATCTCCTTCATAAATTTTGCATACTAAGGCATTTGAGTCAATGCATCTGAGAAAGGAATATTGATTTCTATCTTCTTGAACATGTTTAAGAATCTAGAGAATTGCTCTTCTAGCTTTGCCTTCTGCAGCCTTTGAGGGAATGGAACTTGAGGTGCATGTCTTTAACATCTTACCATAGATTTTCTTTTTCCCTTTGTTGCCTTACTGTTGCATCTTTCTTGTTTTCTCTTCCTACGTAATTTTATTTGTCTTTGCTTAATTTGTTCTCCAAATTCTGCATATTTCTCTTCCTCAGTGTCCTTCTTTTCAACTCTTTTCTCTTCTAGTTCTCTGCCACTTCTTAGAGTTAATGCCATACAGTCCTTTGGATTCTTCCTTATTGTCGCGAAATAGATCATGGATTGATTACGCATAGATTAGAGCATTGCCACACTTGAGTCTCAGATTCTTCAAAGGCATTGGTGTTGGCACATTTCTGATTGTGTTTTTGAATAGCATTAGCTTCAACAAGCCTGTTCATGCCATGTTAGCATCCTTTTGTTTTCCCCCATAAAAGCAAGCATTTGGTCTTCAAAGGAATTATATCTCCTCTGCCTCTAATTATCTATTCTATGTCTGCTTCTTCTTCCTTCTTGTTGTTGTTGTTGAAACGCAAGTGAGGCATGATATTGCTGCATATGTGGTTTTCTATGCATTTTAAAATCTTCACTAAATAGAAACATGCGAGATCAAATGAGATATGTGGGAAGACAATTATCTCCATTTAAGCTCGCTAAAAATTTTTTAGTACTTCTTCCGACTCTTTATATTAAAGCTTGTTTTTGTGATTTTAAATGCTATAATATCAAAACATAAAAAATGTCCAAATTAGTAACTCTCTTTTTGGTTAGAATATTGATCTTTAAATTCATTATTGATGTCCCAGACAAAGGAGCCAAAACTTGTTCAGACCAAACTGTATATATAAGTTAATGACACTGTTACCAAAGGAATATTAACCAATCCCCGGCAACAACGCTAAAAACTTGTTCAGACCAAATCTGTGCAAATGAAGTTATGACTCAGCCACCAAAGGAATATTAACTAATCCTCAGTAACGGTGCCAAAAACTTGTTCACCATATGCTTGTATAGTTGAAAAGATTGATTTGCATTGTTTGCAAAATGGATTCATTAAAATTTGAGTTGGTCTTGATCACTTTGCAAGTGCCTGATCATCTGATAATAAAAATGGATATTTAAAGTCGTGATATCGTTCCCACGAGGACTGATGATAAATCAAAAAAGACTAAATACTAACTACTCAAGATCATTGCTATTTGAACTCCAGCATTTATGACGATGGGGACTAAAGCTAATCCTAAATTGAATTCCTTAATATACATGAAAATAATTTTTAATACAAATGGGTTTGAGATTTCACGAGAGTGAGACAAAAATGGATCTAGATTAATGAGTAATAATAAATTTTTGCATTATATCGATTCATAGCTCAGCCATAAGTTGGAAAACTGAGTTTGTCAAAGATGCATGGTAGTATAGTTTGGATTTCTCCCTTAACCATACTTTTCACTGATTAAAGGTTCATGTTCATTTTTGAAACATGGTCTGTCGGTTACTTGTAGATGTACTTTACTTTATAAGATCTGGTGTTTTCATTTTCAGTACTTCTTACCCGGTACAGGACTAAGAATTCTTGCCCCCATAGGCAGATATGACCTTCTCGATTTGATTGACACTTAAATCCTATTTCGTGAAGAATTTAAAATCGCGTTGATCTTTCTTCAACACGGGATCGAGAATCAAGTCGTCGAAATAAGGAGAAGGCGCCGAGAGATTAAACTGATTCTTCATTCAACTATCCTCAAAATATGAGTAAGTGGGTGATCATCGAGTAACCATCCTTTGAAATTTGACATTCAGGAGTATTACATATGCCTGAAGCGCTCACCACTCTTAAGGATTCTCCATCTCACATTATGTGAGAGGGCCTCCTTGAAATCAGAGCAAGATACAATACTTTGCTTGGGTACACGATACTAGAACTGGGAACAATTAATTTAAAAAATAACACTAATAAAAATAAATTCAAGAATTCTAACTAAGGCGTTCTTCCACCTTGTGCAAGCCAATATCATCATTGACCCATTTCGAAGAAACTTCAACTTTTGGCGGATTCGCTTTCATGTCGGTGGTAAGCGGTCGAGGAAAAATTCAGCGAATGAACTTTAGAAAATTTCCATTCTCGATTTAAATCAGACAGTAATGAGAAAGAATATTTTATTAATAAATTCCAGCTCGAATATGCACTACAATTCAATACCCAAATCCAGAAATTTAAAAGAAAACTAACTAAAAAACTATCTTTGGAACTAAACTACTAAAAAATGGAAAGAAATAAAATAAAAAAGAGAAAAATAAAAGAAAATAAAATATACAAGAGTCTTAAACTACCAGGAGCGCGTCTTGGAGCGCATAGTGCACACAGATGTTATAGACTTTCGATGTTGGGTGCACTTGATAATTACGTTGTGGATCCCCAAAATTATGGCCCAAATTGGTCGCTCTATTGCTGCATAGAAAGTTCTATCGCGACAGAGTTTTCAGTCTTTGTCGCTGGCCTTTGTCTTATCTTGTTGTTTCTAATCATGACTGATTTTTGAGAGCTCTTTGCGGATTCTATCGCGACGATTTTGGCAAAATATCGTGATAGAATTAATGCGATCTTGTTCTTATGCATAGCAGAATGTCTTGTGTTGTGACATCAAACTTGTTGCAACTTGACTTCTCTCATTTGCTTAGCGGAAATTTGTTCGACCCGCCGTTACCCTTATCGCGACGAAACAATTTTCTCGGCGTATCGACTACGTCGCGATAAGTTTATTTGACTCATTAGCGATTACGTCGCGACCGGGAAGCTTCTTGATCATGGCGGACTTTTTCTTCCTATGCGGTTCTTGTCGCTTGTTGAGTTGTTTGTTGCGACATAGAACTCTTTGATTGCGACACACTTGACTTGGCTAATCTCAGTTCTCCTTCAATTTTTGTCGCGACATAATTTTATCATTCCATAGCTTTTATTGTCGCGACAGAAAACTTCTTTGTCGTGAAAGAGATCTGCCTTCAACTCTTTACTATGTCCACGTATGAATTTCTTTGTGTCGCCATTCTCTTGTGTTCTCTTCGTCTTGTCGCGACAAAAGAATTTACCTCCCTCATGTTTTTGTTTGTCGCTGACAGAAATAATCTTTGTCGTGGCAATTTTGTTAGCTCTTGGTTG
Organism: Tetrastigma voinierianum; assembly: GCA_016808115.1. Classification (NCBI taxonomy): domain Eukaryota; kingdom Viridiplantae; phylum Streptophyta; class Magnoliopsida; order Vitales; family Vitaceae; genus Tetrastigma; species Tetrastigma voinierianum. The sequence continues at coordinate 106,446 of JAEQBH010001731.1, read as the reverse complement.
TGAATTAAAGATCATTATGTCGCGACGGGATTTCTTTGTTGCGACATAAATTGACTATGGCGGCGATGCGCGAAAACTTTGTGTCGCATTATAAAAACACTTGTCTCAGCTGACTTGTGTTGTATTCTTAGCATTTTCTATCACGACATAACTTTCTTTTGTCACGACAGAGTTCATCTGTTAGTCTTAAGCCTTTTATATTGCGACAGATGAACTATTGTCGCTAACAAGCTCACTGCTTATTGCTTTGATCATTATTGCTGACGAGTTGCGGATTGTTCGCGACGGTCTTCTTTCATTCTTCTTTAGCGATAATCGCGACATAGAACTCTTTGTCACAACAAAAAGATTCTATTTACACGCATGAAGTTGCTGAACTTTGTTGCGACCTAGGCTCTTTAGGCGCGCGACATAGTTCTTTTGGCTTTGCTTGAAATTGTGTCGCGACATACAAAAACTATCATCATGACGAGAGGAAGCTAGTGCATTTTTGCATTTTTTTGCTTCTTTAATGCAAAATTCTCTCATTTTCAATTAATACTGCAAACACAAAGTTGGTGAATATTCCATAATTTGGCATAAATAGATGCAGAAGCTGATTAAAAACATGCCAAAAAAATGGATTAAAAATATAGGCAGAGTTTAAGGCCCAATCACCTATTTGGCTATTCTATCTTATGGAGGCATTCATTTTCAACTCAATAGAATCAATTATTAAGCGAGGATATTGATTTCAATTGATAGAATAAAATATTTATACTGAGAACCTTGAAAACCAAGGATGATTCGGAAGCAATTTTTTTTTATTTTTTTACAAATATACCCTTTAAAAATACAACGAAAGTTTAAGCTAACATTTTGAATCCACACAAGAGAAATTTTGGGTTTTACCCCAACATGATGAGTATAAGATGAAATTCTTATGAGAGTATGACGAAGTTCAAAGATTGTTCCTCTAGATCCTAGAGCCACCTCATCATCGTATTAAACCAGGATTTAAATATTAGGATTTTAGAACACATCAAATGATTGCAATTCATTTGAAATTTTTTTTGAAAAGTCATGGATAAGATTTAAATTTGATATATCAAATAAGACCAGATCTTGGTGTGATTGATAAAAACTATCAATCAAATGACATAACAAATATGTTTGTACTCTTAAGTTTCAACTCTAATTTTTCAATAGGAGGATAAAAGTTTAAAATATGTTGGACAAATGTTTGCTATCATCCATCACCATAAAACAGTTGTTATTATTGGAGAATCGGATTCTAAATCATATTAAATGTAAATTTTGTAATTATAAATATGCCAACTATTTAGATTTAGATTGTTTCTAGGTTGTAAATTTGCCTAACTGAATTTAGTTACCAATTTATTTTTTTGAATTCTTGATTCAATTTGTACTATTTATATCACATGTCATTAAATGGAAATGATGAAATCAATTCTCCATTTATGATAATCTCTACATGGTATTGGACCCACGATCCGGACCACTCCCTTCTCTCTAATTAAATGGCTCCCTCCCTTCGGCTTCCGCAGTTCTTCCCCACCCTCTTATACCACTTCCTCACGATCTACTTGCGTCATGGCTCAAAAGCAACAAAATCATAGTTCTCAAAATCGCCGATCCTGCTTCATCTCTCGCGCTCAAATCGGCATATCTCATCAAGCTTGTGACCAAACTCCATCAACAAACTATCTATCCTGGAAGCTTCAGATTGAAGCTATCTTCATTGCTTACGACCTGCACAAATTTATTGATGGCTCTCACCCTTATCCATCGGCTATGACTAACTCCGCCGACAAGGAAACTCCAAATTCGGATTTTCTCCCTTGGATTTGGTAGGACAAATTGTTTTTTGGTGCTCTTGTTGGTTATATTTCTACTCCTTTGATTCCTTTGATTCAACAATCCACCACCTCTCATGACGCATGGCTCACACTTGCAAACACATATGCTCGTCCATCTCGTGGACATATTAAGCAAATCAAGGATCAACTTAAGAAGGCCATCAAGGGTTCTCAGACAATCATCGAATACATGTAGTTTATCAAGTGTCGTGCCGATCAACTTGCTGCTCTTGGTAAACCTCTCGACCATGAGGACCTTATCGAAAAAATCTTTGATTGTTTGGATGATGATTATAAATCTATTGCTGATATTGTCCAAGCCCGTGAGAATCCAATTCTCTTTGATGAATTACATGACAAATTAATCAATTGGGAATCAGCGCTCAAACACTTGCAGTTCGGTCACTCCTCGTTCCCGATCACTACCAACATGGCCTTTGGGTGGATGCCGACATACCTCGCTGTGACTCCTTGGCTATACGATCATCTTGCTCCGACCCCTGGCCTCATTCCGAAACCCGATGCTAACCTCCTCACAGTGCCAACTTGCCCATACCTTGGTAAGTGCCAAGGCTGCCACATTGTTGGTCACTTAGTTAGTTAGTGTCCGCTCTACCAACTGGTGTCGACCTCCATTGCCTCACGAACCATTGCTTGTTCTCCTACGGCGACCAAACCTTCTCGCGCGTCAACGATGGCAACCCATGGCTTAGGTTTGCAACATCTCCATCTGACGCGGTTGCTAGATAGTGAGAGCCTCCCATCACGTCTCCAGAGCCTCTCGATAATCTCACGCTTCATGCTCCATATGATGGTCTAGATGGCATTGTCATTGGTGATGGTACTAGATTACATATTACTCATTAGAGCTTAACTTCCTTATCTACCCCTTCCCATTATTTTACCTTACAGAATGTTTTATGTGTTCCTCACATGAAAAGAAATCTTATCTCATCTCACAATTTAGTAAATCAAGCAAAGAAAACATCGGTTGAGTTTTTACCCTGCGCCGTGTGAAGGATGCGAGGCGAGAACAATTCTACTTCACAAAAAGAACAGCACTAAAAGCACGGCGTTTATGAGTGACCTATCAAGCCTTCCACCTCTATCATTGCGTTTTCTAGTTTCAAAGCCTCTCCTTCTGATTGGCATCATCGTTTAGAACATCATTCCGAGTCTATTCTTCGGTATTTAGTTTCAAAATACAAGCTACATCTTATTAATACGCCTTATAAATCATCTTTTCATTGTAACATTGTTATTCGCCGATAAAAGTCATAAATTACCTTTTTCTCAATCCACTTGTTTCTTTCGCTCCATTGAAAATTATATTTTTTGATGTATGGACCTCTCCTATTCCGTTGATTGACAATTTCAAATACTACGTTTTTTTTTGTTGACCACTTCACCCACTATATATGGCTCTACCAATTCAAACGCAAATCAGATGTTAGTTTGATTTTTCCTTTCTTCAAAACCCTTGTTGAAAATTTCTTCAAATGGAAAATCATTACGCTTTACTCGGATAATGGGGGTGAATACACGGGTTTGTCTACTTTCTTAGCCACTCATGGCATTCTCATCATACATCTTCACCATAAACTCAGAACAGTGGCTTTTCGACGTCACCACCATCCGCATAGTTGAAAGCAAACACCACTTCTCTCTCCGGCTTTTCTTCCCTTTTCCTTCTGATCATATGCCTTCCTCATAGCTGCATATCTCATTAATCGTCTTCCCACACCCAACCTTCAGATGTCCTCTCCATATCACAAGTTATTTGGGTCTCCTCCTAATTATTCCAAACTTCGCGTCTTTGGTTGTTTGTGTTATCCATGGCTTTGACCTTACTCGTCATATAAACTTACTCCTCGGTCTATCCCTTGTTTCTTCCTTGGCTACTCTCTTACTCAAAGTGCATACATCTATTTTGATCGTTCCCTTACTAGACCTCCACGTCATGTGTTCATTTTATTGAGTCAATATTTCCTTTGTCTGGTTTCAACCTTTCTCTTCCTCAGTCTAATGAGTCCATTGTTTCCAAATGGTTTCCGATCACTCTTGTTGACTTGACCACACCTTTAGCACCCCCAACTGTGGATCACGCCTCCAATTTTGTGCATCCGATCCCTTGGTCCTCCATTGCCCACAACCAAAACCCCTTAGCCAAGCCCTCTACCATCATCCCGAGCCCTCTCCCCCTACCAACAATCCTCTCGGGCTCCCAAGCATAGCTGACCTGTAACGCCCCTTCCCCTAGCTGAGGCAGGAGAGGAGACGTCACACGGGACTGGGACTTCTTAAGCTTATTTTTCGACATTGGTGGGCCCATTTCAAATCATAATATCATAATAACAATAAAACTGTAATATTACCACCGTAGTGGTATTTAAAAGTTCTTGTACATAAATTCCTAAGTCCGATTTACTTGTATCTACATAAGTTCCACTATTACCGAAATATTACATTTACATTACAAAAACAAAATCAAATACCTACATCAGAAAGACTCTGAATGCTGTGTTGGCCTTGGCGAATGCGGAATGTCTCTGATGACCTCTTCGGTACCTACATGGATGAAACACCCGTGCTAAGCTTATAGCTTAGTGGGAAAACAGATAACATATATGACCACATGCAGTGGTCCTCAATTATAGTATACATATAACATAATTTGCATATCAGAGTACTCAATCTCCCGTAGGATTACGTAACAAAAATCTTGTGCAGTGCAGTGGTACTATTTATCTTGATTACTTGTGATTTCGTATAATTATTTCCATATGTCAAATTATTCAGATTCTTATCATATAAATGTTTACATGTATAGATCGGAAATAATAAATGAGAGACACATAACATGTAGCATACGAAAATACCTGCAGTTTTTATAACATATTCGGTGTAAAATAAATTAAATTATATTTTTCGAGCATTTATACGGCTAAAGCAAACGATAAAAACCAAAATTTTATAGGAGCCAAATAAATTTAGTAAAAATGTCAAATGAGGACTGGGAATTCGCCAAATGAAAGTGTAAATGTTAAAATGAAAATGAAATGAAATGAAGTGAAAATGAAAGTGAAATGAAGAGTTAAAATGAGAAAAATGGAAAATAGGAATTTATGTGCAAACCAAACAAGGCCTTATGAAGACTTAAGGCTTAAGACCAAATTTGGTCTATAAGTTCCATTTCTCACATTTGGAAAAAAAGGAAAGAGGAAGAAAGGCTAGGGCACATTCCGGTTGAGAGAAGAAGAGAGGGATTTGTGATTTCTTCTCCATGTAATCAAGGGACAAGTTGATCAAGAAGAAGGAGGAAGAAGAAAGGAAAGAGAATTAAGATTTAAGGTATGAAAAACCAAACCCTAACCCCTTTTCTACTTGTTTTTGGGTTTAATAAAACCCCAAACGTGGTATAAACGTTTGAAGGTTGTAGTTTGTTTTGGGGTTGTATTGGGTAAGATTTCATGGTGTATTGTGGTTTGGATTGGTTAAGTTTGAATTATAAAAACCCTAACTTTGTGTAAAATGGATTTTTATTGGTTTATTTCAGTTTTTGGGGTTTCTCTAAGCTGTTATATTGTGATTTGGATTGTTGTTGATAAATTTTTGTATAAAGGAAATGATGAAGTTTCAAAGGAGTTGTTGTCAAAAAATTTTCAAAACCCCTATTTTTGTTTTGGCTATAAGTTAAGTTATAATCATCAGAATTGAGTGATTCCAATTGTTAAATAACCATAATAGCTAGATCTACAAATGTATAGAAGGGATTAGGAGCAAATTGTAGCTCTAAGGCTCCCGAATTTGGGCTTAAAGGTAACTTTCGGGTAGCTAACGGGTATGCTTTGTTTTGGGTGTAGTTGTGGTGTTTTGGCCGTAAGTTGAGTTTCACTCATCCAAATTGAGTGATTCAAAATTCTGGGTAAACTAGACTTCTAGGAAAATAATGCACTTGAAGGAAGTGTATTTTGTAACCCCAAAGTTTCCAGAAATACGTCAAAGTGGAGCTATGTGCAAGAACAATTTGATTATGTTTTGCAAATTAGAGTAGTCTGGATGTAAAATGCAATAACTTGAGTTTTAGTGATCCAAATTGGATGATTCCAATTGGAGAAGAAACATTAGAACTATATATTCAAATGAGTTGAAGGAACAATTACTAATTTATGGAGTTAAGGCCCCTAAAATCGAGAATAACAGTAGGTAACCGAGTGAGCTGGGCATACCGACTAGTTTGGCATTAAAATGCCGTAACTTAAGTTTGGGTGATCCAAATGAGATGATTACAATTCATAATGAAATATAGACTCATAAGGCTATCATTTTCTTAAAGTAAGCATGAGCAAAATATGGCTCATGTCACACATAAAATTTTTTTCAAGTGAAGACGTATTGGGTAGACATTGACCCTAACCAAAAATCTAGAATGCTGGCGATTTTTTTCTTGGTTTGTTCTTTGATAGTGACGACCTCCATTTGTGATGGATTGGGGTTGGTGACGAGAGCTTGATCTAAGAGCGGGATTCCAAGAATAGGAATCGAAGAGCGACAACCTTTTTGGGTTTGTTCTTCACACTTCCTTGTTTCCGGTTTTGTGTTTTTGTGTTTTGTTTGACAAAATAAATCTAAAAGGTTTTATATGAATAAACATGTGTGCTCAGTTTGAGCATAAATGAATTGGTTTGTTCTCCACTTCTCTCTTCTTGTTTCTAAAATGTTTTGAGTTATGAAATAAGTGGATTTATTGAAATGAATTGATATAAATTACATATTGATTTGTTTTTAAATTGATTTGATATAAGGCGATTGTGAAATGAATTGCATGAAAATTGCATAGTATTGGAAACCAAGTATTTGGATATAAATGTATATACACTATTGTAAATTTCTATGAATGATTTAGCGCCCTTAATAGAATGTTAACCGTTAAGGATATTAGTTTTCAATAAAGTCGAATGACGATCTTTGCGCGAGCAGTAATGATGTGTCCTCAATCAGGCAGCCCGGTGGGGCGGTATCGATAGTGTTCCACCGAAATGATTTTAATAACCATTCAGCAGCTGGTGGGACCGTGCTGTGTTATAAAACTTTTTATACCGCCCGTTGTACCTCAACGACCATGTCGGTGATTCGCTATCCCGTGCAATCGAAAGCATAGGTTAAATTGCCGCGGCAAAACGAAAAGAAATTGTGAAATGCATGATTTGTGTTTCAATTATTTATTGCATACTTAAACTCCATGATCAAATGACTTCAAATGAATTGTAAATTTGAATGTAGCTACGAAATGAAGATATACATATGTATTGTACTCGCATTATCATTGAAAATTATACAAAGGCATCGGGATTTTTAGAAAAAATGCATGTGGAAACACCACAAAATACTCCTAACAGCTTTATGTTCGTATATAAAATAAATTAAATGAAATTTTTCCGAATTTAAATCCTAAGAACGAAAAATATACAACCTGTAATTTACAGAGCTAAATAAATTTGGTAAAAATGTTAAATGGGGACTTAAGGGTCATAAATGAAGAATGTAATTGCCAAAATGTAAATGAAGTGAAATGAAATGAAAATGAAAGTGAAATGAAGTGTTAAAATGGAAATGAGAAAAAGGATTTATTGAGAAGAAGCCAAACAAGGCCTTAATCTTTTAACAGATTAAAGACCCCAAATTCTGTCTAGTAAAGGGCATAGCTCTCACGCATTTTAGGCTCTGAGGAGAAAGAGAGACATACCAATTCGAGAGAGGTTAAGGAAAAGCCATTGTTGGTGTGATTTCTTCCTCCATGTAAACAAGAGATGAAGTGATCTAGAAGGAGGAAGAAGAAAGAAAAGAGCAGAAGAGCTTAAAGGTAAGAGAAAAACTAAACCCTAACCCCATTTTCAGTTTGAAAGGATGAAAACCCCAACCTTTCGGTTAAAGGTGTTTATATTGGTTGTAGTTGAGTTAGGGGCTGTTTTGGGTTGGTGCTTGAGAGTATTGTTAGTTGGTGGTTATTTAATTTCTTGGTTTTGAGGAATGTTTGTAAAAAGGAAATGTTGGCTTGCATGAAATGTCAAGCCAAAAATTTGTCAAAACCCCTGTTTTGTTTTGGCTATAGGTTAAGTTATAATCACCCAAATGAAGTGATTCCAATTGTTAACTAACCATAAGAGATAGGGCTACAAATGTATAGAAGGGACTAGGAGCAAATTGTAGCACCAAGGCCCCGAACAGGGCTTAAAGCACAGTTCTAGTAGCTCACTCGCATGCCCCTGCTTTGGGTAGTGGTGGTTTTTCAACATAAACGAGTTTCACTCATCCAAATTGAGTGATTCAAAAATTTTGGGTAAACTAGACTTCTAGGGGAATAATTTACTTCAGAAGAAAATGTATGTAATTATAACTCCAGTTCTATAAATCACAAATTGGAGCTATATGTATTATAAATGGTAAAATAGAGTAGTCTAGATGTAAAATGCAATAAATTTGAGTTTAGGTGATCCAAATTAGATGATTCCAATTGAGAAGAAACCTTAGAACCATAGAGATTCAATGAGTGAAAGAAAACATTACCAATTTATGGAGTTAAGACCCTAGAAATTGAAAAATAGGTATCCTTGAGTCGGGCATATCAATTAGTTCGGGCATTAAATGTCGTAACTTGAGTTTGGGTGATCCAAATTGGATGATTCCAATTGGAGAAGAAACCTTAGAAACATAGCTTCAAAATATTGAAGGAAACATTACTAATTTATGGAGTTAAGACCCCAAAAATTGAAAAAAATAGTGGGTGATCCAAGATCCAAGATATCGACTAGCTCGTATTGAAATGCCGTGAACTCGAAGCTCGTTATCCAAATGAGATGATTCCAATTCATATTGAAAATAGAAATCCTAGAATAATCAACTAATATGTGATTATCATTGTATTTAAATAGGGGCTGACGAGGAGAAAAGACCGCATTGAAGTCAAGATTCCGAAGATTGGAATCAAAGCGACGATTTTTGGTTTGTTCTCAAACTCTCTCTCTCTATTTCTAAATATTTGAATAATTACGTAAATGATTTGAATTTTGGAAATGATTGACAAGAAAAGTATATTGATTTGTGTTTGAAATGACGGTTTTAAGTGATTTGAGACAATTGATTGTGAAACGAATTTGCATAAGAAAATTGCATAAATGTGAAAATGTTCTATTTCAGATACAAATGTATATAAGTACTATTGTAAATTGTATTGAATGATTTTAATGCCCTTAAAAAGAATGTTAACCGTTAGAATTGTGCTAGGATAAAATTGGATATACCAATAAGAGTCGAACAAACGTATTCATTTGGCATACCGATCCGAGCCTAGCAGACAAGATTCTGTGAGTGTACACCAATCGAGTACATATTTTTTATATATATATATACCTACCGCAGCCTCGCAAATGACCGTGCCGGTGATTCGCTATCTCGGCAGATAATCGAAAGCATAGGTTAAATTCGATAAGGGCAAAATGATAATGAGATTGAAAAGTGCACGATTTGTGCTTTGAATGAATTTTTTTTTCTTTTCTTTATGCCTATGAAAATGCATAGCTTGAGACGACTAATGAATTGTAATTGATTTATTGAATAAATATATAGATACGTATTGTACTGCATTGGTCATTGACAATTGTACAAAAGCATTGTTTTATAAATATTGCATGTTTCGATTTAAAATGAAATGAAGAGAGAATAGAATCAGATAGAACCACTAAGCATGAAAATGCTGAAGTGTTGTTTTTTATCAACGTGCAGGTATTATGAATATGTACAAGAGTGAAGACCGCATTGCCACGCAGAAACAACGCAAAGCCATTCGGATGAGAAGTAAAACCCGCGACACGCATACGAAATTGAATTGACTCTTTTTGTATAAAGTATCTGTGAGCAACCGATTCTATTTTTGTAAATGTTTTTTGAGATGAAAACTCGATAAATTTTGTAAATGATGGTACAAATGTGGGAGTTATCCCAAAATGATGGGCCTTCATCAAAATGTTTAGTTTCCATAAAAATGTTTAATGTATATTTGTACGTATATCCAATGAGTATTTGAAATGCATTTGGTATTGAAAATGTATTCACATTTGTATTGAATTTTTTTTTGTAATTGTATTGGAAATGAAAGGGAGGACCATGTTCCCCCGCATCGGCCCCTGATCCGCCAATTCCGCCGTCGGTACTACATGGACGGAGCTACAACATGACACACTACTAAACTGAAATGAAGAGAGAATCGTATGTAACCACTAGGCATGAAAAATGCTTAACTCATTGTTTTACTATCGCAGTACCAAGAACTGCACAAAGGAAAAGACCGCAGTGATTCAAAGTCAACGTCAAGGCCTCACAGAGTTGAAGTAAAGCTCTGACCCTGCATTCATGAAATATATTTGACACTTTTTGTACAAACTTTGATTTTTTTTTTGTAAATATTTTGGTATTGAAAACCTAATTTATAATGTCAACAGAATGTATAAAGGTGGTAATGGACCAAATAGGCATGTAATGCCATATTTAATTGAAAATGTGTATTGAAAACAAAATGATGGGCCCCTCCTTTAAGTTGAATTAGTATATACAAATATATTTTCCTAAAGATAAATATCCTTTACAAAATGAGCATTGAAAATGTGTTTTACTGACAAAATAAAAAGGAATTGGATTCGAAAAGAGGATCGCGGTTCTGATCCCGCTCGCCTCTGGCCTGCCTGCAATGGGCACAAGCCATCACACAAAGATAATAAACTGGAAGGTACGATATAGTAATGAACAGAGGTGTCAAAGCACAATACGTGCCTGCCCATGTAATAGAGGTGGCGTAGCATAATACAGGAGTGTCGTAGCACTGTCAGAGAGTGTCATAACATTGATAGAGAGTGCCGTCGCACTAATCAGAGAGTGCCGAAGCACTAAATGGAGAGTGTCGAAGCACTAAACAGAGAATGTCGTTGCACTAATCAGACGTGCCTATTCATTCACTATTATGTTTTAAGCAGGCATACAATTATGTGTTTCAGAGCATTCTATTTTTCTTTCTCACATTCTTGTATTGGATAACACACGCAAATAAGGGGCACTTCGCCTCGATAACAAGGTTCAGGACATTTTACATATAACTTGTATACGGGTACAAACCCTTTCATTCACTAGTTAGGATCCTACATTATTGCAATTGATGGTTTCTAGAATAAACATAAGACAGGAACAAAAACAAGACTTCAGATTTGCCTAGGCGAAGACCTTCGCTAAGGCGAAGCAACCCTTGCCGAGGCAAGGCAGAAACTAGATATTTTGGGGCTTCAGGTTCGCCTAGGCGAAGCGAGATCGGGCTTGTATAGAAATTAAGGCTTTTTGCCCTCTTTCATTGGAAAACTTCCTTCCAAAACAAAATCCATTAAAAAACAAACCACAAAACTGACTTAAACCAACCAAAATCACCTTTATAATGAGTTAGGGTTTTCCTAACACAAACATCACCAAAGAAAGAGTTAGGATAGTTTCATAACTAGATTTCCATACCTTGATCTTCAAAGACTTGAACTCAACTTCTCATTTTCTTCAAGTCTTCTCTTGAACAAGGCTAAATCTCTAAAGCAAATGAAGAGAAGCAACCAAAATGGCTTCTTCTATCCCTCAAACTCTCGTAGTCTCTAAGTCCCTCTAAGCCAAAAGGAGATATTTTCCTATTCTAGAAGACCATGTTTGGTCTTATCCCATTTTTGGGCCTTGCAATTTAGTCCTCCAACTCCCATCTATTTGCAAGTCAACTTATCGAAATTCTATATTGGCATATAATCTTCTTGACTTATGTCCTTTGAGTCTTGAATTTGTCAAATGACCATTTTACCCTTAGCACTTAAATTTCCAAAAAATATAATTTTGACGTTTATTATATCAATAAACTGTAATAAACTACTAGGGTATAATTTGGAGTGTTACACGACCTGTCCCCTACCCGAGCACTCGAGTTCTCATTGCCACGACATACTGCCACACCTCCCATCTCTACGGCCAAAACCCCTTAGCCGAGCCTTCTATCCCTTGCCCGAGCACCCAAGCCCTTACTGTTGCGTCCCATTGGCCGTACCTCCCCGGTTGTCCCACGTTCTCACCATAACATTCACAAACCAGTCCATAAAATCACTGTCTATGCCCAACTAGCCTAGGAACTTGAACCAACCTCTATAGCCCATGCCATCAAAGACCCCAAATGGTGCATAACGATGTTGAAATAGTTTGATGCCCTTATTCGGAATGACACTAGGGAATTGGTTCCACCAGACTCGGCTTAAAACATTATGGGTTGTAAGTGGATCTTTCGAATCAAACGCTTACCTGATGGTTATGAGGACAAGTACAAAGCACAATTGGTTGCCAAGGCTTTTCATTAGAAACCTAGCATTGTTTATCATGACACCTTCAGTCCGGTGGTGAAACTAACCATTGTTCGTTTGGTTCACTCTCTCGCTACTAGTCACGAGTGTTGCCTCCGTCAGCTAGATGTTAACAATGCACCCTTACCGAGAATGTTTTCATGGTTCAACCATAGGGCTTCAGGGACACTGATCTTCCTAATCATGTTTGTCAGCTGCGCAAAGCTATCTATGGGCTCAAGAAAGCCCCTTGTGCTTGGTACAATGATCTCAAACAATTTTTACTTACCTCTAGTTTTCTGAACTCCACTGCATATACTTCTTTGTTCATTCTCCATTACCCTGTTGTCACTATTTATCTGCTAGTATATGTTGATGACATTATCATCAGTGGCAACAATCAATCTGCAGTTCAGCACTTCATCACCTTGCTTTCCCGTCGGTTTTCACTCAAGGACTTGGGTGCATGACTTACTTTCTTGGCGTTTAAGTCCTTCCTCATCCGCTTGGCCTGATCCTTTCCCAAAGGTGGTATATAGTGGATCTTCTTACACGAACTTCAATTTTGGATGCCCGATTGATCTCCACCCCACTGTTGACCACACCTTCCTTGTCTCTTCAGTCCGGCACTACACTTCTGATCCTTTGGAGTATCGTACCATTGTCGTCAGCCTTCAGTATTTGACAATGACCTGACCAGACATTGCTTATGTGGTCAATAACCTTTCTCAATCTATGCATCGTCTGACCGGTGAACATTGGAAAGTCGTAAAGTGTATTCTCCGCTATTTATGTGGCACTGTTGATCATGGGCTTATTATCCATCACAACCGCCTTCATTTACATGCCTACTTTCGATGCTAACTGGCCGAAACAAAGATGATTTTATCTACAAGGTATCTATTACTATCTTGGTTGCAAATCCGCTTTCTAGAGTTCCAAGATAATAACACGCTGCTCATTCCTCCATTGAAGTCGAATATCGATATGTCAAGGTTAATCGCGCCGACTCCCTTCGTTGAATTTCTAATCTACTTGGTGAGCTCAACTTCCTATACTGTGACCCAAGTATTCATCGCGACAAATGTGCCTGCGGCGACCAACCCTGTCGTAATTCGATATCACCACGCATTTAACTGCGCACTTGATTACCATTTCATTCGTAAACAAGTTGAGAACGATGATCTTTGTGTTACACATGTTGCTTCAGTGGATCAGCTAGCAGATGATCTCATCAAACCTCTAACTTGCATACGTTTTCATCGCCATTACTCGATCGTCTCTCCAACTCTGTGGGGGCATATTGAGAATCGTATCTAATTTGGATTAAAAATTTCAGAATTATAAATATGTAATATTTAGATTCATTCTAAGTTTTAAATATGCCTAGTCTAGATTTAGTTAGCAAATATTTTTTTTTGAATTCTTGATTCAATTTGTACTATTTGTATCACATGTCATTCAATGGAAATGATGAAATCAATTCTCCATTTATGATAATCTCTATAATTATTTTCTCTAGCAAGCTTTTTGTCATAGATGATTTTAAAAAGGCATGAATGTGGTGAAGGGTTTGAAGTGAGTAAGCTAAGAGAAATACAATGATAATTTTAAGAAATATTTGGTAAAACACCTTAAATAGTGTAAATTTTATAAAGGTGACCCTTTTTTATTTTTTTTTTTATCCTTGAAAAATAACTCATTTCGAACAATTTCTTTTCCATTATATGTATCTCTTAAAAATGGTTATTTTTACAAGATAACACAGAGGACTTTTTTTGTTAAAATAAGATCAAATTTTGATGGAGGTTAAATTTCTGAAATTGGGTTTTCAAAAGGTCATTTAATTAAATCACTCAATTTTTAACATAAAAGCCATTGAATATATATACTTACAATATCTTCTTAACAATTATGGGGACAAAACTTTATTGTTGATTAATTTATTAATTACGGGACTAAGTATAATCATATTACAATTTTAATTTTGTTTAATTGTGCTTGTTAATTATATCATTATGAGATGATTTAATATTAACTAACTATGGGGCCTATGGTCTCATCTTTTCTTCCAATTGCTTTGTTAAATTCATTAAACCAAAGCCCACTTTTCCCTTGTGCTCTTCTCTTTCTCTTTCTTCTCGTGGTATATATATATATATATATATATATATATATATATATATATATATATATATATATATATATATATATATATATATAGAGCCCTAGAATTTTACAAGGGTTTGGTAGAACACGCTTTGGAGAGAAGGAAAGAATCATCTTCAACCTTAACCATCTTTTTCTTTGATCTCATCCCTTATAGATTTTTGAGACAAATGGAGGTCAATAATTCCAGATCCATGGTAGGTATGTTTTCTACACACTACGAATTGATATGCTTCATCGGTTATTATTTTGCAATGTATTTGTTGGGTCTTTTGATTATTGATAAATTGTTTTTGGGCTCAATAAATACTCTTGATTTTACAAAATAATTTAACAATTGTTATCAGAGCCATTTTAATTGACATTGAAGCTATCAATTTTATTTTTCTATGTTTTTTATGTCTGTTTCATATTTTTTCCGTTGTTCACATTTTATGCATTATAGTAGATCCTGGTTTTATCAATTTTTTTTGTTGTCTCCAACCATAGGGAAATTTTTGAAATTTTTTTTCCCAATTGATTTTGATTCTCATCATATTTAGACATCATTGCAAGTTTGTAAACTCTTTAAATTTGGACTGATTTTGTAAAACCTGAAAAAATTCCATTTTTCAGAAAAAGGGTAAAAAGGTAATTTCGATTGAAAATTTGGAATTTTCCCTAGATCTCGGATGACAAAACGAACTTCACCGTTGGAATCGTCTCGCGAAATCTAGCTATCTTGTCGAATTTCATCGAATTCTGAGATAGTAGGAATTTCACATTTTTCGAGGCACTGAGAGTGACGAGTGACACTTGACACATGTTGGATGGCTTATATGGAGCCATGTGTCAAATGGAGAGCAAGTCAAACAAGAGTCTAAGTAGGACCCATGTGGGACATGTGTCACCACCTAAGAGGATGGAAATCCTAAGCTTTGGATAAGTGGATAAGGGAAATCCAAGTGAACCAATGAGGGAGTGACACGTGGCAAAGAGGACATCCCACTTGATCAAGTTGGACCAAATTTCGGTGGGGGGAGAGGAAAAGGGGAGGAGAAAGAAAGAGAGAGGAAAGGAAGTGAAGAAGAAGGAGAAGAGTGAAGCTCCACCTTCTCTTTAGATTTGACGGTGATTCTGCCGTCGACATTCGTCGGAGCAAGATGCAAAGTTCTTCCTTGCGGCGAGAGCTTTGAGTAAAGACCGGAATCGGGGAGTTTCGAAAAACTCCAAGAGGTAGGGGTTTTTCTCCTACTTGGTTTAATCCTTGTCTAAGAGCCATTCAAATGGTTGAGGTGTTTGGGGCCGGATTGGCCGTGCATTCGCCCAAAGGTTCGGGGACGGAACGCCGACTGTGGTAATCGTTTTCTGGACAACCGGCCGATTTTCTGGTCATTTCGAACAGCTTCGAACCGAAATTCTAGACTAGCTTTCGACAGTCCGAGCAGATTATGAGACCGATTTTAACCGGTCCATGTGTACAGTTTTGTGTGTATTTCTAAAATTGAATAACATATGTTCGTGTGAAAATCATGTGGTTATATGCTCAATTGATGTTTAGCATGGGTTGCTTGGTGATGTGAATTATATTGTAGAAAAATATAATTGTTCATGAAACATGAATGTTATATACCTGAAATGGCATAATTGCATTCATATGCACGGTCACATTGCATTGAGTCGGGTGTGGGTAAATGGTAATGGTAAATTCACCATTCTTGGTGAATATGTGGTGAGCTCAAAACGAACAACGTCCAAATTGAGACTCACGGTGGTATAAGACGAAAACGAAAAAAAAAAAATATACGTGTGTTAGGCATAGCAAGTCGCAGATCTCCTCAGGTGAAAGACCCAAATCTATAAGCGACATGATCACCGGGCCAAGGGAAAGCCCGTAAAATGCTCTGGTTAGCGCATAACGATCCTACCTGCAGTGACCCCGAAAAATGACGCGGGCCCATAAGAACACACCTGATCATGAAATTCAAACGCGTCTCGAGGCTGGGTCCAATGAGTCGGGTCATGAAACACCACGACTGCCGCTACCCGGCTGCATGTGAGGGAGTCGGTCGGGACTCGAGTTGTGGGCATGAGGAGTCATGTCTCATGCATATCATGAATATTCCATACAGGATTGCATCATTCATATGGAGCGCCATTGAAACGTTTTTCGTGTCACCATTGCGTGACGCGATTTTAGCGGAGTAACCCTTGTAGGGAAATTCATCTACTGGGCATTGCTCACCCCGTCGCGGGAAAAAAATTTCAGGTACTGGAGGTACGCCGGGGGATGAAGCTCACCCAAGACCTCAGTCATAAAGAAAAGGCCATAATGGCTTTGTTTTGCTTCTGTAAAGTTTCAGAAACCGGCTTCAGATGTAAGACAAAGAGTTGTAATTAAACTCGTTTTGTATGATTAATACATTTCGACAAGTTTTCCAAGTTCCCTGTTGTCTTTATAATAAAAAGGCTAATTTATATCGAATTTATGGTGTTTTGAAAAAGGAAAACTGGAGGTGCTGGAGGACCATAGAGGGCTACTGCCCATTTTGGGTCCTCTGTTGCGATAGAGAAATTTTGTCACGATGTGGTTTCGGTCCCCGGTCACGGCCTGGCCCTCGTCGTGACAGGCTCAAAGCAGTAACGACCGCTCTAGCGCGCGCCGGCTGCCATGCACGCGGCTATCGGGATGCGGGCGCGCCAGTATGCGTGCGCGCGTAGCAACAAGCACGCAGCCGGCCAAAGCTCGCGGTGCGGCAAAGCTTCAGTTGTGTCGCGACCGAAACTCGTGGACTCGGTCGCACATGGCTCCCAAGCCCGCTTGTAGTCGGTCACGAAGATAGGCCATCTCCGCCGTGACGTGAGATTTCGTGTCCCAGCGCCGCGACATCGCGTAGGTCGCTGATTGCGGGTCGCCTTAAGGCAGATTATCGCCCCGCGACCGCACGATGTCAGCTTGTAAGGCCGCACGCACGACAATGCCTCGCTGGGCGCAACCACGCTTCCGGGCGCTGTGACAAGGTCAAGCATGCGGTAACCTGGCGGTTCCCGCACACACCGCCGAGGGTCGAGCGACATGAGTTTGAGCGCATGAGAATTTTGTCGCAGACTTCCTACATTTTTCTATTGCGACAGACTTCTCAAGGTCTTCTATCATAATAGAGAATTCTCTATCGCGACAGAGTATCCCGGAATATGGGATTTTCCCATGTCGTGACATAGGGCTCATGTCGTGACCATGCACGGTCTAGGTGCACACACGACAGAGCTTTCTGGCTCTGTGTCGTGACAGGGATCTCCGTGTTGCGACATTGTTCCCAAGAATGCCGGGTGGTTTTAGTCGCGATAGAGGCTTTCTCTGTCGCGACAGATATTTGTCGGCCTAGTGTCGCGTTAGAAATTCAGTGTCTCGACAAGGTTTGGGGCTGGTACAGGGTGTTTGGGTCCCGACAAGGGTCCCCTTGTGTCGCGACAGAGTTTTCCCAAGGCTGGGCTATTCCTGTCGCGACAGAAGATTTTATGTCGCGACAGGGTTTGCAGGTGGTGTCATGACAGAGCTCGCCGCGACCACGTGATCAGCCTACACACAGACAAAGCACCAGGTGCATGATACCGTGCTCGGGGCACACACATGAGTGCCCACTGTGCGGCGGTGCCGTGCCCTACGTGAGCGATAACACACATAATGCGCGACAAATAAGAGACTAGCGCACGATCGCACGACAGCACGACAGGGACTCTGACGCTATTGCATCAATGGTAAACTGACCGCCAAGATTAGGAATGCCAAAGCTGATAGATGCACTGAGTTGCTTGAGGTTATTCATATAGATATTTGTGGACCACTCCTCCTGCTATGGGTGGCTACAATTATTTCATCACGTTCATTGATGATTTTTCCTGTTATGGTTTTTTTGAGCTCATCCGTGAGAAGTTTGACTCTTTAGAGGCTTTCAAAGCTTTCAAAGAAAAATTTGAGCTCCAATAAGGGAAGAAGATCAAAGTGGTTCATTCTGACAGAGGTGATGAGTATTATGGTATATATGATGAGACGGGACGCAGCCCTGAACCATTTGCGAAGTACCTTCAGGAATGTGGCATTGATGCTCAATATACAATGCTTGGTACTCCTCATCAAAATGAGATTACGGAGAGGAAGAATCGCACACTTCTTGATATGGTGTGATGTATGCTTGTTAGTTTCTCACTACTTGAATTCTTGTGGGTGAAGCTTTGAAAACTGCAGCTTGAACCAAGTGCCTAGTAAGTTTGTTCCTAGGACTCCATATGAGCTATGGTCACAAAAGAAGCCTAGTCTTCGTCACTTCCATGTTTAGGGCTGCAAGGTGGAAGTGAGACCGTACAACCTGTAATCTAAGAAACTTGATCCAAAAACCATCGGTGGGTACTTCATTGGTTATTGTGTGGGATCAAGATGTTCCAGGTTTTATTGCCCGTCGCACACCACCAGAGTGATTGAGTCAGATCGAGCTATCTATTTTGAGGATGATATTGGTACAAGCCAAGGGCCAAGAGAAATTATGTTCAAAGAACACCCACTTTATTCTCAGGTCTTTAGCTTCCCTCTCCGATCTCTGTAGCCCCGTTGTTGACTAATAGTGTCCAAGAGCTACTACCGATGAACTAATTGAGGATGTAGATCCAGTGAGCCCTGCATGTAGACTTAATAAATTTCTGGTATTTAGTCACGATATACCTCGAAGAGGTCAGAGAGGGTGCGTAGGCCTGTAATTTTAGATGACTACATTGTCTACTTATAGGAGCATGAGTATGATGTGGGTCATGTATCATATTTGACTACCTACAAAGAAGCCATTGTTAGTCCTCAATCCAACTTCTAGATCGATGCAATGAAAGATGAGATGATTTCCATGTCACAGAATAAAGTGTGTAGCTTGGTAGATTTGTCAGATGGTTGCAAACCTATTGGGTCAAAATGGGTATTCAAGACCAAGCATGATGCTAAGGGATAAATAGAGAGGTATAAAGCAAGATTAGTGGCTAAGGGTAACGGTTAACAAGAAGGTATTGATTTTAAGGAAACCTTCTTTCCCGTGTCCACTAAAGACTCTTTACTCATTGTTATGGCTAAAGTGGCTCATTTTGATTTGGCGTTGCATCAGATAGATGTAAGGACAACTTTATTGAATGAAGACTTAGTTGAGGATGTTTGCATGTCTCAACCTATTGGCTTTGAGGAAGTTGGTAAGGAACACATGTTTCAGAACCCTGAAATCCATTTATGGTTTAAAGCATGCTTCTAGGCAATGGTATCTCAAGTTTGATGAAGTTGTCACCACTAATGGTTTTAAGGAGAACATCGTCGATCAATGCATATATATGAAGGTCAATGGAAGCAAATACATATTCTTGATTTTATATGTTGATGATATTTTGCTCACAGCCAATGATACTAACCTGTTGGTTAAGACAAAGCAGTTATTGTTTAGCCATTTTGATATGAAGGATCTTGGGGAAGCATCTTATGTCTTGGGCATATAGATACTTTGCGATAGACCTAGTGGCATTCTAAGATTGTATCAACAAACATATATTGAATGCATTCTGAAAATGTTCAATATGCAATCATGTTCTTCTAGTAAGGCACCAATTGTAAAGGGTGACAGATTTTCCAAAGGCTAATGCCCTCAAAATGGTATTGAGAGAGATCAGATGAAAGCAGTTCCTTATTCTTTAGTTGTGGGCAGCCTGATATATACTCAAGTATGAACACACCTTGATATCACTTTTGTTATCGACGTGTTGCAGGTACTCGAAAGGATCCCGCTAAAGCTACTCTAAAGCTTACTTAAGAAAGTTTTCTGAGGTATCTTCGTGGTACCAAGGATCTCATGTCGATATCGACATACCAACACTCTTGAGGTTGCTGGTTTTAGTGATTCTAATTATGCAGGCTATGTGGATGATAAAAAGTCCACTTCTGGTTATATCTTTATGATGACCGAAGGAACTGCTTCTGAAAAGTAAAGATAAGGCACTTACAACTTCTTCTACTATGAGGCGCAGTATGTGGCGGTTATGAGGCTACTTTGTCATGCAATATGGCTTAATCCTGATTATAGGTTTTGCGTTTTTCACCCATTTCTAAACTGCCAAAATTGTTTTGTGATAAACTGCACCTATATCTTTTCAGTGAACACTCGAGCACTTCGCTCCAAGCACATTGATGTGAAGTTCTTTTTGGTTAAAGAGAAAGTTGTAAAGTTCTCATTTCAATGAAAGCACTACGCGTTTACGACTAATATGTTGCGTGACCTAATTAACCAAAGGCTTATCTATTTGTGTGTTTCAAGAAATATGTCACCCGTGATGAGATTGTTAGGGAGGCTAAACTCTCTTTCGTTTTAGTGGGGAGTTTTTCTTTTCATGTATTTTATAAGGAAAGATTATGTTTTTTCATTATCACATGCACATTTTGATGTTTGTCATTATCTTATGATTTTGTGTCATTTTGACCAGATGAATGATAAAATGATGTTTTTTCTTTCTATTGAATCAATACTATTGTCATTGAAATGTTTCTAGATTAGTAGCACCTGATTATGTATTATTTATATATCCTCTCGGTGTATTAATTGCATATGATTGGTTATGGCTATGTAAGTCTCTTGTGGAAGCATTTGAGTTATGATTTTGATTAGTAGCACTTGATTATGTACAATTTATATATCCTTTCGGTATGTTAATTATATATGATGGGTTATGACTATATAAATCTATTGAGAAAACATTTGAGTTATGATTATATCGTCAAAGTGGGAGAATGTTAGATTAATTTATTAATTATGGACTAAGTATAATCATATTACAATTTTAATTGTTTAATTGTGTATGTTAATTATGGGATGATTTAATATTAACTAGCTATGGGGCCCATGGTTATATTTTTTCCCTTGCTTTGGTGAGCCTATTGGACTAAAACCTGATTGTTCCCTTGTACTCTATATATATAAGTAAATGAAGCCCTAGAATTTTACAAGGGTTTGGTAGAACATGCTTTGGGGAAAAGGAAATAACCATCTTCAACCCTAACCATATTTTTCTTTGATCTCATCTCTTGCAGATTTTGGAGACAAATGACAGTCAATAATTCCGGATCTATGTCAGGTATGTTTTCTACATACTACGAATTGATATGCTTCTTTATTCAATAAAGTTATTATTTTATAATGTATTTGTTGGGTCTTTTGATATTTATCACTATTTTTTGGCACAATAAATACTCTTGATTTTACAAAATAATCTAGCATTTATATCATAACCCACTCATATAAGATATACACACTAGTCCTAGCGATCTTGATATGAAAAATAGATAAAAATAAAGTGGTTAGTAGAAGCTACTCAAGATGAGGAAATGTTCACATATAACATAAATGAATCCAAACAACCTATATCAAAATAAACATTAATATGTTAATATATCATCGTATAGAAATCTTTCCCTTTTTGTCATAAAGAAAGACAAAGGGCAAAAGGAGATCTTTTCAAACATATGAAAAATATAATTCTTGATAAGCACATAAATTGAACTAATAAAAGCAGAGAAATTCATACATGTAATTGAAATCATAGAAAATTGAAACATGGTACATGTAATTGAGAAATACTCTTAAACGTCAATTCCATTTTGTCAATAAAAGTATGTACCATTGAAATGTAGTCGACTCAATGTTTGCTATCATTCATCATATAAAAATATTTACCATATTCTCCACGATCTTTAGTTACAACAAGTAGAAAAATTTGAAATGAATGATTCTAGGAGAAATAAAATACTTTTATTAATAAGTAATAAAAATACTTTTATTTTCCTTTTTCTTTTATTTTCTTTTCTTTCTTTCTTTCTTTCTTTCTTTCTTTCTTGCAAAATCTTTTTAAAATCGTGAAAATAGAATCTAAGTGTTTCAAATTAATTCTTTCCTCTCTCATCCATATCCATCCATTTCAAATAGAATGAAGGCTGCTAGATGTTATTCAAGCCAAATTGTTTCTAATTTAGTTTTTTTCGTTATAGTACTTCAAGAAAAATATGTTTTATAAAAAACACAAAAGGTGGCCCCTTGATAACAAAGTCCTCGTAGACTCGAAATGCCCCCGCTGCCAAGCCCACAACAGTTCCAATTCATGAAGTGCAATGGCTTCATTATTTCTTCATATTCGAAAAAATAAGATTTTTTAGATTCGATAGAATAACATCTCATACATTTTTTTCAAGACTAAGACTTAGATCATAGCATAGATATCCATTTAGTGGAATATGGTATAACATGTGGCTTCCTCCGTACATAAATGAAAGAGCTCTTATGTATGGTATGTGGAAACCATGATATATGGGTAAATAAATTTTAGCTATTTTAAAATAAATTAGGTGTAACACCCCAAATTATACCCTAATAGTTTTATGACATGTTTAAAGTAAAATGGAAGTCAAATTGTGTTTTTCGGAAATTTCTGGGTTAAGTGTGAAAAAGGATATAATCGGAATTTTTAAAGAAGTACAAAGGATAAGTGGTAAATTATCAACTTAAGGACTCAAAGGACATTAAGCTAGAAGATTGTATGCTATTGTAGGAATTTTGATAATCGACGCAGAAATGAAATAACCATTATGACTAAATGCAAAAGCATTTAAAAATTAGAGCTAAATTCTTTTTTTGAAAACATGGCCTTATAACAAGTGGGAGATAAGACCAAAGATTTGTCTCTGTAAATAATTTTTTTCCCATTTTGGCTTTGGGGGAGCTAGGGCATTCGGGTGGTAGTGTGAAGGAGACCAAATTGGTTGTTCAATCCATTTCCATGCTCTCCATGTGCAAGTAAAGAGGAAGAAAGTAGAAGAAAGGAAGAAGGAAGTAGAAAGAATAGAAAGAGAGAAGAAAGGAAAAGAAGGTTTCAAGAAAATTAAGGTTAGGAAACTACCCTAATTTCTCCCTCTTTGTTTTGTTGTTTTTGTTGGTTTGAGTTGGGTTAAAAGTTGGTTTTGATTGTTATTTGGTTGTGGTCTTCAATTGAGGAATTTTAGAATAAAGAAAATGTTGGGGTTTTAGGGGAAATGCTGTAAATTTTTTTCCCAAAACCTTAAAGTGAATTATTTGGCCATAATCTCATGTCTAGAGTGTCTGATTGTGAAATTCCAGTTGGGAGGAAAACCAAGACCCAGACTACATTTTCCAAGAAGAGCCTAAAGTATTAAGATGACTTTAAGACCCTCGAATTTGGGTCTATAGACTGGTTACTGGTTATGTTTTGAAAACAGAGTAGTCCCGGTTATTTAGGACATGTATGGAGTTCTGATACTCCAAATTGGATGATTTCAATTGGAGAAGAACCCTTACCACTTTAGCTTCAAATAAGTAGTAGGAACCAATGTCAAATTATGGAGTTAAGATATCTGAAATCGGGTCTCAAATTCAGGTACTAGTGTAAACCGGGCAAAAAGACCAGTTTGGCATTAAAATGCCATAACTTGAGTTTGGATGATTCAAATGGAGTGATTCCAATTTTTGAGTAAAATAGATTCATAGAGGAACAAAGTGTATGAAGGAAACATGTTAATATTTCGAACTCATTATACCCAGAAATTAAGGGAAGTCAGACCCTGTTTTGGGAAAGGATTTTCATGTCCTCTCCTATAAGATTTTGAGACATCCAAATGTCTCTTATATACTCCCAAATTATTAGTGGAGATGGTTTTGTATGAAAATAAGTTAGTATAACTTAGTTAAGTAAGATAAAAAAAATTGACCTAAAAGTTATTTGATTTAATGCTAAATAATATGGAATAAATAGAATGGAATAATATAGGACATGATTTATAGCCATGTGAAGAAAAAATAATACATGTATAGTTGCTATATAAAGAAGCATAGAATACATTCATATGATGATAAGAGATATGTGAAAGCATTCCCTTTATGAATATTGATAAATGCAATGATAAAGAATATCTTTATTATGCATACATGATAACAATAATTATTCATGTATGTGGATATGTACCGAAAATGTAATGAAAACTGAATACCGCTTATGACCGTAGACTCGATAGATGGGCATGCCTATTGTGGATACAGCTGTCGCAAAGATACGTATATATAGCCCCGTTTGGGTTGATGACATGTGTGTAAAAACCCCGGGTGGAAAATTTAAATTTAACCTGCTTTAGAAAAATGACAAAACGGTACTACGAAATAGCTCGAGGAAAGTCGTGATTTTTCTAGATCTCGACGACGAACGTGGATCACCGTTGAATTCGTCTTGCGAAATCTAGTTACCCCGTCAAATTTCGTCGGATTCCAGACAGTCGGAATTTTATGTTTTTCGAGACACCGAGTGTCGGGTGACACATGGCATGAACCATGTGGTGCACTTGGAATAAATGGCTCACATTGAGCCATGTGTTGAATGATGTAATAAAAGGGAAAGAAAAATAAAGAAGAAAATAAGGAAAATGTGTGAAGAAGACAAGTGGGGGGAAGTTTCCCCCACTTTGATCAATTCGGATAGAAGGAAATCAAAAGAGATAAGGAAGGAAAAGAGATAAGAAAAGGAAAAAGAAGAGAAAAATAGAGAAATGAGAAAATGAGATGGAGCAAACCAAAAGAAGGAAATTCGGTGGATAGGAAGGAGAGGGAAGAGTGAGTTGGATAAGGGAGGAGGAGAAGCAAACATATAGGGAGAGAGAAAGAAAAGGGGAGCAAAGAAAAAGGGAGATTTTCCCCGGCGTTCGACTCTGCCCGAGCTCAACCTACCCGAGTAGAGTCGATCCACGCACGTGGCTACGCTGCGGTACTCAAAATCTCGAGTTTCGTCAAACTCCAGTGGAGATAGGAATTTTCCTACTTGGAATATTTTTAGCCTAAAAGCCATGTAATGATAGGGTTGTCTTTTGGGGCCGTGATAAACCGTGTGATTTAGTCCCAAGATTTGGGGATCGAATATTGAAATTTTTGTGACTGGGGCCTGCAGGCGAGCTCGATCGGGTCGAGGTTCGTTTAATCCCGAGACTGATGTCTTCGGGTTTTGCTGAGATTTTTCAGATCGGCCGCATTTGTTAATGAATGGAACCAAAAATGGTTCATGGCCGTGAAGGGACCGAGAGTGCCCTCATGGCGCGTGGTCCGAGATTCAGCGTTTACTTTTGCGGTGTTATCGTTAGGAAAAAATGCTATTATGTGTAAAAATCATGTTAATATATACTGCTGGATGTATTATACTTAAAATTTGCGGATAAAACTGAAATTATACGCAGGAAATATAATTATCCGAATTTATAAATGTTGTAATGAGTTTTATCGTATGTAAGATCGCACGAAATGCCATGATCAGATTTCATATGTACCACATCGCCGAGTCAGGGTGTGGGTGCATGGTACTGTTATTTTCCATTCTTGGTGAATGTGTGGTGAGCTCTGCGAATGGATAACGCCTAAAATCGACTCACTTGTATAAAACAATAATAATAATAAATTTCGTGGTGTTCGGGGGTGAAGTAAGATGGCGCGACCCCCTGTGGTGAAAGACCCAAATTTTATTCTCGTTAAACATATTCGTCCTGGCCAAGTAAGTTCGCGAGTGTCGGAAGGTTAAGGTGCGGTTAAGTGTGAGACTCGGGAAATTCGCCACCCATAGAAACACACGGGATTTGGTAAAATTGAATAAACATCGAGGGTCAGTCTGACAGGTTAAGCCGTGGGTGAAACACCAATGATCGGTTTTCATGCCATGCTAGGCGTGAGGGAGTTTGTCGGGACTCGTTGTGAGCATGAGGCGCCTCATCTCATGCATGACACAATATTCCATATAGGGATTGCATTATTTATATGAAATATGATCGATGCCACGTGACGCTCATTGTACGCGCATTTTAAAGCTGAGTGTACTCAGGAGAATTTTCTAACGCATTTGCCACCCCTCGTTCTAAATTCTTTAGGTACAGGGAGTGTACAAGGAGACAACGCTCTTACAAGGCCGTGATTGCGAAGGAGGCCGACATGTGGCCTTGAGTAACATTTTTGTATAAAAGGATTTTTATAAAATTCTTTTGGACTATTTTATAAATAGTCGGGTATATAATTATGGTAAGAGGACCGTGATTGGACCCCTACGGACTGTAATTATTCATTTTCTTTTCATATTTTAGATTTAAATATAAATGAATGGGTCATGGTGAAGGGACGTATGGAAGTGGTGCCGAGTAACTCGGTGTCCATGGGTAGTTAGTACCGGTCTGGTACCAAGACTTAGGTACAAGACGACCTAAGACCGAAATTCCGCGGGTTGACAGGTAGTCAACGGAACCCCTAGAAATTGGTGCGTCACAACATGGACCCGTTTGGGTCATACAATAAAGCACAGATAGAGATCACTGTCTCGTACAGTGATAGTACCCTCGGATACATACAGTTCTTTCCTGTATCCACTTCTTTGGAATATGCAGGTATGAAATATGTAAAAAGAGATAAAGCAATATTGATAAATGAAACATGAATCATAAACATAGGAAGTAATTTGTAAAATATAATGGAAATACAAAACCTGAATAGTCACTAATACTATGACTAAAATGATATGGAATTTGATAGATAAAGCATAGGAAGTTAGCATAGCACATGAGATTAACATAAGAAATACAATTATTTAATCGTGGTAAGTGCATGGATTATTGTAACTTACAAGTTTTTTTTTAAATATATATATATATATATATATATATATATATATATATATATATATATATATATATATATATATATGTATAGCAAGTTGTATGAGTATTAGAATGTGATGATCATGGTTAGTAGTCATCCATGCGTAAGGATCCTCACTAAGCTTTATGCTTAGCACGGGTGTTTATCGGTGTTGGTACCGAGGAGGTGGCTATAGAACAAGACATTCCACATAAACATCAAAGGCTATCTTAGTGATAGGTGCTCACCTCAGAAAGTGTTTCTTTTTAATGCTTCCTCACTTATCAACCATTCAATGTATATAAACTGGGGTACAATGAAAAGGATTTGTAAATAATATGTACGTGATGCTTTGAACGCTTCACATAGTGGGGTATGATAGTGTGGTTCTGTAATATATGTTAAATTATATGATTATATTTAATAAATGTTTTAGAACTACTCAGCTTAATCGTGTTTTGTAAAACCCTAGAAAATTTTAATTTTTCTCAAAATTGCAAAATAGTAAAAATTGCTCTAAATGGTTCGTGAGCCTAAATTTTTCTAGATATAGGATGATGAAACGAACTTCACCATTGGATTCGTCTCACGAAATCTATTTACTCAAACGAATTTCGTTAAATTTCGAGACAGTTTAATATTCACAATTTTTGGGGGCGTCGGTGTCTGATGGACTCCAAAAACAGGATTTTTTTTTTGAGAAAAATCTTGAAATAGGAAAATAAATTAAGTAAAGTTTATTTAAAATAAATTGAACTTGAACCGAGACAAAATAAATTGTTTCGGCGTAAGAACCGACCGATTGAGTATCGGATGTTGAATAAATGACATTCATTGTCATTAATTTTCGAGGAGTCCAAAGGGCGTGGAGTTTACTGAGTCCAAAGGGCGTGGAGTTTTATTGAAATAAAATGACATTCAATGTCATTTACCTCGGGAAGAGTCATAACGTTGGCTTGCCAAGCTTCGACAAAAGTTAAGGGTCTCACCTTTAGCCTATAAAGGTGAGACTTCCTTATTCAAGTGATATAGTTTTTCCTTTTGGTTTTGAGTTCATCAAGAGTGTGGTGTTTGGGTGATAGCCTCGGACAGAGTTTCAGTTCGCCGGAGCAGTGTCTAGGTGTTGAGGTACTGCTTGTCCGCCGTTGTATCCTGGGAAACAGACACTGGCGATTTCTCCGAGCACCGTGGGAGACGGCGAATTGCTTTTTAAGGAGATCGTGGATCGCTCACGACTCTGGCTTTTTCAGATAATTTATTTCGGGTTTTGTTCTTGTAATATCTTTTCTCGCATTTTTACTTTTTCTCAGAATCCTAGTACCGTGTCTAACAAGCTTAAAACAAGTAATGTTCTTGAAAAAAACCAGAGTCGTTGGTCGAGAAGAAGAAGTCAATGAAAAAAATTGGAAAGGAAGAAAAGAAAAAATTTTGAAAAAAAAAAAAAAAAAAAAACCCTTATATTCCTTAAGGTATAGAAGAAAAAAAAATAAAACAAAAAAAGGTTACCAAAAACGTTGGTTTCCATTCTGGTTTTCGAGTGTTTTTTTTTTTTTTTTGCTTCTTAACGAAAAAAATATTTTGCGGATTCGGTTTCGTAGAGGAAAAAAAAAACCCGTTTCTCGGGGTTTGAAAAGGAAAAAAAAAAAAAATTTACAAAACCTGTTTCTGGTTTTTAGAGAATTTTTTAAGAAAAAAAAAGAAGGGAAAAGGCTTTTGTCCCCTTGGTTTTCTTGGTTACACGGAAAAAATTAAAGGGAAAAATACAATAGGAAAGAAACCATATTAGGCCTTGTGGTTTCCTTGTTACAAGGAGCATATTAGGCCTTGTGGTTTTCCTTTTGGATAAAAGGAGGAGAACCACCGTTGACAAGGAATCACCAAACAAACAACTTGGTTTGTTGGAAAGTCCTTTGTAAAAATAAATAAAAAATACAAAGTAGTGGATTCAACTCAAGACCTTGAGTTCAAGAGCCAAGGCTCATCCCAATAAACCACATGCTTTGTTGTGATATTTCTTGCGAGGAATATATGATAAGGGGAAAAGTCTTTTAGGCTAAAACCCTTTTCTCACTTTGTGAGTTTGTGCTAATTCCTTTGTGGTCTTAGGAATTTGGAAACTACAAAACAAAGAAGTTCTGTCTAAGGAGGTTGGAATTTAAGTGGGACCGTTTAGACCCTCCACCTTTCCGAACCGAATACTCGTCTAAGGAGGCTAGTTGCTCGCTCGGCTTTACCCTGCCTCTCCCGCCTTCCCGGGAATACTTTGTTACGCAGCACTCCAATTATTCTCGCGAATTGGCTCGGGAATGTAATTTGATCAATTTTCTATAATTTTGCAGAGAAACGGATTATCGGGTTCGACACCATGGTTCCCACTCGCATTCAAGCCTCAAGTGGCAACCTCATCATGGACACAAGCACCAGTGATGCCTACTACGGTGCCTATCTCTGCCTCACCCGAGAAAACCAGAGAAATTCAAATGACTTAATTTCAAAAGGTGGCAAAAGAAAAGATGCTATTCTATCGACCACCTTGAATTCGCGAGATTCTCGACGAAGAAGCTCAAGCTCAAAGAAGATGAGCGCGATATCCAAGTCTGATTCGTGCCACAAAGAGTCGAAATAATCAACAATATTTATATACCTGTTCTCTCCTGCACGTCAGAGTCAAGCTACTCGCAAAGATAGTGGTCTAGGGTCGAACACGGATGGGTTTTCTTCCTAAAATGGTTCGCATTAGGGCATGAAGGTAAGGCTTTCTATTTTGGGACTCGGTTTGTGTCGTGTCGTAAATGGTTTAAACTGAAATTGCAAAACTCGGAAATGGTAAAACCGAAATTTAAAGTGAAGAAATTAACCTTTGAAGATTTAGGTCACCAACTTGACAAGGTAGGGCAAACACATGTCTCGTGTTTTATCCTCCTATGTGAGTCGAACACAGATGCGCGATGGCCCATTTTTGCTTAAACCCTAACATTCCTTTATCATTTTTTAAGGCTAGTAAAGACCATCTAAAGAATCACAACAAGATCTCTCACCCGAGCACCGAACCCTAAAGTGTATGGAGAGACACAAAACAATAAAAGTCAATGTTATTTAACCCTAATTTGAAGAACCCTAACATGTAAATGCTACCTCAGAGGCTCGTAAAGACCATCTAAAGAACAACAAATTCTAAAGCATGGAGAGTATTGGCCAAATCAATAACATCCCCGTTATAATCAATTTTGAAAATAAGGCCATATAAATACACTACCCGTGGACTTTAGTACTAAGATGACAACATGCTTAACCCTACCCCGTCAGCCCGGGCCTTCCTTCCTCTTCAAGGAGGAGGCTGGCCTGAAGCATCTCGAGTTAAACATCCCTCAAGAGGTGTGTTTACAACGGAAAGTGAAAGAAAGAAGAGAGAAAGAAGAGAGAGAAGAGAGAAAAGAAAGCAAAACCTAAAATAAAAGACTTTATTTACAAAAATAAAAACTTACAAAAATTCTTCTCCTTCCCAAAATCGATCCTTCGGTTACAAAACAAGAGGGGCTTATATAGGCCTCCTCAAGGTATGAAAATACCAAAAACCCTAATAACTAGGCTAAGTTATAGGACAATTGGGTAATAAACCAAGTTTGAAGGCGGTTCAGCATTAATTACAGAGGATGACGAGGCCTGCAAATTTCGCTACAGGTGAGAATTTCGCTAATTATTAATTTGGCAATGGCTAGCGACCTGGGCAAATGGCTTAGCGACCTTCGCAAGGTTGGAATTTCGCTTAGGCAATTTCGCTAAGCTATAAATTATCAAGGAGAAGCGAATTTCGCAAATGCACAGCTGCAAGTTGGCTAGCGACCACACGTGTGCCGATTGCGAATCGGCTTATGCATCGCTTATTAAATTCGCTAGATTGCGAATCATCGAACAGTCACAAATTCGCTAAGATTGCGAATTGGTTGCGAACAAAGGCAAAATTTCGCTTTGTCGCCTCGCATGCCTCTCGCCCCGTCTTCAATCGCATCTCGCTTTCTTCCATTTTTCCTTTGTTTTTCCATCGATTTTCAAGGCTTGTCACGGGCCGAGACTAAATTCTCCGACCATGATTGATCATTTACTGAGGTCAAGTTCAAACAGTACACAAGTCTACAAACAACCAAAAACACCTCAATCGACATAAGTGTTACTAAGATGATTTGAACACTTTTGGGATATATGACATGATTAATGATCAAAAGTACTCAACCTATACAATATAGGGTTAATTGCACTTTTGAGCAATCAAGAATCATCGGTGTTGTGGATGCTTGGAAACATTCGACTTTACGTGCGGGAACACTACGTCATGAATGCTCTTGATTCTACATCTGATGTGTATCTGAGATAAGAAAAGCGCGGGTATGGGAATCAGGCCAGAAATATCGCGAGGATGCAGGGACCCAGAGTTTGTTTATTGGTAGATTCTCGATTATAAAATGGTAGATTCGAGGCGTAGTCGGTCGAGTCAGAGGCTTCAAGTAGCCTCCATGAGATTCATCAGGGAATGATGTTGAGCGAAACTTTTAGTGGCAGCTATTATTGACGCCTCTTTGCTTGGAAGAGACTTGAAAACTACCTCGAGCAAGAGAAGGAGATGAGCATCGAAGATCTAGTTATTCGAACCGCATCGAAGAGAAGACAATAAAGGATCACGAGAAGAAAATGGCACCTAATCCCAATGAGGCTAAGGCCGACTTTGTGGAACATGGTAAGGTTATAAGTTCAAGAAACGACGACAAAGGAAAGGCACTAGGCGCAGGACGAGGGAGTGTTCAAGAAGCAAAAGTTCATCGGAAATGCTTTAAGCTGGGAAGCAAGGTCACAAATCTTCTGATTGTAGACTTCCGAGAAGAGAAACGAGCTTCAGGAAGCCAATGTGGTTGGCGACATCACGAGGATGTGTACGAAATTGACCTCGCTGCGGTGATCTGCGAGGTGAACCCAGGTGGGATCAAATCGAGGAATGGTGGATTGACCTTTGGTGCTACCCGTCATGTGTGTTACGATAAGATGATGTTCTCCACCTTTGAACCAGTGAGGCCCGGAGAAAAGGTGTTCATAGAGGAACTCTTGCCACATCGGATATTAAAGAGCGAGGCGGAGTGGTCTTGAAGATGACTTACAGGAAAGGCGGCTTTAACAAATGTGTTTTATGTACTGAAATCCGCAAGAACTTGGTGTGCGGTTCTTTCTTGAGAATAGTCATGGATTTCGGTTGGTGTTTGAAGTCGATAAATTTGTTCTATCAAAGAGCGGAATGTATGGAGAAGGGTATAGTGGCGGTATGTGGAAGCAATGTAATGACTATCATTAAGTCGAAATGAATAAAGCTAGTTCATACTGTATATTCTTGAGTCATCAATCTATGGCATAGTAGATTAGGACATGTTAATATGATACATTGCGTAAATTAGTGCTTAAATCATATACCAACTTTCCAAATTGATGCAAAACACTGAAGTGTGAAACTTGTGTTGAAACTAAAACTAACAGTCATCTTTTCAAAGTATTGAAAGAAACACGAACCTCTTGAAGCTTAATCCACTTGTGATATACTAATCATTTGAAGCTCGTACAAACAAGAGGTGGTAATAAATATTTTATTACCTTTGTGGATGATAGCACCAAGTACTGTTATGTGTACTTACTTAAAAGTAAGGGTGAGGCGATAGAGAAATTTGTTCTCTACAAAAACGAAGTTGAGAATCAGCTTCGATAGGAATTAAAGTCTTTGAAGTGATCGAGGTGGAGAATATGAATCGCCATTTGTTGACCTTTGTGCTCAACATGGGATTATACATGAAACCACAGCACCTTATTCACCACAATCTAATGGAGTGGGCGAGGCGGAAAATCGCACTCTAAAAGGGAAATGATGAATCACGATCTTGTGGGATTACATTACACCCTGAAAACATGTGGGAGAAAGCCATTTTATACGCTAATTACCTTCAAAATAAGGTACCTAAAAAGCGAGAAAAGACTCCATATGAGTTATGGAAAGGAATGAAGCCATCTCTGAAATACTATGAGTGTGGGATCATGGCTAAAGTGAAAGTTCTCACGAGTGAGAATAGGACCTCAGTATTGATTGCATCTTCATTGGTTATGCAACAGTGTATCGATTTCTTGTTTTATGAGTCTAATATCGGGATATTCACGAACACGATGTGTGGAATCGAGGAATGCATCATTCTTTGAGGATGTGTTTATACGGATCGAGGAAAAGCCTAGTTCATCAAAGCGAGTGTTGGAGACTATTCGTGGAAATAGTCGGGATGAAGATGCGATGGAGAGGTAGAACCCGAGGCCTGATAAAGAGACGAGACGGAGAAAAATCATTTGGTCAGTTTCGAGCATACATGATCGAAGGGAACCTCGAGCCTATAAAATAAAAGAGGGCGGTGGGCTTCTACGGAGGATCTCATGTGGAAAGAGGCAATTAAAAGTGAAATTGATTCCCATCTTTGCATAACCATACTTGGGAATTAGTAGATCTTCCATCGGGTTGTAAACCTCTAAGTTCAAGTGGATTTTAGAGGAAACGAAAAGTAGATGGATCGATAGACAAATCTGAGCAGACTTGTGATCGAGGCTATAGGCAAGGCGAGTGCGGATTATTTTGACCGCATTATTCTCTGTGACGAGAATAAACTCCATAAGGGATGGTGCTTACTAACACTTAAAAGATCTTGAGGTACATCAAATGGATGTCGAAACTGACCTTCTTAAATGGAGATTTGAATGAAGAAATCTCGTGGGCATGTTCTGAGGGTTTTACGCTCAGAGACAAAGAAATGAAAGTACGTAGATTGGTGAAATCCTTGTATGGATTAAAACAAGCAGAAGCGATGGCATGAGAAATTTGTGAGGTTATGTTGTCACATGGATTCAAAATCAATGAATGTGACGAGTGTGTCTATGTCAAGATGATGAACATGGCTATGTCATTGTATGTTTGTATGTAGATGATATCTTTGATTGTCGGTAGTGATGATAAGATGATTACATCTACCAAGAACATGTTGAATTGAATTTGACATAGAAAGACATAGGACTTCTTGATGTTATTTTGAGATAAAAATCAAAGAACATCAGATGGACTCGTCTTCAGAAGTCGATCACACTATGTTGACGACAATATTCTTGGGAAATTTAATAAGGATAATTCTGGTATGCTTGAGCAGCTAGGTAGATCTTAACTGCATTTTTCAAGAATAAGGAGAGTGTTAAATCAGTGAATACTCTAAGGTGATAAGGGAGGTCTAATGTACTTAATGAGTTGTGAGGGCGGACATAGCCTATGCGAGTTAATAAAGCGAGTAGGTACACGACGATCTGGGCTATGCATTGGCAGGAATAATGAGAGTATTGAAATTCTTACGATTCACTCATGACTATGGGGGCACTACACAAAGATATCTGCTTTGTACTTGGAAGGATACAATGATGCTAGTGGATATCTAATGATAAAGACTCAAGAATCCATAGCGGTTATGTCTTTACAGCACCGGGAGGGTGCGGCGGTATCCTTAGAAATCCTCAAGCAGGGCGTTTATTGCGGATCCACAATGGAATGCGAGTTTATAGCAGACAAATGTGGGAAGAGGCTGAATGGCTACGCCCACTTCTAGAGGACATTCCCGAGGTGGCAAAGCCCGATTACCTCCAATATATGCGTACATTGTGTGATAGTCGATACGCTATTGGTAGAGCACAAAACAGTATGTATAATGATAAGTCTAGACATATCCGTCGTAGACACAATACCATTAAACAACAACTCTCAATTGGGGTTATCTCTATAGATTATGTAAAATCTAAGGATAACATTGCGGATCAGCTAACCAAAGGGTTAAACAGAGAGTTGGTTGAAAAGTCATCGAAGGGAATGGAGATTTAAGCAGTAAATGAATAAGTCGATGCAATGGATACAACTGGTATTTGAGATCCCGAATCTAGGTTCAAAGGGACAACCAAATTGTAAAGACTTTGATACAATCGTGGGGATATTATCGTGGCCCATTCCTATGATGAACAGTGATGCTCATAAGAAGGTTAAGCTATGCTTTTAATGATCTCTAAGCGTTGGTGGTAACATGAGCTACTCTTGAATTTACGGAGAGATCACTATGTAAGAGTGAAGTGGGGGCGCTTGGAGGGGTGAATAGGGCCGCAGTCCTAGTAAACTCTTGCGAGAACCGGGCGCATGTCCATGGCTGAAATGGACGTAAAAGTGAGAAGCTGACTGTGTTTGGAAAGATTCTGTGTAGAGATATGTCATCGTCTACAAATGGCGAGAGATAGTTCGAGGACATCGTGTCTGTTTAGCCCGATGAAGTAAACATATTTTTACAAGGGAAGGTTCAAGGGTGCTTACCTACCTCTCTATCTGGAAGGTTTCTATACATTGAATACATCACCCGATCTTTTAGGATCTTTGGTCGTGAATGTCATTCGTGTGAGGTGTTGGAATAAATGACATTCATTGTCATTTGAGTCAAGAATGGGGAGTTTATTGGAGTCAAAAGAGGCGAGGGAATTTTATTGAAATAAATGACATTCAATGTCATTTACTCATGATAGTCATAACGTTGGCTTGCGAACGTTTCTGAATGTTAAAGGGTCTCTATTTAGCTTATAAGGGTGAGCTCATATTCAAGTGATATAGTTTTCCTTTTTGGTTTTGAGTTCATCGAGTGTGGTGTTTGGGTGATAGCCTCGGACGAGTTTCGATTCTTGGAGGCTTGATGTCCCAGGTGTTGAGAATCTTGCTTGTCCGCCGTTGTATCCTGGGAAACAGACGTCGAAGTGATTTCTCCGAGCACCAGGGAGACGGCGAATCTGTTTTAAGGAGATCGTGACGCTCACGAGACTCGGCTTTTTCGTATTAATTTATTTATGGGTTTTGTTCTTGTAATATTCTTTCTCGTAGTCTTTACTTTTTCTCTGTAATCCTAGTAACAGGTCTAACAATGGACACATGGCGCAATGTGGGCCATGTCTCCAAACTTAAGAATTAAGTTAGAAAAAAGGTTAAAAATGAGTTTTGGGTAGAAAAGGAAGGGGATTTTTTGCTGGGAGGAAAACGTGAGAGGAGAAGAGAGAGTAGAGAGAAGAGCTCAGACTTCTCTCTCTGATCTCTAGACTTGGTTGCTTTCGGTTTTGTCGAGCTAGAGCAGAAAGTTCAATCTACTTGACAAGGGCTGTGCGTGGGTCGCAGAAAACACGGAGTTTCGCAGAAGTTAGCGAGGAGTTCAAGAAATAAAAGGTTTCGGGTTTAGGAAGTGTCCATGGGACTTCCTAGAGTTTCTTAAACGCTCCAAGAGGTAGGGATCTTTCTTACTTTAGTTTATTTTCCATTCTAGGGGTTGTTTGGTTGAGTTCTAATATCCTATGGGGCTGTTTGACAAATTAATGGGTTATGGGAATAATGCCCTGTTTTGACTCTATATGCTTTTGAATAAAGTTGTTTATCGGAGATTGTCCAATGACTTTGAATAAAGCGGTTTATCGAAAAAATGTCAGTAAAAGAAAGAAAGAGAAAGAAAGAAAAGAAAGGTTTTTTAAAAACAAAAACTTTGTTTTGGATCAAAGATCAATGGGTGACACCGATGACAGATTTTAACTTATATGACATATGTGAGAGAACAGGATGATGACAAATATTACAGCATCAGTGATGTTGTAGCCTGTTTAACAATATAGAGAATTAAGTATAGTACGGCACAACCCAGATGTTTGGAGTTAATATATAAATAACAATTATGTTAACATGGATGGAGGAGGACATTACATAAGATTTACACCACCTGGGATTTTAATATGATCTCATAAACACCACTCATTCTGAGAGTATAGATGGGCATTAGTATGAGTTATAACTGAGTTATGAACTTTATGTGTCATTTTTGCAAGAAGATTAGACAAACTTTAGTTAAACTGTTTTGTATAAGGAGAATTGTAAAGTACTTTGAGCTGTTTATATTGCCAATGACCTGTAAGAGTGTTGTAATTAAACTCTTAAGGTATGACAAAAATTGAATATGTACTCAACATAGTGGATGAATGGGCAGATTAGACCACTTTCCTTCTGTTGATGCCTTGACAGATCATTGTGCTGTGAGTATTATGGGATTTTGTCTGAGTTGTGTATTTTGGGTAGAGCTCCGTCTGGAGACTCTTGCCCCCACAGATTTTAATAATGTGGATCTAGATGAATGAGACGTAACAGTCTGTGATATCAGTCATCAGATGTCAGTCAGGTTTAAGTGGGTTGACGATTGGTCAATGGACCCTCGGGTTTTTAGGCGTCATAAGTTTAAAGTCTATAGTTTCATGACACCCTTTCCTAACACAGAGGTGCCAGGTTGGGGTGTCACATCAAGATCATGGATGTTTGAAATGGAAATCTATATGTATGTAGAGATTGATAGGGGATGAGGGGGATGTAATTATGCTTAAAGGTTCACATCATAATAGTGCTAATTGATGAGCTTTACTTCGGAAACAAAAAGAGTAAGGTAAAATTCATTTGGGTTATTCTCTCAATTACAATAAAATGCAACTCGATCTAGTATGAGTTGGTGATCAAAGCGTACATGGATAGAACTTATAACAAGGTCTAGAAAAATAAGTAATTTCCTTTTTAGGTTCATTAGGGTTCTTATTGGTTCAAAATTCTAGTTATCTTGGTAGGAATTTGATATCTTTATTTCCATCTCAACAAATTTTTTTTTTCCCACAAGGGATCGTGATGTCTTTACATGGGATTGTCGATCGCGGGTCAGATTTTAAAGCATTGGTTTATATGTTACTTGGGCCCGATTATTTATTTATTTTAACTCATCAATATAAAAATTAAATAATTTTAAAATATGTAAATCTCTAAATTATTTATATTTGATTTTTCTTTAAGACTTTCATTAAATAACCAAGCGTAGACCAAAATTTAGGTAAGTTCAGTTTATCATTTTATTTACCTTATTTTATTATTTTACCTTACCTTGGTTTTCCTAACCCCATTAACCTTAAGTCTAACCCATTATGTTAAACTCATCCCGATTTTAGGTGTAGATCCGTTAGGTTCAAAATCCATTTCTTATTAGGATTCAGACCCATTAATTACACACCATCTATATTAGATCTAATAAATTTAGATTAACTATACACCTTAAGTTAGTACATTAGTTACTCCAACCCATCTATCCCTTATGTGGGCCCATTGCCACATCACTTAGGCACACACCTTTAAAAATAAATTCTCAAATATAACATGAGGATCAAATTGCACCCATGTCCTTTGTATTGTAAGTAAACACCTTAAACCATTAGTCTACATCTATTTTTGTTTCAAACTTTTGCCAGTTTTAAATAATATTTCTAACATCCTATATTTTCATCAATTTTAAATTCTTTAATACTATTGTTTAATCTAATATCATTATTATTATTATTTTAACTTTCACCTTATTACTTTTGTTATCTAAATGAAAAAAAAATCATTTTCTTTAATTTAAATTTAAAAAAATAATTTTCATAATTACTAAACTAAAAATATAAAATCATTCTTTTATTTTAAAAAATAAAAGCAATCATTTCTATCATTACAAATTTGAAAATTCACTTTATTTAATTTGAAAATATAAAATTTATGATCTTTATGTTTGAAAAAAAAAAGGCAACTTCATCATAATACAACATCCTAGGAGTTAGGAAAAAATTCAAAAGAGGGGAAAGGAAAGGAATACTGAACAAGCATAGAGCCCTTCTCCTCCTTGCGTACAGAGGCTTTTTTAAAGAAACTAGTATACGGAGAGAGGAAGTCAAAATATTAGTGAAAACCCAGTGATCTCTCTCCAAATCTTATCCTCTAAAATTCACATTGTGTGGTGAATTTATAAAGCAGGGAAAGGCTGGAAAGGGGCTTTCATCTGATTATATCCCAGTAAACATCTTCCCCCAAACCACCCAACTATCTCAAGCCCATCATTGTCGCATTTACTAGTATAGATAGGAGCCTCACCATCTCCATTCCCAACTATGATATGTTAGCATGCGATTACAACATCTATGGAATACAAAGGCTAATAAGCTTTGGGAACCATAAGCCGCCACGCAACCAATGTCAATGTCATGAGCCAATAAATATGCGGGGTTAAGCTGATTACTAACATGACCTGAAAATAAAGTATGAGCCAATAAATATATTCACAGGCTACAACTAAGCATCCAATGCTACACCAAAATTTCAATATTCATTACTTCCACATTGTCTACTGCTTTTTTTGGTTTCGCATTTGCAGTAAAACAGTGAATATGAGGTGAGTTGTATAATCCTGCTTCAACTCCATTCCAATCATATTGAACAACTACACCATCTCAAATTTCAAAGCAAGCTCCTACAACATTTCATATTTCACACAAATGTTAGTCACTTCAATGTTAAGAAATAGGAAAAAGAATTTGGTAGGAAAAGAAAACAATTAAAAGCCTTACCTTTCAGACACTAGCAATTCCTTTTTACCAAAAATCAGGTCATTGAATGAAACCAGTAGCAATTAACTTTGATCCAGCAGTGGCAAAACTTGTTCGCACCTCTTTACATGATGGACGAAAATACCTATACAAATTTATAAGCGTTCTTACCCGGGGCGATATCCCAATCACAAGCAATAATGCCATGAAACTTGTTTGTTGTGTTCCTTATCTATTATGCGCGGTCGCGGTTTCACTTTAAGAGCATCATTTTCTTTGGTTTTGATCCATGATCTTTGCAAGTGTGCAGGTCGAAACCAGTAGTAAAATTGGATTTAAGTATATATCGTTAAAGTGGAATCTCGAAATTACTCGTCAGCTACGCTTGATACTACCGAGCTCTATACTATTTGGACTTTGATATGACAATTGAAAATTCTTAGCAAACCTTAAAATAATAAAAATTAAGAAAAGTGATTTAATAACAAAATGAATTAAAGCTGAAAATCTAAAATAACAAATTCGGATGTCAGGTTATCTTTTTAAAGGAGCATTAGAAAATCTGCTATTGTGAAACATCAATTCACTGTGACCTAAAACTGCTTCATAGACCACATATTCTGAAACCTGTCCAAGGAATAGGGTAGTCTCGAGTTGGATCTCTCATACTGACCTTGTTCATCATCTAATCTTCTGATTCTTTGACAGGGGATTAGATAACTACTTTGTCTGGGTTACGCACATTGCAGATGTTCTTTTTGATACTTATTACCACAGACATGGTAATAAACAACTCTAAAACATAAGGTACAGCAGGGTTTACACTTTCTTTGGTTTCTCTTCATAAAATTAGACAGTTCATCTTCCTTGATTAGATCCCCTTCTTAACACGAGTTGAGCTGCTGTTCGAATCGAATTGAACTCTACTTTTAAATTGATAAGTCATTCAACTCGATCTCGATTTCAAGTGAGGAAGGCAGTTATCGACTTACATTCAAAGAGCTCATTAGATCTCCATTGCTTATCGAGGTTAGCAGCTGCCTTTGGTGTTCACTACTCTAGGAATGCCTTCTGCGTGTTACTTTCAGGAGACATATTGAAACTCAGGCATGAGACCGATTCTATTGCGGGTATAGGACACGTGTGGGATCGAATCTGAAATCATTTAGAACCTGACAAGAGTAGATTTATAAGGCGAAGTTCGGTAGCTTGATAAATTTCTACAGGGAGAGATAAATTCTAACAACGAGTGATGATAGGTGGGTTTTCTAAATTACTTTATTACACCTATGATGACTTTGCGATCAAGAACCACTTGTAGATCGGGACCTTTGGAAATCCGAATTCCAAAATTTGTCAAGGTCAGGGCGGTCGAGTAGTAATTTGAAGAAATAGAATTACGCATTGACTTACGCTGCTTGGCTAACGTCGAATCCAAAATTTGAAAGAAATAACAATCTAATCTAAAATAACTAGAAACAAAGAAAAAGAAAATTAAAATACATGAGCCTTGGCTACGGATCTCTCGTTACGGCCTCAGAGAAATTTGCTTTCCTTGATGCTTGTTTGCTTATTCTATAGGGTTACGAAGTTGGGCCCTAACTTTGATGCCTCCTTGGATTTGGTCGCTGGCCCATTTGGTTGTTAATGTCGCGACCTCGATTCTTTGTCGCGACATCAGTTGTCTAAGCATTTATCGTAGAAGCTTTTATTTGGTCGCGACTTGCCTTTAGAATCCCTTGGCTCTTCCTATGTCGCGACCTTGATTCTTTGTCGTGACCTCAATTGTCTCAGCATACGTCGTAGAAGCTTTTATTTAGTGACATCGGTTCTGTCTAATCAACTCATCATTCTTCCCAAAGAAGGTTATATCTGTGGTGGCAACCTCTAAATGGCGTCGCGACCTTAATTTCGCACGAGTTGTCTCACGATACCCACTCCCAGGAACAATTCTGATTCAATGTTGATGTCGCGACCTCTTACAATCGCGACTTGATGTTGGAGTCTCACCAGAAAATCTTATGTAAGCGACTATCTATGTCACAACCTCCATATCTCTTATGACCTTCATTATGTCGCGACCTCAAAATGGTGTCACGACATCATGTCTAGTTCTTCATTAATTTATGGTTGCCTGACTTGGAGTTTCTGTTGCGACCTGCTCGTTCTGCCTTCAATTGCCCTTATGTCGCGACTGGAGTTTTGTGGTTGCGACCTTGATGTGATTCTTCATTACTGTCAAGGCGTCGCGACATCAGGTCCTTTCTTCCTCGTGCACCTCTCCTGTTGCGA
The DNA here is from genome assembly GCA_016808115.1 of Tetrastigma voinierianum. Classification (NCBI taxonomy): domain Eukaryota; kingdom Viridiplantae; phylum Streptophyta; class Magnoliopsida; order Vitales; family Vitaceae; genus Tetrastigma; species Tetrastigma voinierianum. Next base: position 64,509 of record JAEQBH010001731.1, on the reverse strand, counting down.
CATCATTCAGCCAGTCGTGTCATTCCTGCTCAGCCACTTTCTGCTCCTTCTACTGCAATATCCTCTTTCTCTTGAATTTCCTACCGCATAGCAGTTTGGTGAGTTATTCCACATTTCTACATATAAATCAGTCCTTTTTAGATAGAAATCAATCAGAAAAATGGACTGAAAATGGATGACTTTTAAGCTCAATAAACTCCCCCAAACTTAAATTTTGCTTGTCCCCGAGCAAAGAAAAGAAAGATTTGTTTGTCACTCGGAAACAAAAGAACATTTTGTTTTTGTTGCGATTGCAACCAATTTAATTGAAAATTTAGAATTGCATTCTTTTACGTATATCACAGCTTCAAGTCCCGGATGAAGGTTAGTCTCTACTCAATCAGATTAGTACAAAACTAAATTGTTGGATTTAATTTTTATAAACGATTATAGTTAGTTGATCCTGGCGAGAAAGTAGGTTGGTCTTCTTCCTCTTTTTCTTAGTGAGTCAGTTAACCCTCTGAGGTCCTTCACAGTTTTGATCCTTTCAAGATTTTCCAAATTCCATATGCTTATTGTTCATATTGATCTCCACTAATGTAGGTAATTCCAACCTTCAAGATCAATCAGGTCTTTTAGGTTTGTAATGTCAGGCTTGGGTCTTTGGTGGGATGGATGGAACTTTTTAGGTTAAGATTACCCAGACCCTTTCTCCTTTCTTACTTAACTGCTGCCCTTCTTTTCCTTACTGATTTCTTTAATTGATTCCCCAAACTTCATCTTTGGGGTATCTTCTTGATTTCTTATGTTTAAAATTGTTCATTCCCATTTCTCATTGTACTTCTGCTTGTTGAACTTTCTCTGTCACCATTCGAGAATAGTGCAATGTTACGTCTTTAGGCTTTCTAACACTCTTAGAACTTTTTGGGTTAGTAGCTCCCACTTGATTGGCATTAGGGTACTAGGTGTTGAAACACCTGAAACTTAATTGTTCGAGAGGTAGGCCCGAAGACAAAACTTCTTCCTTTAAGCTTTCTTTTTGTTGTATCTTCCTGCTTTAGATCTTTCTCTCTTCACCCATTTCTGTATTTTCTCCTTTAGTTCCCAAAAAAAAAAAAAAAAAAAACATACTCCCCCAAACTTTATCTCTTCCTCCTTCTTTGAATTTTGGGCAATTAGAGGTTCTTTCTTTGGAGGATTAATTATCTAGGATGGCTTGGGATTTCCAATGGCTTGTTTGAAGATAAGGATTGTTTGGCTCAGGGTCGGGAACTAAGGGTGTATGCGAGAAGCATATAAATAAGGGTGGCTAGAATGGCTCAAGCGCGAAGGATGGCCTGCATCATTTCTTGTTAAGTTGTATCACTAAGTTTACATTGATCGTGATGATAATCTGTAGAATACAAGAAGAAAAAAAGGGAAAGTCGGTTTGATTAGCGCTGATAACCACAGGATGTCCTTGACTCACTTCAGTTGATGAGGAGTTACATGATTTAAGGTTCACTAGGTTCTTTGGCTTACTGTTTATACTACAAACTCAAAAATATATTTTGCTCCTTCAATTGTATGACTTTCCTTTATCTTGGACTCATCAGCTAAATTCAAGTCAATTATGCAATTTGAGTTTGATTCAATTATATGTCATTACGCCCCTTGATACGCGATTATTTGTGTTTTAGCTTATCTTCTAGTCAAACTACTTGACTAGTTCGATTATGATATGTCGCATTTTCATTCTTGAACTAAATCCTAATGTTATTCTCCTAACAATTCAAACGAATGTAATGCAATCCCAATTGCGAAGCAACATGTTTTATTTCCTTTTTAACAAATTTTCTTATTTTATTCATGATATGATGCAAAGTTGAGAATAACGATCAGGAAGAGAGGAAAAGAAGATAAATCAATGGGAAGATTTATTTTTTCTTTTTGGGGAGGAGCAAAGATGTTGGGAGGATCCGGATCAAGGGTATGAGGAATTAGGAAGAATTTGGGAAACTTCATTCAGTTCTCTTCTTCTTCTTGTCATTTCTCCCTCTCTATCATTCTTGAGATCAATTCGTTGGGTGAGATCCCAACCTTTTTGTTCAAGATCATCTTGTCTTTTTCCCCCGATGTGTTCATACGTGTTCTCCATTTCGGTCATGACTTCTAAAAATTTGGAAAGATTGTGTGATCAAATCCAGATTTTCAAGCCAGACTTTTCTTCTGAAGGCATCTTTGTCATCAAGCTCTTTATCTCTTTCCTTCATCCTCTTCTCTAAGTCCTTGAACATTGACATGTAGAGGAATTTGAATCCCTTGATTTGCTCCATAGTTTTGGCTTCTACGTCACGGAGTCCCTTTTAACACATGATTGTTAGGAGTTGAGAATCACGATCATCGCGGTGTTGTAAAATGACTCATGGCTCATTACTGACTTCTTGATGAATCGTGATCTCTTTCCTCCATTCCTTCTTGAATTTTCCTCTTGATGCTCGAGGATCTCCTTCATCTGCTCACCCTTCTATTCATTTCTTCTTCCATTCTTGATCTTTTCTTTGACTTTGCTTCATATACTTCTTCTCACGAATTTTTGGAGGCTCAATTCATTTTCCTTTCTTCATTCTCTTCGAGATGGGCGAGCATCTCCATTATTTGGTTGTTACGAGCTCCTATAGCTTTCACGGGTTCGGAAATCTGCATTCACTGTGGGAGAGGCGCCGGTGGTGAAATTTATGGGGCTTCCCGTCATCTTGTTCTCTTGTCTCTGAAACATAAAGGTGTTCTCTTACGGATGTGCTTGGATCTTCTTCTTCTTGATCTACAACCGAAGGTGTCCTCTTTACGTCTTGCATTCTCATTTTCTTCTCTTGAATCTGCATTATAATCCCCTTTTTCTTTTGATTCTAGGCCCTTTGCTTACTCTATCGAGTTAGTGGTGTTGAAACCTCGGGCATTCTTCTTCTTCTTCCCAGTTCCTTTCACACCAGCCCTCGAGCACTTAGCCTGCGTGATAGTTCTTTGGGTGAAGGGATCAAACCCCTTTATTCCCTTCATGGTATCTCATTATCGAGTTTTCAATGGCGCTCCGCATTAAATCTTGTACCCCTTCATCATAGCATAAGAATGATTGCTTCTTGTTCATTACCGTGCGGACATGCTTGGTGGAACCATATGAGCTGGAAGTAAAACCATACTTTGCCTCTTACATTAAATCTCCTGTTTATAGTCTTTTGCTCTCCTTTTCCTTGACCCACTTCCCTTTACAGTGCGTCTGACTTTTTCTTGCATCTTCTCACGATTAGGTTGTCTATCATCTTCTTGAATTTGGATCCATCTTACGCCCTTCCATTAAAATTTTATTTCATTGATGGTTTTAGAAATATACGGCACCCGAACTCCTCGACAAAAGCGAGTTATCCTTCCTCCCCACCCGAGGTTGGAGTAGAATTCTCGAACTCTGCAGTATCAGGAACAGTGCTTGCGAAGTTTCCCGACCTCTTTGTTCTATTAGTTCCTTGAGAGATAGAGTTTCTTGAAGCCTCTTTCTCAAACAAACCCTTATTTGCCTTCTTTGATCAGAAAGCTTCTTAAATCTGGTCGTCTTCCTCTTCTTCTTCACTTTGTTTTCTTTTCCAGCTTTTTCTACATTTGCTTGGAAAATGATTGAGCACGTGGATTAGACGACGGAGTTCTCCTTGTTGAAGTTCTGACGAAGACTTCCCGCCGAGTGAACCATTCTTCATGATCTCGCAGATTTGGGATGAGGTTGTGGTCGCCCATTTGAGAAATAGGAATGTTTTTAGGAAGAATTTTGGATCTAGGGTTTGCGAGAGGTGAAAAACCGGAAAGTAGCGAAGATAAAGAAGTGTATTTACAGCCCGAGGAATGAAATAGTGGTGGAAGGGAGTTTCTACCGACATTTGCGGTCAATCATTATTACCGGAGACTCTTTATTACTTCATTTAGTTAAACGTCAGTGGCAGGAATTCAGGCGCATGATTGTGTGTGTCATTAAATAAAGAATGAGATTTAAAAGTTGCCTGGCGCACTTTTCTCTTATGCGACTGTGTGTTTGTCGCGACATAAGTAAGTTGTGGGAGGACAATATATCATCAGGTTGCGACATCTGGCATTTCTACCCCCTTTTGGTCAACAAGTAATTTCATGACATAGTTGAGTTGTCGCGACCTTCACTATTCTTTGAAGGAATTGTTCTTGTCGTGACTAGATGTTCTCGCGACCTCCAAAATGTTCCTGTAGCCTCTTTTAATACTTCTGTGCTCTTTGTTCTCCCCCTCGGTACTTACTAAGTTGCAATGCAGTCAGCGACTTGATACATACTTACTAGATTTGATGATCGAACTGACTTGCTCATATTAATTTGTAGTTCTTAACATCAAATAAGTACTCTCAAGCAAACAATTCAAACATGCATTCTATTTATTTTCCACAAAATTTGTTTAGGGAGAAAATACTCCCCTTTTTGAGTGCCACATCTTGTGAAGTCTGGGCCGAAGATCCTGAGAGTTGGTTCTTTCTCACACGACCTATAGATTCTGCATAAGGCTTCTTTATGTAATTTAAAAGGGTTTAATTGATCAAATACCCAACAGCAAGTCCTAACAAATCACTGCAAAGAATAAAAAAAAAAAAAAAAAATCAAAGCAGTAATTAAAAAAATCAAAAATCTATATAAAAAGCAAAAATATAGGTTTGCCTCGTAGTACTCACATTTTTTTGGTGTAGTTGGACTATTTGTTTCCAGCCTTCTCTCTCTCGATTCACAAATTTGGAGTTCTTATTTTCTTTTCTCCTATTTGAGATATTGTGATCTTTGTTGCCTTGAATTCTTCCCCGGCCTTAGTCTGAGTGTTGCTCCCAGGTAGTACTTGACACCACTGTATGGTCCTCCATTTTGATTTCAACACGATAATCTTAATCTGATTCAATGCAGAACACGATCCCTGCTACGAACTCTTTCCTCAGAATCCTTTGATCATGCCATTTCTTTGTCTTGTCCTTGTATATTCTAGCATTATCGCAGGAACCCAGTTTTCTCCATTCTTCTAGTTCATTGATTGGAAGCAGTCTATATTCCTTTGTTTGAAATCGAAGTTCAACTACTTGATGGCCCTGTGGCTTTGTATTCAGGGTTCGAGAGGGAAGTGACATGGTTTGCTGGCCACCACTCTGTGTGAGGACATAATGGGGTTTGTGTGCCATCTTGTAGCTAGAAAGTGCATTAAATCAGGGTTGGAGAAGATAAATCTTTTCTGCTTGAACTGGTCTTTTCGGGATCCTTTTAATCTCACCATTGGAAATTTACGCGTCTATTAATTAAGAGGGTGATACGGCTAGGCTCATTATATGTTTGAATCTTATCTGCTCTTGAGCTTTGCAAATATTTTGTTGCAAAGTGGCTTCCCAAATCCTTGATGATGATCACCGGTGTTAAGATACGCTCAATGTTCCTTTAGAAACTCCTTCTTTGTGTTAGCGTCAATTTCCTTGAGACCAGAAATTGTTAACCCACCCACTTGGACATAATCAGCACTTAGTGGTATGTATAGTTCCAAATGATGGTGGAAGGTCCCTCAAATCTATTACATGCATCAAAAATTCGCCCCAGTATCCCTTGTAAAGGGCATTTAGTTTATACTGCGATATTTCGATCTTTTGGCATCTATTACATAATTTGACCCGTTCGGCATAGTCTCTAAGATAGTGGAGCTAATAAAATCCAGTTAGGAGTATCTTATGGCCAGATTTTTCTCAGGAAAAATGTCCCCATATGGTATTGTGGCATTCGTCAAAATTTTACCTTTATTCACTCTCGCACACATCTTCTTATAATCATGTCATTTTATTTTAAATAAGCATTAGGTCATCGGATGTAATACCTTCTGTCATTTTGAACTTTCTTTTACGTTGGTAGTGAATTAGGACTACTACTCCAGAAGCCAAGTAATTCACGATATCAGCATACCATGGGAGTTGGAATGAAAATTTAAACAGTTGCTCATCTGGAAAGTTCTCTGTTAATTCTGCCTCCTCCTCTTCTACTTTGTTTTTCTGCAGACTAGTGATCGGTATCATTGTCTGACCCTTCTTATCTTTAATTTGAGATCAAACTCTTGTAGTAACAACACCATATGCTCGATCTTGGTTTGGCTTCCTTTTTCGACCTTCGGATATTTGATTCTTGCATGGTCGATTAATGAGCGATAATATGGGATCGAAATGTATGGCACAGATTTCTGCGGCTCAAAAACTATGGCTAGCATCTCCTTTTCAGTAGTTGAATAGTTTTCTTGGGCTTCATTGAAGGTTCTGCTAGCATAGTATATGGCTCTGAATATCTTCTCTTTTCTTTGCCCCAATACAGCTCCCATTGCGAAATCACTGACATCACACATTATTTCGAAATCCATGATAGGTGCTTGAACTAATCTGATCTTGATTTCTTCAAAGGTCAGCCTATGTGAGTCATCAAAATTAAACCTTGTGTCTTTTCCATCCGCATAATGGTCTTGCTATTTTTGAGAAGCCTTTGATGAATCTCCTATAGAATCCAAAGATGTCCCAAGAAAATTTATCCCTTTTATTATTATGGGCGGTGCAAGAGTCTTGATAATCGAAACCTTTGATTGGTCTACTTCTAGTCCCGTAGCATAAATTTTATGACCAAGAACAATACCTTATGTTACCATGAAATGGCACTTTTCCCAGTTTAATGCTAGTTGTTTGTCCTTGCATCTTTGAAGTAATCGCTTCCAAAAGTTGTTTAGACAATGCTCAAAATCAATCCATATACTAGTGAAGTCATCCATAAAATCTCCATGACCTCCTCAACCAAATCCGAACATGACATCATACACCTCCGTAAGTAGCAGAGGATTGCACAACCTAAATGGCATCCTTCCTCAAGGCAAAGCAGCTATAAGGGCATGTGAATGTGGTTTTCCCGGTCCTCAGTGCAATGGCAATCCGGTTATAGCCTCTAATATCCATCTAGGAAACAAATGAGGGTGTCCCGCTAACCCGTCTAACATCCGATCAACGAAGGGGCAACGAAATGATCCTTCCGGGTTGTTGTGTTCAAATTAATCGATACATACTTCCATCCGCTACCTGCCTTCCTGTTGGAATTAACTCATTTTTTTTTTTCTCTATTTCTAACACAAAGGAACCCACCTTTGGGAACCATGGATCGCTAACCTGGTGACTCCATTCGATTTCATATAAAAACCAAAGATTCAAATCATTCGAGCACTTCCCTTTCCGACTACTTTAATGACCGTTCAATTTTCTTGATGTTCAACAGATGGTTTTGTATTTTCCTCCAATAATATTTTGTGCATGCATATTGAAGGAATCGATACCCTTTAATTCATCTATGGACCAAGCAATCGACTCGACACTCTTCAAAAATTTTCAGCAAATTCTTCTGCTTCTCTCAAAGATCACCGAGTCTGCAGAGATAATCACCGTTTACTTTGGTAGCTCCAAGTATACTTCGATGACTTGGCAACCCTTTAAAACTAGCCCTTCTGAGACTAGTCTTTAATGAAATTCCTTCTTCATTATTTGCTCCATTGTCCATGCCGTTTTGTTTAAGACTCAACACCTTTTCAGAGTGCAACCGATGTAGCGGAAAATCGTGACCACACCTTCAAGATACTGAAATTCATCTCATTTTCATCGATAGAAGTCGAGCATTACAATCATAATAACAATTAGAGCTGCTGAGATAGACATCATCTACTAACTTGTAATCTTCCCTATCTCAATCTAAATTCTTCAAACTTTGGAGCGCATTGAAGTCACCGGGCTTTTCTCCAACCCCGAGATGGTAACTCCTTCTCGTATATCTATTAAAGTGTTCACAAGGTGAATACCTTCCAAAGAGCGTAGGACTCAGAATCTTCTTCAATGTCCGTGATGATAAAGTCGACAGAAAAAAATTTCCACCTTAACAAGCACATCTTCACGACTCCTGTGTTTCGCCATTGTTCTATCCGCCGTTCGAGAGAGCAATGCAGCTGAGTAAGCTTCCCAAACTTAATTTCTCGCAAATGCATAATGACATTAAGTTAATACTGCGACCAGTCACAAAGAGCTTTTCAATTTCCAAATCCTCCAATGGGTGCAAGGAATGGTGAAACTTCCCCGGGTCTTTCATCTTCTCCGTAAATTCTTTCTTTATCAATCGCACCGCAAGTAGCAAATAGATTCACTACTCCTTCCTATGCAAATCTTCTTCGCTTAAAATTTCTTTCTCTCAAGAATTCGCATAGTGGTATCAGTCACCTCCCGTGAATGGCACGCTTTATTCCAACTTCCGGAAAGTTTTCAAAATCTCTTGGCGAATTGCCCTCTATCCTCGACTTTTGCGCCCCTCGCTGGAATGGAACCGCAGCATGTAGTTCCGGGCTTTTTTCTCGCTTCTTCTTCTCTTACCGCGTTCTTCTTTCTTTCTTTCTCCTGACTCAGCATTTTCCAGATCCTTCTCCTTGTTGCTTTCATCTTTCTCTCGACTTTTCCTTCTAATTCTTTCCACTTCTAAGTCGCAAGTAAATGACATAGCTTCCTTCGATTTTTCTTCTCGTGGTCACCGGGAAAGCATCTTTAATTTGATTTCAAGGTTAAGCGCTTGCCCTATTTGCATTTCCAGTTCTTGAGAGAGGCATCGGGTGGTTGTTTGAAAATTTTGAGAATTGGTTTTTAGCTTCCACCGCAAACCTTGTTCATGGAAGTTTAACACTCTTTTTATTTTTCCCCGAATCGCAAAGACTGGTCTTCAAAGGCTCGGGAGTCCTTGACTCGATACTATTTCGCCCTCTCTCCCTGCTGGCCGCTGCTTGAACCTTGGTGGAGCATACTCTAAAAGTTTTGCCTATGTTCAGGACGTGCCAGGTTCCTCCTCCACCATAAGAGAAATTCTCACGGTTCCTTAATGCCGGGGTATAATGGGTCAGTGTGTCAGGGGTTAGCTTGAAATGATATGCCTATGCTCGCTCAAATAGTTAGCTCTCCACGCATGTAGAACCCCTCTTCGCGCCTCAAAGATTATTTACTCTTCCTCTTCCACTGCTTCCTATCTCATTTGGTGTAGTGCATTCTTTATCCAACCGATGCATCAATGCATCCAAATTTCGCCTCCATGGCAAAACATCTTATTCAAATTTCAATCATTCCATTTCTTTAGCTCTACTGCCAAGCCCCGAGGATCTGTAAGGAGGTCTCATGTTGCACCTAGCAAGATCCTCGACGCTGGCCTTGCTTCTTTTCCGCTCTTCTTCTTCCGAATGCTCCGCCACAAGTCAGATTCATATACCTTGAGTATAATTCATGGAGTGGCAGTATGTCCATTTGTGTCTTCAGTCTATCCCGTGCATGGGACATCTCTTAGCGTACTCTCTTGTATCTCTCCTAAGCAGTGTACAGACTCTCATCTTCCCCTTGTTTGAGCAGTACTCTCTTCGTCGTAGTTTGTAATGGAGGAAAGAATCATTGTAAGCTTCCATCGCCTCTTCCCATGTATTAACATATCCATATGGTAGTGAGTCAAACCATGATGCAAAGCTATATCTCTTTAAAGAGAATGGAAACAATCAGAATTTAATAACTTCGGGTCTCATACCATTCTAATTTTAACCCACGCTATTCTAAAACCCACCCTAAGTGTTCGCTGACTTTCGAGGGGTGACCTATGAATCGGGTTCGCTGAATCCATGGTGATCGGGCGCTTGAGCTTTAGCTTATGGCATCGATCGCGATATCACTCGCGAGTACTCCATCTTAGATAATCCGGCTCCGTAAGTCCCCTCCATGCTGTCTCGCTCTCTCGAGGTACTCGTCGCGCGACCCTCGGTCGGGACGCCTCTTTGGCCAATCTTTCATTCGCCATCTCTCATATTTCGCACTTTAACCTTCAAATTTCTCTGCTGTGGGTGTTCTTTTTCGATCTCACAAGGTGGCATCACCAGCCCGCTTCAAAAGTGAATGAACTCGAAATTATAATATACCAGATCAAATGGAGTCAAGTGATACCAAAATTGTATTTAACATGAAAAAAGCTCTACAAATATTTCAAAAGAATTTAAGCAACCATCGCCGTTTAATCATATTTTGCTAATTTTCTATTTTCTTTAATAAATTATGTCCAAACTAGTATTTCGCTTTTTGGTCTGAATATTGATTCACCAAATTCTTTCGATCCCCGACAACGGCACCAAAAACTTGTTCACCTCTTTTTGTGATGGACCAAAATACCTATACAAATTTATAGCGTTCTTACCCAAGGACTATTATCTAATCCCCAATAATAATGCCATGAAACTTGTTTGTTGTGTTCCTATCTATTGTACCGATTAAAAAGCGGCTTCCCAAGAGCAAATCATTTTCTTTCTCGGGTTTTGATCCATGATGTCATATGCAATGTGCCGAACAAGTAGTAAATCGGATTTAAGTCCGTATATCGTTCTACAAAGATCTCAAGAATCTTCAATCAACTACCCCGACTACTCGACTCTATACTATTTGGACTTTGATAGGCAATTGAAATATTCTAGCAAACCTTAAAATAATAAAATTAAGAAAAGTGATTTAATAACAAAATGAATTAAAACCGAAATCTAAAATAACAAATTCGGGATCGGGACGTTATCTTAAAGGGAGCATTGAAAATACCGCTATTGTGAAACACCTCTACGTGACCACTCCGAAACTTTGCTTGAGTGGAACTAATGTATTTAAACCCCGCCCAAGGAATAGGTAGTGTAGTTGGATCTCTCCTTACTAAGATTGTTCATCATCTAATCTTCCCGATTCTTTCGAAGATAAGAGGATTAGATAACTACTTTTAATCTAGTTGCCTTGTTCTGATATTTTTCTTTTCAATACTTCATACTTCGAACATGGATCAAAACATTAGCCCTAAGACATAGGTATAGCATGGGTTTACACTTTACTCGGTTTCCTCTTCCTCAAAATTGGAATAGCTTCATCCTTTCCTCGATTAGATCCTCGCTTAACACGGATTGAACTTACTGTCAATCGAGGTGAACTCTCTACTTTTAAATTGATAAGTCATTCAACCTACCCGATTTCAAGTGAGAAGATCGCATTTATCGACTTACATTCAAAGAGCTCATTAGATTCCATTATCAGTTCGCATACTTTCGAGAAATTGTTCACTACTCTCAGAGCCTTCTCTGTCACTCGTAGGGCCTCCTCGAAATCAGAGAGCATGAAACAATCCTATCAAGCATGACACCGATATTGGGATCAGATACGTAATATCTAACTAGCAAGTAGATTTATAAACCTAAGTTCCTGGGAGTTTATAAATTTCTACGTGAGAGATAAATTCCTAAATAACAGTCTATTCACTGGAAGTCGGGTTTCTAAAATTAATTTATTACACCCTTACAATGACTTTCTGGATCAAGGAGAACCACCGTGAGATCGGATGACCGGAAATCCGACCTGCACCAACTGAATCTGACGATCCAAGCGCACTAAGAAATAGAATTCTCGTGCATTCGCCACTTTAAATACCTAACGTCCAAATCCAAAATTCAAAGAAATAACAATCTAATCTAAAATAACTAGGAAAATAAAGAAAAGAAAATTAAAATACATGAGCCTTAGGCTACCCAGATCTCTCGCTCGGTCGCCAAGAGTCGCTCCTTCAAAGTTGTACCGCTATTTATGTGGTTCCCAAAGTCAGCCCTAACTTGATGTGCCCCGTGGATTTCAGATTAATCCAGCCCATTCGTTGTTAATGTCGCGACCTCGATTCTTGTCGACATCGCTGTCTAAGCATTTGTCGTATAGCTTTTATTTGGTCGCTGACTCTGCCTTTTAGCATCCCTTGGCTCTTCCTATGTTGCGACCTTGATTCTTTGTCGCGACCCCGCCGTCTCAAAGATACGTTTAGCTTTATTCGTCGCATCGCTTGTCTAATCACCATCCATTCTTCCTAAAGAAGGTTCATCTTCTCGTCGCACTTAAAATGACGCCAATCTTAATTCTCGCGTTGTCTCGATACCCACTCTAGGAACAATTTGATTCAAAGGTCGATGTCGCTATCTTTCTAAATGTCGCACTTCGATGTTCGGCCTCTTTGAAAATCTGCATGTCGCGACTTATCTTCCCCCGTGTCACGACCTCCATGTCTACGCTTCTGGCCTTTCACCGTCACACTCGAAATGGTGTCGCGACATCAGCGTCTTCGTTTTCATTAATTTATGGTTGGCTCGACTTCGAGTTTCGCTACACCGCCGTTTCGCCTTCAATTTCCCTTACGGCTCGCGACCGAGTTTTGTGGCTAAACCTCGATGTGATTCTTCATTACCGTCAAGGCGCGCGACATCAGCCCTTCTTCTCGTGGCACCTCTCCCATCATACATCATTCTCAGCCAATGTCATTCCCGCCGCCCACTTTCGCTCCACCGCAATATCCTCTCTTTCTCAATTTCCCGCCGATAGCAGCTGTGAGTTATTTCACATTTCTCAGATATAACTGGCCATTTTTATAGAAATCAATCGAAAAATGGATCAAAATGGATGACTTTTTAAGCTCATCGCGCATCTTATGTCTCCTGAAAATATCTTATGTTCATGACCAAGAAACGTGGTCTTCTCTCGTAAAACATAATAGTCTTACTTCATTATTATTTCCATAATAATGATTGAATTATGGACTATTTAGAATAGTGTTCTATGCCTTATGCTTTACTATCAAGTCACATACTGACATAAAGCCGGAGCTCAACTATTCAAGGATCCGATTTTACTGGTTAAACCACAATTTAAATAACAAGATAAAATGATAAATGCCCCATGTATATAAACATATAATGACAATGTATATGCCAATTTCGCCAGAGCATATCACTACCAGAGAGCACCATCCAAAACAAATTTCTAGGGCTCAAACTCAAGACTAAAACAACCCCAGATGGAAAATGAACCCAGGGGTCTCTACCCTCGGGAGCGAAGATGGAAGCTTTTCGAAGACCCGGAAGCTCGAAACCCACGGCCTCCCGAACTTTCCGCTCAAATCTCCGACGAAAACTCTTGGTTTTGGTGTCCACGCATTGCTCTCGACGAGTACTCCGACTTTAAGTCTTGGCCCGACGCGAGACGACCACCCGAGCTCCGTAGATCTTAGAGAGAAGTCAAAGCTTTCCTACACCCTCTTCTCCTCTCCCCACGCTTGTTGATTTTTTCCGCCAGAATCTTCCTTTCTAAATTTAAAACCCATTTTTTTAACCTTGCCTAACTTAACTTAAGTTGATGAGTGGCTCTTAAAGCGCCACCTGTCATGTGATACTCGCTTGGATCCGTTCCTACCCTGAAATAATTTATTTTCGGTTCCATTTCAAGTTCAATTTATTTTAAATGAACTTAAATTGATTTATTTCATAACTCCCGATATTCTCGTAAAAATCTCGCCCCCGAGTCACTAGGACGCTCTGTTACCTCGAACATGAAAACTGACCGTTCCTAATTCAACGAAATTTTTGCAACTAGGATTTCATGAGACAAATCCAAATCTGAGAAACCGCTCATCATCCGAGATCTAGAAAATTTTCCAAGCTTCCCTGAACCATTTCGGCAATTTTACTGTTTTTGCCATTATTCAGAAAAAATTAAATTTTTCCAGGGTTTTACATAAGAGCTGTCCTCTATTGGTCCATGATAGAGAGTTTTCGATCAATTTGATTGCTTTGCCTTTGCTTTATTTGATTTGATTTCCTTGGGAATGGATCGCTATTCCAAACATCGGGCTATAATTGATCGGGATAAGAAACAAGATCGCGAAATGTTCTAACCTCTATTAAGTAACTCGTACATGGTATTGGATTTGACTTTGGTGTCAATGTAATCTTACAGCAAGCCCAAGATTTTTAGAAAGGCTGTGAAGCCTTTGGCTTTCGTACTTAACTCTAAGAGACAGTAAATCTAGAAAATATTCCAGTGATAAAAGAATTCTCTGATGCGTTTCCCGAGGAATAATCGGGTTTACCACTAGAGAGAGAAGTGGATCCAAGTTATCGGTTCTACCCGACACTCTTATTTCTGTGGTGTTCCACCACATGGCCCCAACTGAATTAAAAGAGTTGAAGACTCAACTTTAGGAATTATTGGACAAGGGATTCGTTCGACCTATGTTTCACCATGGAGGTGCGCCGGATATCATTTGTCAAAAAGAAAGATGGCACTCTTCCGATGTGCATTGACTATCGAAAATAAATAAGGTAACAAAGAAAGAAGTCAAAGATCCGTTGTCGAATAGAAGATCTTTCCATTAGTTGAAAGAAGGCGTTCTTTCTCAAGATGACTGCGATCGATATTATCAACTTTCAGAGAAAGATGTCGATATTCGATAAATAAACCTTGTAACCCGAGATGGCCATTATGAGTTTTTAGTAATGCCATTTGGGTTGACTAATGCACCATCCGTGATTCATGGACTTGATGAATAGTGGTATTCCACCCTATTTGGACTGCTTGTAGTAGTCTTCATAGATGATATTCTGGTGTATTCTAAGGATGCACAAGAACATGAACAGCATTTAAAGATAGTGTTACAGATCCTGAGAGAGAAAAGGTTATTTGCCAAGTTAAGTAAATGTGATTTTTGGCTTAAGGAAGTGTCATTACTAGGCCATATTGTATATGCAGAGGGTATTAGAGTGGACCTTGCAAAGATTGAAGCAATTGTAAGTTGGAAATCACCTCGAAATGTAATAAAGGTGAGAAGTTTCTTGGGTTTAGCTGGGTATTACCGACGGTTGGTAAAAGGATTCTCCGTCATAGTTTCTACACTTACTAAGTTCCTTTGGAAAGGGGTAGTTTGAATTGGGACAGAAAATAAGTTTTGAATGCTAAAGAAAATAATTTATCATGACCACCTGACTCGTCCTACTCCGAGTAGAGAATATGCTGTGTATAGTGATGCTTCAAAGATAGGTTTAAGATGTGTATTGATGCAAGATGGAAAAGTAGTGGCATATGCCTCTAGACAGATGAAACCGCATGAGCAAAATTATCTCGCACATGATCTGGAGTTGGTAGCCATAGTGTTCACTTTGAAAATATGGCGACATTATTTATATGGTGAAAAATGTAGAATCTTTACAGATCATAAGAGTCTTAAGTATCTGTTAACTCGGAAGGAACCAGACTTGAGGCAACGTCGGTGGCTAGAATTGTTCAAGGACTATGATTGCATAATTGATTACCACCCCGGAAAAGCTAATGTGGTGGCAGACACTTTAAGTAGAAGAACAATTTTTGTTTTGTCCTTGAAACACTATGCATGGAGATTTGCATCTGATGGAGCTTTGTTAACTCAATTGAGAGTTGTGCTTGATTTGAAACAAATGATAATAAATGCTCTGAAAGGGATGTTAAGTTACAACAAAGTGTACAATTAGTCAGCAATGGAGACAAGACTGACTATTCTATAAAAGATGATGGAGGTTTGTATTACAAAAGAAGATTGTGTACCAAATGTCCAGGAATTGAAAAAGAAGTCGATGTATGAAAGCCACAATACCGTATTCACCATGCATCTTGGAGGTCATAAGATGTACCGTGATTTAGCTAATACTATTGGGCGGTAGGGATGCAGTGATATAGTAGAGCATGTATCCAACATTTGACTTGTCAAGAAGTAAAATAACATTAGGTACCGTTTTGGCCCTCGTTAAATCCCATTCCAATTCCACAATGGTTGGGATAACATTACTATGGATTCCTGTGGTTCGGTTTTCCCCTTCACCCAAAGAAAACATGATTCAGTTTAGGTAATCGTAGACAAACTCACAAAGTTCCTGCCGCCTTACCAATCTGGCTTTGACTATTCCAAGGATCTAAGTAATGAATCAGGATGTGGAACGAGATAGTTCGGACATAATGGATTCTCGATTAATAGTGTCCGATCACATCCACGTTTACGCCAAGGTTTTGGAAAGAATTATGGGCCGGGCCTAGTACTCGGCTGAATTTAGTACCGCTTCCATCCACAAATGTATGGACAATCGAAAGAGTGACTCAAGTATTGGAAGATATGCTTTGGGGTTGTGTGCTAGATTTTCCTGGAAGTTGGGATAGGTATATTTCCCTTATGGAATTTGCCTATAACAACAGTTATTAGTTAAGTATTTGTATGGCCCCTTATGAAGCCTTGTATGGAAGAAAATGTAGAGCTCCTGTATGTTGGACAGAACTAAATGAGCATAAAGTAATTGGTCCTAACATAGTGAAAGAGATAGAAGAGAAGGTTCGAATCATTCAGCAAAGGTTAAAAGCTGCTAGTGATAGACAAAAGTCATATGTAGATCTGAAAATAAAGGACATAGAGTATGAAGTCGGAGATAAGGTTTTCTTGAAAGTACGCCATGGAGGAAAATACTCCAGTTTTGAAAGAAAGGAAAACTGAGTCCAAGGTTTATCTGACCTTATGAGAATTTAAAAGAATTCTCACCGCGAGTTTATTTGCTCGCTCTCCATCCGGAGTTAGCTAAATTACATAATGTGTTCCATGTGTTAATGCTTCGAAGATACTGTTCTAATGAATCTCACATATTGCTAATACAATATATACAAGTGCAATCAGACTTCACTTTTGATGAAGAGCCAAAAGCTATTCTAGATCGTGAAGTAAAACAACTACGGAACAAAAAAGTGTTCGTAAAGGTGTGTTTTCGGGCAACACGCCAGATGGAAGAATAAACTTGGAACCATAATCGACACGAGAGAATAGTATCCACAACTCTTCAATTCAGGTATAATTTCAAGGACGGAATTTTTTTTAAGGGGGGAGAGTCAGGAATAACCTCGAATTATACCCTAGTAGTTTATTACATGTTTAAGGTATAATATAAGTAAAATTAGCATTTTTTTGGAAATTAAGTGTAAAGTGGGAAAAATGTTAAGATGATAAAAACCAGAATTAATACAAGAGTCAAGGTTAAAATGGTAATTTGTAAAATGGGGACACAAAGGTCATAACACAAGAAGATGGTATGCTATCAGAGGAATTTAGATAACTCAAGTGCAATCGTGGGAGATGGAGGACCAAAATGCAAAGGGCTAATAATATGAGATAAAAAGAGGTATGAGCCAAACAAGGCCTTATAAAAACGGGGGATATGACTAAACTCGGGCCCTGAAACGAGAGGAGTTCTCATTTTAGTAAGCCTGGAAAGCTGTACATTAGTCATGGAGAAGAGCTATTCTCGTGGTTCTCTCCATTTTTTGGAGATCTAGCCTTGTTCAAGTAAGAAGGAAGGAAAAAGAAAAGGTATAAGCTTCAAGAAATCAAGGTATGAAATACTAGTATGGAACCTATATGTATGGAAAGTATGGAAATTTTGTATGAACCTACAAATCCTCTTTCGCCTAAGTCGCTAGAGGGAAAAACTTAATAGAAATGTTGTTGGTTGGTATAAGATGAGTTTTGTGGTTTATTTTGAATTTTTTTTGAGTTGGTTTTGGTTTGGAAGGAAATTTCCTGTGAAAATGGGCAAAACTGGCCATTTATGTTTATGCTCGACACCCTTCGCCTAGGCGAACCCGAAGCCCAATTTTTCCCCTTGCTCGACCTCGCTAAAGGAGGTCAGACGCCTAAAGCGAACCTCGAAAACCTCGTTTTTTGGTTTCTCTCATCCGATAATTTGAAACCAACCAATGGATTAATGAGGATCCTAACAAGTGATATGAAAATGCTCAACCCACACGGCTGATCTCGCTATCAAGCAAACATTGTGTCTTGCCCCTATTTTCTAATCTGATTAAGAATAATATAACGAGCTCGGTAATACATATAATTGTATGCCTGCTTAAGACCAAATAGCGAATGAATAGGCACCTCTGATCAGTGCTACGACACTCCTGCTAGTGCTATGACACTCCTGTTATGTGGGCAAGCACATCTCCTGCTCAAAGGCTACCTACACTGCCATGTTTCCGACACTTCGTTATGGGCGCACACATCTCTATTCAATGCTACGACACTCTTTCTAGTGCTATGACACTTATGTTAATCAAGGTGCACATCTCTATTCAAGCACAACACTCCTCGCTAGTGCTACGACACTTCACACGTAAGGTGCATGTCTTTGTTTAGTACTGTACCGTACCTTCGGTACCTATTGTGTTATGTCCCTCTCATTCATTATTTTTGGTCTATACAGGCAAACATTTATATGACAAGAGAATGAATAATGAACAATAAGAAAGCATAAGTAATCAGTTCAGTTCAGTTATGTATTGTACCTATGAGTACCCTCTGTACAAGATTTTTGTTCTGAACTTCTACGGGAGATATGAAAACCCCATTTAAAAATTATGTTATATGAAAACTCTGTTATACGTAAACTCTGACATATGCATTATGTTATATGTATCCTGTAATTGTGGACCACTTTAAGTGGTCATATCTATTATCTATTTCCCACTAAGCTACAAGCTTAGCACGAGTGTTTCATCCGTGTAGGTACTGAAAAGGACATTTGGGGTATTCCGCATTCGTTAGGGCCAACACAACAATAGGAGTCCACCTGATGTAGGTTTTGATTTTTTTGGTTTTGGAATGTAAATGTAAAAGTTTTTGTAATAGTGGAGTTTGATTATGTACAAGTAAACGAGACTAAAAAATATGTACATGATAATAACACCCACCACCGTGGTCAGACATGCTTTATTTCATTATGAAATTATATATATAAAATGGGCCCACCAATGTCGAAAAATCAGGTAAAGGAGTCCCAATCCCATGCCGTGCGCCCTCTCTTTACCGAGGCGGGGGTAGGGGCATGACATCTTCCCTAAAACCACCCACCTCTCTCAAGCCCATCTATGTCGCATTTACTATTACATATAGGAGCCTCACCATCTCCATTCCCAACTATGATATGTTAGCATGTGATTACGACATCTACGGAAAACAGAGGCTCATAAGCTTTGGGAACCATAAGTGGCCATGCAATCAATGTCAAGAGCCAATAAATATGCGGGTTGTCGAATATTAACACACCCAAAATAACGCGTATGTGGAGGCTGGGTCATATATCTACATGCTAGCAATCAAGCATCCAATGCTATCAAAATTTCAATATTCATTACTTCCATGTCTATCGCTTTTGGTTTCACATTTGTATGAAAATGTGTTGAATATAAGGTGAGTTGTATAATCCCGTCTAACTCCATTCCAATCATATTGAACAACTACACCATATCAAATTTCAAAGCAAGCTCATGCAACATTTCCCATTTCACACAAATGTTAGTCACTTCCATGTTAAGAAATAGGAAAAAGAATTTGGTAGGAAAAGAAAACAAGTAAAAGCCTTACCCTTTAGACACTAGCAATTCTTTTTTACAAAAGATCAAGCCATTGAATAGAGACACTAGCAATTCCTTTTTACCAAAAATCAAGCCATTGAATAATTCTGTGATAAATCCTAGCCACAATCCATTAAGCACTCTATCTATCTCTTTCATTTGTATTTTACATTGTCGATTCTGCAATATAGTAAAATTTTTTTAATTAGAATATACATAATATACAAATTAAGATAAAGATGTAAGATACAAATAAAAAAACTCACACCATCGCTGAGATGCATGATAGAATGTCTACAAAAGGCAACAAAATCATCTATATTATTTCCATAAGGTCATTTGTCGTAGTCCAATATGGTTGTGAATTTCTAATCCATTGGACTAGCAATCCAACAACACTTAGACGTACATCCTCGAAGACCATTCTATAGCATATTTATACAAACCAGATAAACGCCCATGCTCTATATAAACTTAGCCTGAGAAGATGTCGCATGTTTGAACTTAAAAATTGATACCGATCAACATAAGCCTGCACTCTCTTTGAAAATAAAAATAAATGAATAAACACATAAATTACTAAAATCAAGCTGCCTTCAACATTACTAGAAGGTTTGCTCAACAACGCAAACATTGAGTTTAAGCTCATCATCTTTGAGAATTGAGTTGTATTCACTGCTGGATAATCGATCAGAATTTTAGATATCATATACTTAGCACGCTCATAGTCTTTTGATGCAGTCCCCCTAGGTGCAAAGTTAAAATTTTGCCTCTGCAGTTTCCTTTTGAATCAGTCAATACTGCTATGGATGAGAGCTTAAAAGCCCCGTGACATCTATTTGAGGAACAAAGGAAATTCATTCCCCTGTAAGCATCTCTGTTAAAGTAAAAAATTTAGACTCATTAATTCTTAAACATATAAAACCAATAGAAATCATCAATTACAACTTAACATAAATATGCTTTTTTTATGAATAAACAGACTAAATATATTAACCACACAAAGAATACACCAAAAGTATACTGGAAGTATAATAAGAAGGACCAGTGAAAAACAAAAAGAAAACAAAAGGCAAAAGGAATACCCACCAACCTAAAAAATCATCTATACCCCATCCAAGTTAAAAAAAAAATTCTAGTAAAGACTTGTTCCTATCCCTACTGTACACATTGGAATAAAACCATAAATTACAAATGATAACATAAATATACGACTCACTTACCTTAATATTTGCAAAAAAATTGGCTTTGTATGAGTCATCACACGTAACAGAACCATCTCACTTCATCCATTTTTCAAAATCTAGATGATCCTCGTACACAAAGCAATTTACGCTTGGACCTTGACCATTTTGATGAACAAACTTATCCAAGCACTGAAGAACATACAATGCATCTGCTTCCTTATAAATACTGAATGAAATCTCGTTGTGATTCAACATCCATTTGTTTGGTTTTGATATAATACGGTTTCATGTTTTTGGCTATTATTCGACGCCTTATAGAGTTGGTAAATGGCCAGTCTGATTCGCCACGGCCAAAAACAAGTCGGGCTAATTTAGCTAATTTCTATTCTGTTAGTTTTGACCGTACCCCATGCGGGTTGTGATTCAAACCTTAAAATGTCGAAATTTTTAATTTTACAAATTCATCATTATTCAAATAAAAATAAATAATATATAAATTTATATTAATAATTAATATATAAAATGATTGAGTCTCAACAATATAATAGTAGTAAACAAACTAAAATAAATAAATAATACTAGAGCATTGTTATAACCAAATTACCAAACTAACTAGCTAAATAATACCAAAACAATAAAGGTACAATTTAACAACATATTGAAGGAACAAACAACTTCCAAAATATCAAATGAAATCTCATATGCCTCTAATCTTTCATTATATATACACAACATGTGATTCCACATTAAAAAGATGTACATCCTCAATGGTGGCTGAGTTATCATCATCTATTAATTAAAATTTTAGAATGTTAATAACATAAATTTCATTTATATTTGGAATAAAATTTTTTTTTCCAAAAATGCATCTCAATCGTATAATAATTAAATGTCCTATTTGTTTGAAAATCTATCTTGCTAGAAAATATAATTATATTAAGAAAGAAATAAGTGTATAATTTTTGTTAATTATTTTAAAAATAAAAATATTTTGTTATTAACACTAGTTTAAATAATAAAATTATTTAAAATATACTGATAATTTAGTTATTAAATTTAATTTAATTTATAAACCAATACAACTTAATTTTTAAGAAAAAAAAACATATATGATTGAATAAAATTTAAAGGATAAATAAAAAATGAAATTGTAAATATTTAAAATAGTATTAATGAGATAAATAAAATATATTCAATATTATAACTCGTAATTTATTTAATTCAAATGCACTTTTAATTCTTTTCATACAAGATTTTAAAATATTAAATTAGCATATAAATTATATTAAAAGATAGATTTAAAAAAATTGAAAATAAAATAGTTAAAACTATTAAAGTTTAATATATGAATCATATATTATAATAATAATTATTTTTAAAACCACTATGCTAAAAAAACAGATAGCCAAAATATCGAATTTTATAGATTAATCATTGAAAATCTCAATTACTAAGCTAGTTAGTTAAAAAAATTAAATAAAGATTTTGAGCCAATTGGGCTAACTCAGGTCAAACCCACATAGACCACAAAACCAAAACGGAAGGGCCAAGTTGACCCAGCTTTATTCGGGTCTTAAATTCCATAACCCATCCTCCGTACTGAAATAAAGTGGTCGCCCATCTAAGCAAACCCATATTGCCGCCTCAATTTCTATCGTCAAGAGCCTTTGAAATACACCAAGAGAATCTAATAGAGGTTCAAGATTCTGATACACACATGCCCTGGAGCTTAGTGTGTCTGGTAAATTACTTCAAAACCTTCTCAAAAACAAAAAGGGCGACTAAGAAATATAAATTAAAAATATTCATAATAACAAGACACCTCCAAGATATCAACAAAGCAAATATAAGAGTAAAATCTTTTCAATTTTATAAGGATCAAGCTTATTCAGCTTTCAAAAGAGGAAGTGGAATCGTCTCTCCCTTGAATAGAGGGCTTTATTTTCTAAGAAAGCTTGGACCTCTCCACAAACCTAATATTATCTTTTCTTCTTCTTATTCTTTTTTTGGTAGAAAGAAACCATGAATTAAAGTGTCTACACATTTGATTAAAAGAACTAGGAACATAATATTTTAAGTCATCCTTCATAACCAACAACACTTTTTTTTTTTAATAAGTAAATGAAAGTATATTACAAAAGGCACTGAAATAGTGACTTTGTCATCACCAGAAAAGCAATCATCCCCTTAAAACTGAACAAGACTCGATTAGGATGTACAAAAAACAATCCCTACCAATCAATAGACTCAACTATAATTGAAGGACCATCCAATACAAACAATTAAGACTTTGACCAAAGAACAAAAACAAAAGAAGTCTTCAACCTTTGTATAGGCAACATCTCAACCTCTATATAGAGTTTCAAGTTTCAGGTTCGTGGTTTAGGGTTTTAGGGGTTAGAGTTTTAAGGGTTAAGGTTCTAGGGTTTAGGGGTTTGGGTTTAAAGGTTGGGGGTTTAAGGGTTTAGGGTGTTATGGTTTGGAAGGTTAAGGTTTAGGGATTTAGGGTTTATAAAGATCATAGTACGTACATTCTAATCAAGACTTTATCTAATACTTGATTTTTGTTACATAATAACACCTCCAATCAATCCAAGTTGAACAATTATACAATCTTAGTTTAGGAGGGGCTGTGAAGAGATAACAAACTCTGTTGTCTTGGTTGGTGACCATTGACGTTTATTATCTAGTTACATAACATTGTTGAGCTGGTTAAACATGGATAGAAGTTATTTATGTGATAAGGCTATTTAAACTGTAAAGCTCTTCTTTCAGAGTCAATAAGAATACTATTTTCATCAATTTTGACATATATACATATATGTGTGTGTGATGGCAAGGAAAATTTTCACATCATAGAATGCCGTGTGCTATTCAGCCTCAGCCTCTTAGAAGAAGAACAACAACACTTCCTCTGCTTCCTTGCAATGATCTTTCGGTCCACCGTATTCATCGCGACGTGCATTACTGCTCCTCAGATAAACAGAGAAATAAATGTCTATTAGAAATACTTAAAAGCCCAACATAGATACATAATATCTTTAAATGATATGACCATGCTGCATACAAATGAATAAATAGAATTATGAATTGGCA
The DNA here is from genome assembly GCA_016808115.1 of Tetrastigma voinierianum. Classification (NCBI taxonomy): domain Eukaryota; kingdom Viridiplantae; phylum Streptophyta; class Magnoliopsida; order Vitales; family Vitaceae; genus Tetrastigma; species Tetrastigma voinierianum. The sequence continues at coordinate 40,897 of JAEQBH010001731.1, read as the reverse complement.
ACAAGAAAAAGGACACCAAAAGATGCTAAATACAAATATGAAAATGAAAATGCAAGCAACAAAAACCAATACAACAACTTAGCTATATCTTAAAGATTTATGAATAGAAAAATCAGTAATGCATAAGTTTTTTATAAGCAAGATAAATATATTTAAAAAAGAGCCACAAATAGTCGACTTCAAGGAGTACAAAATCAAACCCAACTATGAAAAGCCCAAAGAACGACAAAACTATAACAAAAACAACCCTAAGGATTAAGACAAGCAAATTTCGTCAAAATCCAGCGTAAAGAACAATTTTAAAACACACTACCCAACCCTCAAAACCCAAAGGAAGTTGTACACCACCCAACCAGTCAATGAACCTAACGAAAGTTGAAGTAGCACAATCTTATTCTCCTACCATATAAGATACATGAAGGAGCTCTTCAAATTTTGAATGGATAACACCTCATCTTCAAAGGCAATTCTATTCCTTGCCTTCCAAAAACCATCCAAAATAGACAAATAAACTCAGCCTTCCACACCTCCTTCATCTTCTTACCCACAAAAGACGCCTTCCATCCTTCCAACAGTTGCCTAACTGAAGTAGGAAAAGCCCAAGCTACACCAAAGAAAGAAAAGAAGAACTCCCATAACACAATGGAGCAATAAATAATCTATGAATTCTTTATTTGTTTGGCCCAAAAAGCCATTGTTCACTAGGTATCTCCCTCTCTTTTAAAGCCATTATTGGGTTTAAACTTTTTTCCCACCCTTCTTAGCAAGCAAAGAAACAAGCTCTAGGCTACACCTTGGATCTTTAAGTGATATTTGTGGGAAAAGAGGAGGATCTGGTTGCAAAACACCTTATCCTCTAACTCAGTTGCACTTTTTTCTATCTTAGATACAATAAGAAGCTATCCACAAAAGAATAACGAGTGTTTGGATAATTGAATTGCATGTAAAATAGATTACAAATATAACAAAATCAATTTCTCCCATCAAATAATTTGAATCTTTTTTAGAGTGAGATAGTTTGAGTTAGGTTTACCAATTCCTTTAGTACTACTAAACTACAAAAGGGATAATCCATAAGCAGCAATTCTCATATGAAAGAAGGGAAAAAAGTTCTAACAGAGTCAGTTTGGTGCCTTTGACAAATAAAAGTCACAACTCACTCATTTGAAGCACCACAATAAAGCCCTTGTAAACATAATAAAATGTAAGTGGGACTTCACCACTCAAAAAGGGTAAATAGTTTCTAAATCAGCCATTGCAATAACCTTATGTACACACTTACTTCAATGATATGAGAAAAAACTTCATTGGGAAATTATGGATGCTCCCATAAGTGAAGTTTCACCCCTCAACCCACAATCGAGCCAACGTGATAAAATGAAAACCTCATCTAGTCCAAAAGTCATATACCCTCACCCAATTATAGAAAGCAAACCACTTCTTCAGTCCTCACAGAGATTCATTCTCGTGTTAATACAAATAATGAAGAAAAAAGGGGAGAGAATTCCAACATAAATCCAATCCTATAGCTCACTACAAGGGTTCTCATATAAAGCAAATGAGATTGATGATTCATTTTTCACACGTAGTAAAATTCATTTTACTTCTAAATTGTTTAGACCCATCACGACAAACTGACGACATGAAAAACGAAACATAGAGCCAACTGATTCCAATCCTTGTGCTCAACTCCTTCATAAAAAAACAAATTCAGAACTGACTTGAACTAAATATACAAACAATCAAGTAAAAACCCAACAACCCAACCAAGGAAAACCAACCAAAAAACACAAACACCCAATCACAAAGAGACAACAATAATTCAATACACGCCAAAACATAGCCTAAACGATAAATAGCAAAATTCTGATACCATACAACCTAACACGGCTTTGTGTTTGCGTTGAGTATAATTGTGTTTGAGTCATATTCGTGTTGACCCGCCTAACATGTTTAATAAATGGGTCATATTCGTGTTGACCTGCTTAGCAAGAATTTGACCCGAATTGACCCGTTTAATTATTATATTAATTAATTAACCTATTTAATAGGTTATTTGTGTTAAATATAGATGTTAACTATAATTCATATTATTTTAAATAATAAAATTAATAAACATGTTAAATTTAATAAGTTATTTGTGTTAAACATAGATGATTAATTATAATTCTTATTATTTTAAATAATCAAATTAAATTGGTCATATTCATGTTGACTGCTTAAATACTAATAATAATAGTCATGATGAGTCTAAAATCACCTGGCCTAAGCCCATTTTTCATGTGTATTTTATGGCTTATAGTCTAATTTTAATGTCAAATTATAGAGTATTCACCCAAATTTATGTTTTGCATGAATTTATAGAAAAGTAAGAAAGCACAATATGTTATAATTATAAATCGTCGAGAGATTAGAATATCAAGGGAACCGTAGCTACAACGTGAACAATAAATTTTTATGTCTAAATGTGCGATCAGGCTGAATTAAATCCGTAAAGAAAACTCGTCAGTGATTGCAGAAGTTTTCGTCGATAGACACAACATAAGATCAGAGGTGGTCCCCATCGCGACAAAGACATTCTTGTCACGACAAAAGTTGAAAGCAAGTATACTAAGAATGTCATGACATAATGAAGAACTAAGGCAAAATCTCCGTCAGAGGGGTATGCCTTTCATCGCTTATACTGTTGCAGAGTAAGAGATTGTCATAAAGACAACCTCCGCCAAGGAGAAACATGCAGTTCTAAGACAAGTTAGTTGCGACAAATGAGTTTATGTTGCAACAAACTTCTCAGCATGAGGCAAGCTAAAGGCTGAGAACTCTATCGCGACATATAAATTTTATGTTGAGAAAAAGAACAAATGCTGAAGGCTGAGAACTCTGTCGCGACATACTTTTTCTATGTTGTGACAGAATCTCAAGAGACCAATAGTAAACTTTGTCGCGATATAGTTTTTCTTTATTGCGACAGAATCTCAGGAGACCTGTAGCTTGAACGCTGAGAACTATGTCGCAACATAGAAATTTTATGTCGCGACAAAGAACAAAATGGAGAGAGAGATTTGCGGTCACTACATAAACCAATATGTGCGTACAAAGAATGCCCAAATGCTATATTGCGACACTACGACAACAGAGCCTACGACAAAAGAAGACGCCAAGCAGGTCGCGACATTAGAGAAATTTATGTCGCGATATTATTAGAACAATGTCACGACAAAAGCAACAAAATGGGCCTGCATAGTGACTACGTCATCAGCCCCGATTTTCGCCCAAGATCATTAATAAGCCTATAAATAATGCAATTAGCACCAGAAAGGGAGATCGAGAAGGCGATACGACCGAGCTAGCTAAGGAGCTACCATTTTAGGAACAGTAGCATTATAATAGCGTTTTTCTTATTTTTCTTCTTGTAATTTATTTTATTTTCCTTTTCTTAGAACTGAATAAGATAATGAGCTAAAATCTCAAGCTTTAGATCAATAAATATTTAGTTCCCTTTATGTATGAACTTCAAGGATTTTCTGGGATTATTTTTGGAATTTATTTTTGGAATCCCCTTCTCTTCAGTTTGTTTACAGCTTCAATGAATTTATCCGATCAATCTAATGGCCGTTGTTCAGGGACCACATATGGAAGGTTAAGCTTATCACAGAGTGGGTTAGGTATTTGGTCACGTTTTTTGCAAGATTAAATGATTGTTTATGGGCTTGAAAACTAAATTGATGTAATCGTATTGTTCATGTAATTAAATTGCTCTAATATTAGTACAAAATTAACAAAAAGGTATCTTCGCTCGATTTGCGGAGTTCCTTGAAAGGATTAATGCAGATGAGAATCTCAAAGTATGGAGCGCTTATCAGCATGTTAGACTAATATTATGGAACTAATGAAGTCTAATAGATCACTAATTTACTCATGGTGTAAGGATTAGTTGAATGATGTATCGGTTTAATTGATTAGAGGTTTCTTCTCTTTCTGATGAAATGATCTTGATCCCATGTTAGTAGAGATCTAATCAAGGAGATGGGGAGAGTTTCGATCATATTCGGAAGGATGAGATACCCATTAGGATCGAGGAGGCTTCATGCTCTCGTCTATGGGGGCAAACATATCAGCTTCTAAGTGAAATGGTTGTGAAGTATGGAAAAGAAAAACAACTAGATTCATGTAGGGTCGGAATTTTGCAACTAATTAGACCCATTGTCCTGAAAAGGAAATGGTCATCTAATTTGTGAAATGTATAGTGTATGGAGAAATCCAAGCTATACTACTTTGCTCTTGAACAAGTTCAAGATTCAAACCCATAACAAATATATGTTTTAAAGAACATGCTAGAGATTTATGATCAAAGCACTGATCCCATTCCCAATGTTTTGATTACATCTCAACAATTTTGTTATTTCAGTCTATTATTGCTGATTTTTCTTATATTAATTTTAGCTTTTGTTATTTCGCCGCATTTTCGCTTTGCTTTTAATTTTCATCTTTTAGAAATTGAAGTTCAAACAGTGATGACCTTAAGTACAGGTAGTTTGATCTATAGATTTTCTATCGATCCTCTGCGGTACTAACATCCCACTTAAAGGTCCATTTTATTACTTGTACGACCTGTGCACTTGTAGAGATTTATCTTTTTAGACCAACCCAAAAAGGTTTATTGGTCTATCGAGGAAAATTAATAACAAGTTTTTCATGGGCCGTTGTCGGGATCAAAGCAAAGAGGAACTGCTAATTAACATTGTATTTTAATTTTTGTTTATTTAAATTTTGTTCAATTTTTCTATGTTTATGTTTTTCTTTTTAAAATTTTTTATTTGTGAAGAAGGTGTTGTGCAACAATGAATAATCTATCAGTAGATGAGCCGCTCATCCTCACTTCTGGAGAAGAAGACGATAGCCTCATCGCTCAACCTCATTGATCAAGAAAGAGCACCGACCGTTAACCATTATGGAGGTTAAGGAAACTCAAGTTACAATTATAAGGAACAAGTCCAGGTAGTTTTTAAAGAGGATAACCGCATCGAGGAAGAGCTATCAATGGAAAATAGGCAAGTCAAGAGCATCATCCACTCGATCATAAAGGAAAATGTTTTAAGTCAGATTTACAAAATTCAGCTCTATAGATTGTGTGGATCAGGCATGGAAGGAGCAACAAGTGTCGTTTATAGGAACACCTTCGACTACCACAAGTCAAGCTTGGATAAATATAAAACATGGGGAAATGACCTTACTAGTAGGTAAGGAAAGAATGAAGTTCAACCTCAACCAGAGCATACAACTTTCGGATGAGGAGAAAATGACGTGCATGCGGATAGAGAGTTCATTGGGTTAAGCATTTTGAGAAGCAGCATTTTAACTCTTCAAGAGACACTCTGAAGGATTTGTACAAAATACCAACTCTTTCCCCATCGAAGAGTTGGGTTTGGAGCCCATATTGACTATTCCTGAGATGGAGGAGTCATTCTTATGAAGCTGATGAGGATGGAGAAGCAAAGAGGGGCACAAAAGATGAATGACCAAAGCAATGAGCTAGTACTCTTTCCAATGAGTCTAGTCACTCTAAAACGGAGCAGCTCTAGAGGCACCCTAAGCAAAATAAGGAATTTTATCCATTTAGTTTAGATTATTTTCGCTAAGTTAGTTAAGAATTTTGGAATTTTTTTATTCTCTATGTTTCTATTTATTTTTCAGTATCGTTCGAATTTTTGAAGAGTTCATCAAAATTAAACTCCAACCCAAACTCAATGAGCAGAAGTGATTATCCAAGGAAGTTTTATGTTCTTAATTTACATATTTCAGGATGATGCATGCTCTAAGTTTGGGGGAGTCAATTTTTTTCAGTTTTCAAATTGGTTCATCAATTTTAATACCTGGTTTTTAGAGTTTTTAGTGTTTCTCCTTTAATAAAGAAAATATTGGTTGATGAAGTGGCAAAATGAGCTTTAAGGGATTAGGAAGTTGTGATGTCAATGACAAATAGGCTGAAATTCTAGAATCTTGAAGACTGAATTTACTGATTAAGCTGATTATTCTAGTTTGCTTAAATAGTACAGTTCTAGATGACTGAAAATCATTCACATTGGTCACTAGTACCTTGAAAATTTGATTATGCTTAGGTTAGGAACACCTTATTGGATTCATCATAAATCAACTTAAAAGGGTCCTAGAACTTCATATTATTCAAGGCAAATCCCACGCGATCACAAACTAACTGGAATTACTGGGCCATCCTCACGCTGAGCTTTCAAGCCTACCTTAAATATGTATACATATGTATATGCATATACCTTAGTACCAGGGTTTAAGCCTAATGCCACTTCATCATGAGCCATAAGAAAACTCCATATTATACCTGGAAATTTGATCCTTCAAGACATAATCCTATGTTTTCCCAAACTGCAGATGAATGCGCAAATTGATCAAGAGAGGACAAGTTCGGGGAAAGAGTTGTTTTTTTTTTTGTATGAGAAGAATTTGGGGTGATATGAAAAGATGAATAATCTGAGAAAAGAAATACTAAAAGAGGCACAACAGAAAAAGTCTGAGAAGCCAAAAAAAAAGGTGCAAGACTGAAAGTTTCAAGGTGGAATGAGTTTTCCTCAGAATTTTCCCTCCCTGAAAGTAATTGGTCCTTAGAGGTACTACACACCCAAGACCCTAGTCGCAACCGGGTGGCTGGAGTTGTTGACACAGCTTGTAGTAGCTGGTGGCAGGAAAAGCTTATTAGGCGCAAAACATCAGACCATTCCAAAACCTTGACAATATAAAAGAAAAGAGCTTCTAGAGGTGAAGTGAAAATAAGCAGTGGAAAAAAAGTCACAGAGGAGAAAATGCAGAAAAAGATTCACCCCTAACAAGGTTCAGGGTGCCAAAGGTCGCTTTTGTAACACCCTAAAAATACCCTAACAGTTTTATAACATGTTTAGAGTATAAAATAAGTTTTTAGGAATTTATATTGTTAAAGAACAAAAAAATGATAAAACCCGAAAATTATACAAGAATTAAGGTTAAAATGGTAAAATGTCAAAATGAGGACCTAAGGGTCATAAATGAGAAGTGTATATGCCAAAATGGGTAAGGTGTAATAAGTGGAATAGCAAATGAAAGAGAAAAGAATGATTAAAATGCAAAAATGAGAAATGAGGAAATAATGTGCTAGCCAAACAAGGCCTGCTTTGTTTTTGAAAGTTAAGACCAAAATCGGGTCTTTGAATAACATTCATTTGGGCATATCTTCACTACTGAGAACTAGGCACGGTTGGAGAGAGTGAGAGAGGAGACTGTCAAGCTTTGTGCTCTCAAGGATTTGAGCCAAACAGTATGAAGGAAGAATACAAAGAAAGAGATTAGCAGATGAATCAACCCCAACTTCTAATGTTGTGGTTCGGTTTTGATGAAACCCCAAATCTAGTAGAAGTGTTTAAATGGTTGTAGATCAGTTTGGGGTTGTTTTGGGTTAAGTTTCAAAGTGCTTTGCTAGGGATTGGTTTGAAAGAATTTTGTATAAAGGAAAATGTCGGGGTTTTAGGAAGATGTCACAAAATTTTCCAAAATCCATGTTTTGTTCGCCATAATCAAGGCCATCACTATCCAAATTGAGTGATTCAAATTTCTGGGTAAACTATACTCCTAGGAGAAAAAATATCCTTGAACAAAGTGTATTCAAATTGATCTCCACTGACCTTAAATTCAGCGGCTCATCAGAAAATTCGGTTTAGCTCTGCGCTACTGGTATTTTGAACATTTTTGGTATTTAGGTCATAAGTTGAGTTTCACTCATCCAAATTGAGTGGATTTAAATTCTTGGGAAACTACAATTCTAGAGAAAAATCCCTTTGAAATATGGTATTCAAATTCGACTCCATCGACCTTAAATTCATCAAAGCGAGGCCTGTTTTCGGGAAAATTTGGTTCGGGCTTTGGTACAAAGGTTGGTGTTTTGGAATAGCTTGGTATTTAGGCTATAAGTTGAGTTTCTGAATTCATCCAAATTGAGTGATTCTAAATTCGGGGTAAAACTAGACTTCTATAGGAGAACAAATCTCCTCTCAAATAAGTGTATCTAGACTTTAATCTCATTGTAATCTTAAATTATCAGCGAAGCTCTATTTTCATGCAAATTCTGGTTCTATTTTGAAAATAGAGTAGTCCTGGTTGTTTTGTACATATCTTGAGTTTTGGTGCTCCGAATTAGATGATTCCAATTTCTAAATAAAATAGATTTATAAGGGAACAATGGACTGAGTGAAGCTGGTGTAAAATATGGCTCATTTATTCCCAAAATATTTTACTTGAAGGAAGTTTGGTAGAAAACAACCCTAACTAGAAACCTAAATAAGCCAACTAATATTGTTCTCTAATTGTGATGGATTAGGGGTTGGTGATGAGGAAGTCTAACCTAAGAACGGGATTCCGAGGATAGAATCTATGGTTTACAACCTTTTCGAAGCCTTGGTTTCTCCATACCTCCTCGCTCTTATTTCAAGTTTCAGGATTATCGTTGAAATGATTTTCTAAGAAAATTGTATATTTGATTTGTTTAAGCGTATGTGTGGAGAATTGATTTCAAATGCATTGCCATAAAAACTGCATGAGCATGAAAATGTATCGTTTTGGGTATAAAATGTATATACAATATTATAAATTACTATGACCGGCTTTAATGCCCTTATTAGAATGTTATCCACAGTATTCGAGTTAAGGATATCGGTATACCAATAAGGGTCAAACTAGTAGTATTGTGAACGAAATGACATATTGTGGCATACCGGGAGCGCGTGAGCTCCAGTTGAGATGAAAGATCTGTGAGGCTAACACAATGATTTTTTTTGATAATCACGCCCAAATGAGACCGCACGTGTTATAAAATGTTTTATACCGGTCAGAGCCCAAATGGGATCCGTGCTTGATGATTTTCGCGATCCTATGCAATCAAGTTTGTTAAATCTTGCGATATAAAATGAGGTTAAATGTAAATGAAGATTTGAGTTTCTAATGCATCGTGATATGAGATGTATATCGTAAAGTGATTAAACGATTTGTAAATGAAAGTATGTGAAATAAGCACATATATATAATGCACATTCCATGGACTATTGAAATTGTGCCAAAACACTGTTTCAGAAAAGCTGCATATTTGTGATTAATTGAAATGGAGAGAGAATCACATAGAACCACTACATAAAAAATGTTAGCAATACTTATCATCGCGTAGGGTACCGAAAGTGACTAGGGACAAGTGCAAAGACCGCAGATAGTTCATGTAGGGGCCATCCCTTAATCGTGGCGGAGAGTAATAAACGCTCCGTCTCATGCATACATTTCATCCCATGACTTTATTTGATTCTTTTTGTAATGAAACCAAAAATGTATAATTTTCATGAGAATAACACATATATTTTGATTTTATTAAATGTAGATGAACTCCCATAATGTTTTGTAAATGATAATGTTGGAAGGGCATACATGTCATATTAAATGAAAGTGTTAATTGACAAAACGGTGGTCTCTTCTAACCGGTGATTATGCGGGCATTTATTTTTACAAGATTCGAAATGTATATATAGTAAAACCGTCTACGTCTTCCAGATTCAGCCTGGCTCCTCCCAAGTGGTCGTATGGCGCTATTTGGGGTGGTATCAGAGCGCTCAGGTTTAGCGCTCTATAAAATAATTTTGAAATTGTTTGTGACATGAATTTGCATTTGGCTATAATGGATTACGGACTGGATACGATCTTGTCGGTCTTACTCATGTTAAGCATGGATAGTTTAGGCCATCATAAAGTCTTCAAAGTGACTCGGGAAGCTTCAACAAATTTAGTGTGGATAGGCAAACGTCCCATGACCCATCGATACATGAGCAAGGTCAAGCAACAGGAGGTACTATCGATATCCTCCAGCAAATAGCTCAAGCACTACAAAGAGCAGTGCAACCAGTTATAGTTGCTCCTCAGTGATCAGCCATAGAGAATGGCAAGATACCGACCCATAGATTTTCATGGAAAGAAGGATGATGAGCCTTCCATGGTGGAAAATTAGCTCGAAAGAACTGAGAGAATGCTTCGACAAATGCACTGCACACCAGAGGAAAATTTAGAGTGTGCAATCTCACGCTTCAAGATGATCGTTACCGCGATAAGGTCCATGATTATAACCACACCACCTAAAGTATTACATGGAAGTTTTTCATAGCATCAGAAGGAATATGTGGTCGGATACCAGTAATAAGGAGAAGATAGTTCCATAATTTGAAGCAAAGGTAGATGAGTGTAACAAAGTATCAGAGGGAATTCACCCGATTGAGCAAGTATGCTACAGAGATACTAGTTACTAAGGAGGAGAAGTGCCGTAAGTTTGAGGATGACCTCAATGACTATATTCGGGCCAATGTCATAGGATTCGACTATGATGCTTCTCTAAGATTGTGACATGTGCGTTGAATGTTGAAAGGGTAAAGAAAAAAAGAGTATGATAGAAAAGAAAGAAGACAAGATAAGAAAAACCCCGGCTACCAAGTTCTTATCAAGATCGTATCATAGAAATTCTGTAGGACCATAAGGTTCTAATTAGCTCACAGCTCTCAAGGACTAGCCTTTACTAATCGTAGCAAGACTAATCTATCCGGGCACCACGCTGCTAGTGCACCAGAGGTTCACGAGAGGACCAACTCCTCCTTATTGCACACATTGTGGAAGGAAACATAAAGCGAGAGGTTGAGATCGACAGTGCTTGTTTGGTTTCAGGGATCCATCGAGCACAAAGTGAAAGATTGTCTTAGAGCTTGTTCTTCATAGCACCCCTGGACAAGTACTCGCTTTGAAAGACGTAAGAGCAACAAGGACAACATGGTATTGTATCACCGAGCGCTACCGGTAGACAAGCTACATTGCACTACAGGCGTATGTGGATGCTCGTTCACCTGTGCATGCATGCAATCAAGGTAGTCAAGATAAAGATGCCCCGGATGTGATAGTTGGTAATTTCTATATCTTTGAGACTATTGTACATGCGTTGATAGATCTAGACAACCATTCCATGTTTGTACTTCCATTCCGAAGCCTGGGTCAAGCATCAAAAGTCAAAACTGGCATACATTCAGTGACAAACTGGCTAGTGGCATGTTGTCATCAGGAATGTAGTCTACAGAGATTGTCCCATCGTATCACGGTGAGCTATGAGTTTCCAAGAGACTTAATCGAGTTATCACTCAGAGAATTTGACGTGATATTAGGGATGGATTGGTTGTCCCGACACCAAGTGGTAGTTGGATTGTAGAATGAAACGAGTGACCTTAAGGACACCGAAAGGGCGAGGAAGGACTTTATCTACGAGTCGAACCACCTCTCTAATGTGATATCCGCTGCCACTGCTATAACGATGGTTCGGAAAGGGTGTGAAGCCTACTTGGCATATGTGATTAATACGAAAAAGGCGGAGCATAGTTTATCAGACATCCCTATAGTTTGTGATTATCCGGACGTGTTTTCAGGCTGAATTGCCAGATCGCTTCTTACAACGAGAGATTGAGTTCGTGAATCGACGCGAAACCCAGTGCCAATTCCCAAGATCCATTACAATCAGATAGAATGGCTCCTGTGGAGTTAAAAGAGTTGAAGCTCCAATTGCAAGAATTATTAGAGAAGGGATTTATCTGTCCGAGTGTATCACCATGGGAGCTCCAATGCTCTTTGTTAAGAAGAAAGATGGTACACTTTGCCAGTGTTACTATAGCAATTGAACATGATGACAAAGGAAGGAATTAAGTAATTCGAAGTACTCAGAATTGATGACTTGTTCAACCAATTGAAAGGTGCGAGTGTCTTTTCAAAGATTCGTCCTACGATTTGGGTATCATCAATTAAGGATTAAGGATGCGAATGTGCATAAGACGGCGTTTAGAACGCGGTATGGACATTATGAGTTCCTTGTAATGCCATTTGGATTAACAAATGCACCAACGACTTTCATGGACTTAATGAATCATGTTTTCTGATCGTATGTAGATCGGTTTGTCATGGTGTTTATAGATGACATCCTCGTGTATTCAAAGGATCGTGAAGATCATGATACCAATTTTCGTAGTGCTGTAAACCCGAGAAATGAATCAGCTGTATGCAAAAATGAGGCGGTGAATTTTACTGGAGGAAGTGTCCTTTCGACACATTGTATTAAAGAAGGAATTAGGGTGGATTCAAGTAAGATAAAAGTGATTCTGAATGGAAAAACCACCGAAATTAAGGAAGTGCGTAGTTTCCTGTGCTTGGCAAGTTACTACGTATGTTCAAGTAAGGAGTTTTCATGATCAAAATTCCGATGATGAGATTATTCCAAAAGAATGTGAGATTTGAGTGGAGTGAAATGCCGCTTAGTTTTAGTGCTGAAAGCATTCTTCGACCGAGGCCCTGGCCCCGACACCCGAATCTACCAGAAGTGAATATGTGATCTTTAGTGATGCTTCGCTAAATGGATTCGATGTGTCCTTATGCAAGAGGGTAGAAGTGGTAGCTTATGCTTAAAGGCAGTTGAATCCGCATGAAAAGAATTACCCTACGCATGATTTGGAATTGGCCGCTATTGTATTTGCATTGAAAATATGGAGACAATATCTTTATGAGGAAAAGTGTTTCATCTACATCGATCACAAAAGTCTTAACTATTTGCCCTCGCAAAGAGAGCTTAACTCGAGACAACGTAGATGGATGGAATAGATCAAGGATTATGATTGTGTCATTGATTATCACCTCAGGAAAGCTAATGTAGTGGCAGACGCACTAAGTAGAAAGTCATCACAAACACTTCAAGCCTTGAATGCTCATTGTCATTGTCAGATGACGGTGCAATCGTAGCCGAACTGATAGAAAAACCGGATTTATTGAATCGATGCTAACGACACAAAAGAGTGATGAAAATTTTTCTATAATTGTAAGTTAGAATAGAGAGGGGAAAGAAACTAAGTTTCAAAGGAATGGAGGATGTATTCAGAGTATAGAGATTGAGTTTGTGTACCAATGATGATGGGTTGAAGAAATCCATTCAAGAGGCAATAATAATGGTTCTTTCTATACATCCCGGGTAGCACGAAATGTATTATTAGGATTTAAAGACTTCATATTGGTGGTCCGGAATGAAGAGAGATGTTTTAGAATTTGTGACCAAATGTATGGTGTGTTAGAAAGTGAAAGCGGAACATCAAGTTCCTTTGGGATTGTTGCAGCCTATTAGAATACCCTAGTGGAAATGGGATTGAATCACAATGGATTTTATGGCCAGGTTACCATTGACAGGGAGAGAGCATGATTCAGTTTGGGTCGTGGTAGACCGATTGACAAAGTCACCACTTCCTATTCGCAAGAAGAACCAACTATTCACTCTGGTGTTAAGGTAACTTACATAAAGGAAATAGTCTTACATGGGATTCCAAAAGTCTATCATTTTAGATAGAGATCCCAGGTTTACCTTAAGATTTCGGGGTAAAATCAAGAAGAGGCTTTAGACACTCGGGACTAATTTCAAAGACAGTTTCACCTAATGACCTGATGGACAATCGTGAGAGAGTGATTCAAGCCGAAGATATGCCGAGAAGTCAGGGTGATCGACTATGAGGGTAGTTGGGATAGACATATTACTTTAGTTGAATTTGTGTATAATAATAGCTTCCAGTCGAGTATTGGAATGGCACCTTATGAGGCTCTCTACGAAAGGAAATGTAGAACACCATTGTGTTGGACATAGTTAAGTGAGAATAAAGTAATCGGCCCTGATTTGATTCAAGAGACTAAGGAAAAGGTGAAAATGATAAGAGAAATATTAAAGGTAGCCGTGGATACACAAAATTCTTACGCCGACTTGAAGAGAAAAGACATTCAATATGAGATCGGTGAGAAAGTGTTCTTAAAAGTTTCTCCTTGGAAGAAAGTCATGAGATTCGGGAAAAAGGGCAAGTTGAGCCTGTCTACTGGGTCGGTCTGAATCGACTGGCAGGCGGGTCCAAGTGGTTATAAACTAGCCTTACTTCAACACTTGGAAAATCCATAATGTTTTCCATGTTTCCAATGTTAAGAGGTATAGGTCTGACCACTACATGTGGTCTCTTCAGGCTATTGAGCTGTACTCAGACTCCAACATATGAAGAAGAGCCCAGAGAGAATCCTTGCCCGAGAAGTCAAAGAATCAGGAACGTTTCTAATCCCATTGGTCAAAGTATTGTGGAGAAACCATACACGAGGAAGCCATATGGGAAGTGGAAGAACCATGCACAAATAGTGAACTAATAACTGCTTCAATGAAGGTAATTTCGAAGATGAAATTCTTTTGAGGGGAGAGTTGTAATGCCCTAAAAATACCCCAGCGCTTTATGTTGATGTTTAGGTATAAAATAAGTTAAATTGTATTTTTTTGGAATTTATATTGTTAAAGAACAAAAAAAAATGATAAAACCCGAAAATTATAAAAGAATTAAGGTTAAATTGGTAAAATGTCAAAATGAGGACCCAAGGGTCATCAATGAGAAGTGTATATGACAAAATGGAACAAGGGTAATAAGATGAATAGAAAATGAAAGATAAAAGAAGGATTAAAATGCAAAAATGAGAAATGAGAATAATGTACAAATAAACAAGGCCTAGCGGTTGAGCTGTTAAGACCAAAATCGGTCTTTAACAGCATTTCATTTGGGCATATCTTCAGATTTGAGAACGAGGCACAATGGAGATAGTGAGAGAGGAGACCAAGTTGGCTTTGTGCTTTCCAAGGATTTGAGCCAAACAAAGAAGGAAGAAGCAGTTAAGGAAGTAAAATAAAGAGATAGCAGATGAAACTAACCCTAACCCCTTTAATGTTGTGTTTCGTTCTGATGAAAACCCCAAATCTAATAGCAGGTTTTAAAATGGTTGTAGATCAGTTTGGGGTTTTTTTGCGTTAAGTTTCAAAGTGCTTTTGGGTTAGGATTGGTTTTAAGGAATTTTTGTATAAAGGAAATGTTGGGGTTTTAGGGGAGATGCTGTCAAAATTTTCTAAAACCCATGTTTTTGTTTTGGCCATCACTCATCCAAATTAAGTAATTCAAATGTTTGAGTAAACTAGACTTTTAGGAGAAAAAATCTCCTTGAAATAAGTGTATTCAAATTTGGACTATATTGGACCTAGAAATTCATCAAAGTGAGGCTCTGTTTTCGGGCAAATTCTGGTTTAGTTTGGTACAATTTTGGTGTTTTGGAACATTTTTTGTATTTAGGCCATAAGTTGAGTTTCACTCATTCAAATTGAGTGATTTAAATTTTTGGGAAAACTAGACTTCTAGGAGAACAAATCTCCTTGAAATAAGTGTATTGAAATTTGACCCATTGAACCTGCAAATTCACCAAAGCGAGGCTCTGTTTTCAGTACCCCGATTCGCTTTGGTATAGTTTTGTGTTTTGGAATAGCTTGTATTTAGGCCATGTTGAGTTTCACTCATCCAAATTGAGTGATTCAAATTTTTGGGTAAACTAGACTTCTAGGAGAACAAATCTCCTTGAAATAAGTGTGGCTCCAAATTTAACCCACTGACCTGCAAATTGCCTAATGCTCTGCTTTCAAGAAATTTAGCTTACGTTTGAAAATATAAGAATCTATTGTTTTGAACATATCTTGAGTTTCGTTACTCCGAATTGGATGATTCAAATTTCTAAATAAAATATATTTATAGGGGAACGATGGACTTGAAGGAAGTTGGGTAAAATATGGCTCATTTGTTCCCAGAAAATTTTACTTGAAGGAAGTTTGGTAGAAAACAACCCTAACTAGAAACTCAAATAGTTTCAACTAATATTGTTTTCTAATTGTGATGGATTAGTTGGTGATGAGGAAGCTTAACCCAAGAACAGGATTCCGAGAATAGGAATCGAAGAGCGACAACCTTTTGAGTTTGTTCTCCATACTGCTCTTATTTCAAGTTTCATGGATTGTCAGTTGAAATAGATTTTCAAGAAAATTGCATATGTGATTTGTTTTAAGCAATGTGGGGAGAATTGATTTGTAAATGCATTGCCATAAAATTGCATGAGCATGAAAAATGTATTATTTGGGTATAAAATGTATATATTAATATTGTAAATTACTATGATCGAGTTTTAATGCCCTTAATAGAATGTTATCCTCGTCATATTCGAAAGTTGGGCGATAGATGAGATACTAATAAGGGTCAAACTAATAGTATTGAGAACGAAATGAAATATTGTGGCATGCCGATGCGTAGCCCAGCGAGACAGTATCGGTAGTGTACACACAATGATTTTTTTTTAATAACCACCAATGTACCCAATGGTGACCTTACTATGTTATAAATGTTTTTATACCTATCATGTGCCAACGGACTGTGTTTATGATTCCTATCCTAGCTATGCAATCGAAAGTCATGTTAAATTGCTATACAAAATTATAAGTAAATGTGTGAAAAATATTTAGTTTAATAAATATTTTCCAGCAGAGCAATGGCATACTGAAGTGATCAAATGAATGAAATGGTGCACAATACACATATAGTAATGTACATCGCATGGACTATTGAACAAAGGTCAAAACACCATATAAAAGTTTGATATTGTGATTGTTCGAAATGGAGAGAGAATCACATAGAACCACTAAGCATGAAACGCTATACCGCTAAAGTACCATCAAAATTATATCAGTAATGCTGCAAAGACCGCGATAGTTCATAGTCATCATCGAATCGCAAGTGGAGTATAAGTAAATGCTCCTGCCTCATGGTATATGCATTTCCATCCCGTGACTTTATTTGATCTTTTTGTAATGAAACCAAAATGGCGTTTCATGGGGAAGAACATATTTGATTTATTTGTGGAGATGAACTCTGATAATGTTTTGTAAATGACAATGTTGAAAGAGCATACATGCCGTATTGAATGAAAGTGTTAATTGACAAAACGGTGGGCCCTCTCTAACCGAAATGATTATGCGAAATTTCTTTCTATGGTATTCAAAAATGTATATATGGTCACCGGCCCGCGCTCCCTGCTTCCAGGTTCCCGCCCGCCCCGGCCTGGGTACGAGGCTGCAGTCAGCTTTAGTAGAAAATATGACGAGCAAACAGAAAATGTTAAGATAATGTATGCAGTCTAGGTAAATTTGAGCCTTAAATGTCCAATCATCTACCCAATGCCCAAGCCATACATTACAAGCTTAGAAGACCTATTTGATCCTAAAGGTGGTGATGTGCCTAAATTAGTGGAGAATAATATGACTAATAAGCCTATGGGACCTTAGTCACTTTGAAGAGACTTCCACTCTTAATGTATATCTCATAAGGCTACCTAATCTGCAAATTAGTTTTAAAGGGAAGACCAACACACACCACACCACATCAGAAATCAAGAACTGTGACTGTTTATCATTCTATGAAGTATCTGCTTGATTAAATGAATCGAATCTAAAATCTAAGATTTCTCAAATAGTTTCTAGGTGGAAATGGTATGGTAAAACTAATCTTTTAATCAATCTAGTTTGTTACTTGTTTGAAAGATGATATAAAAAGCAAAAAGTCCTTAATATTAGTTCTGAATTGTTTGAGGACAAACAATAACTCTTTTCTTTACTTGAGGACAAGCAAAACCTTAAGTTTGGGGGAGTTTGATGAGTCTAAAACTCATCTAATTTTAAGCCCATTTTTCATGTGTATTTTATGGCTTAAAGTACAATTTTAATGTCAAATTATAGAGTATTCACCCAAATTTATGTTTTATAGGAATTTATAGAAAAGAAGCTGAAAAGCAAGAAAAAACAGCAAATAAGGCTCGAAAGAGAGCTGCAGTAGATTTGGCTAAGGCAGAAATCTCTGTCGCGACATAGTTTCTGAATGTCACGACGGTTTATCAAGGGAACCAACATAGAATATGTCGCAACAAGCAGCTTTATGTCGCAACAAAGATCAGGTTGAACTAAAGCTAGAAAAGAAAACTTTGTCACGACAAAGAAGTTTTTTGTCACAACATACACAACATAAGATTGAGGTGAACTCTGTCGCAACAAAGACATTCTCTGTCGCTACAAAAGTTGAAAAGCAGTACACGAAGAATGTTGTGACAAAGAAGTTCTATGTTGCGACATAATGAAGAACTAAAGGCAAACTCTATCGCGACAATGAAAGTCAGCGGAGGGCGAGATTTTGCTACGAAAGACAACTCGTCAAGAATGTAAAATGGCGAGTTCTAAGACAAGTTAGTCATACAATGATTTCAAGTGTTACGACAAACTTTCTCAAGATGAGGCAAGCACTAAGGTCGAACTTCGTAGCGACATAGTTTTTTCTATGTCGCATTGCACTTCGTGATAGCAAAGAAACCTGCTCGCGAGTATAGTTTTTCTTGTCGCGATGCACTTCGTGAGACCTCGTAGGTCAGAAGCGAGGGAACTGCGTCTTATTATTAGAAATTTACACCGTGGACAGTAGAAATTAAAATGGAAAAAAGTAGAGATTGTGTCACGACATAAACCAGTTATGTCACACAAAGAATGCCAAAATGCTATATTGCTATTAATCACACAAATGTGAGTTCACGGTATACAAGAAGACGCCGGTCGTCATTAAAGACTCATATGTTGCGACATAGGTTATAACAAACAATGTCGCTACAAAACAACAAAAATGGGCCTACACAAAGGATTCACATCATCATTTCGATTTTCGGCCCAACATCATTAATGAGCCTATAACAATGCATCAGGTGCATAGAAAGGAGATCACAAAGGTGGAGGCTAACCGAAGCGACAAAAAGAAGAGTACTACTTTAGGAATGAGTATTAATAGCGTTTTTTTTCTTCTTGTAATTTATTTTCTTTTCCTTTTATTAGAACTGAATGGGAGATCTTGAGTTGTATTAAGGAGCTGACCAATGAATATTTAGTTCCATTTATGTTCTAATCAAGGATTTTTAGGATTATTTGTAAATCTCTTATCTTTAGTTTGTTTACAAATTCAATGAATTTATCTCGATCAACTAGCCGCTATTGTCTATGACCACCATGGAAGGCTAAGTCTGGCTGGAAAGGCCAGGGTATTCCGCCACGCAAAGATTTGTAAATTTGATTGGTCAGGCTTTGAAAAATGAATTGATGTAATCGGTATTGTTCAATTAAACAAATTTTAATATTAGTAAGGTAAAATTCAACAAAAGGGTTTCATCTTGCTCTGATTTCCAAGAGGCCTTTGAGTATACAGAGAGCGGAGAACTCAAAGCAGAGAGCAGCTTACTTGTGTATGCTTGTGACTAATAATATGAATCAATGAACTTAAAGATTACTCCTAATAGATCAATTTACTCATGGTGTGAGGATTAGTCGAATGATGTACCATTTAATTTATTAGGAGGCTTCTCCTCTTCGATGAAATGATCTTGATCCCCATGTTAGCTAGATCCTAACAAGAGAGAGAGTTTGATCAGACTAAGGATGATACCCATTGGGATTGAGGAGGCTGAAGCTTTCCTGCCCAGGGGGCAAGCACTTCAGTTCTAAGAAATGGTTATGAAGTATGGAAAAAGAAAAACAACCAGATCTTACAGAGGGTCAAATTTTACAAGTAATTAATTAGACCCATTGTCATGAAAAGGAAATGGTCATATAATTTGAGAAATGTATAGTGTATGGTGAAATCCAGTTATACTACTTGCACTTGAAATATGCAAGGATTCAAAACCCATAAATAAATATCTCGTTTTAAAGAAACATGTCAGATTTATGATAAGAGTAATCGATCCCATTCCCAAAGGTTTGGATTACATTCAATATGTTATTTTCATCTATTTTGCCGATTTTCTATTAATTTTAGCTTGTTATTTCGGCCGCATTTTCGCTTTTGTTTTAATTTTTCATCTTTAGAAATTCGAAGTTCAAATAGTAATGACCTTAAGTAGTAGGGTAAAGGATTCATAGCTTTTCTTGTCGATCCCTGTGGGTACGATATCCAGACTTAAAGGTCCACTTTATTACTTGTATGACATGTGCACTTGCAATGATTTATCTTTTTAGACCAACTCAAAAGGTCTATTGGTCTATCGAGGGAAAATTGGTCAACAGTTGGGTTTGAGTTAACGAATGTTGACACGTTTATTATTCGTGTCGGGTTTGGGTTGACGAATGTTGACACGATCCGTACATTCACACGACACGAACACGACCCATGGACACGAATTGCCACCCCTACCATAAACCATAAACCAAAAAAATAAAAATAAAACAACCCCCACCGGACCATCATCCCATTAACCCACGGAAAAACCCACAAAGCAAACAACCCCAACTTCAAGGTCCCCTAACCAAAACACGAAATACCACAACATAATACACACGTTGAATCACAGGATATTGGCACTTAGAAATCCAATCAATCGATTTGGCAATTGCCATACGGAGATCTAATTTCGATAATGAATGATTGAGACTCCAAAACTACGATCGAACTGGGAAGAGAGGAACGGATGGCGTAGTATGAAATTTAAAAAATTGTTTCACTTAAAGCTTATAAACAAACAATAAAAATTTACATACTAAGGACCTGTTTGGCGGTGATATTAAGAAGTGTTTTTAGATATAAAAACATTTTAAAGTGTTTTTAGGACAAAAAAAAAAAAGGCACTTAGTAATATTTTTAAAAATGCTTTCGAAAATTCAAAAAACATTTGGGTGTGTTTTTCAGTAAAGACATGTGAGTTTTTTTTTTAAAAACACTTTAAAAGTTTTTGAATGTTTCTAAAATACATACTTGTTTATCCTAAATGTCTATTTATTTTTCCTTAAACATATATTTATCTAATTTAAAAAATATGGATAATATCATATATTTGTATTTAAATAATTCAAATTTTCTTAAAACAATTATTAATAACAATGTGTATACTTTTTAATTATTAACGTATTTACAAAAAGATTTGAATTATTTCATTTCTTAAAAATTTTAGGGTTTAGTGTTTAGTGTTTAGGTTTTAGGGTTTAAGGTTGAGGGTTTAGGCTTCAGGTTTAGGGTCTGGGGCCTGGAGCTAGGTCAGGGTTTGGAGGGCTCGAGTTCGGGGTTTGTGGTTTAGATGGTTTTAGGCCTGGGGTTTAGATGTGTGGTTTAGGCTTTGGATGGTTATAAGTGGCTTACAAGCTCTAGATGGTTATAGATTTAGGGTCTGGGGTTTAGGGATGGCTATGCTGCTTAGTATTTAGGTTTAGGATTTTAAATGACTACAAGGGTTTAGGGGTTTGGTGGTTAGGTTTTGCAGTTTTTAAGGCTAGGTTTAGATGGTTATAGGGTTTCTGTTTAGATGGTTATGGTTCAAGGTTTAGGTTTACAACAATCTTAATAAAACAAAGGCTGGTGTAAGAAAATTAGGATAAAAATAGTGATATGGAATACAAGCAATTAAATCCATTTTCTTCTTAACCAGTATGCTACTTCAAGTACATTTCTTAATATAAAACTAGGTCTTGAAAACTATATTAAAATGAAATTACCACTACTAAATATTAAAATAACATAACAAGAAATTCTAGCACCAAAGTAAAAATAATCAACTTGGAGTCCTTCACATACCAAAGTTTTATATAGGGCAATGTGAAATTTCCTCAAAGGTAATAAAGAAAATAATTAAACACAAAATAACACAATTAGATAATTTATTTTACATATTCAAATCGTTGAGGGTGGTGACGGTGGAGAATGGAGGTTTTGGCTCTTGAATTTGGTCGCAAGGTGGGGGCACTCTTCTGATTACACTCCCTTTAAGGATAATCATGGTCTCGTGGCCGTGTGGGACATAGGTATAAAGAAGGTTAAAAAGGTCAATTTCAGGGAAAGCATAAATATATTTCCCAAGATTAGAGAATTATGCTCATTAGAAGCACCTTCTTGGATTGCTCATCTACTCATGTCTCGCTTTGATTGCCTAGGAGGATAAGATTGAACTGGACCTAATCCAAAGAGATTTTCGGGGGTGGGATGATCTAAATAAAAAGCCTCATTTTAAGTAATTGGTCCACATTTGTACTAACAAAAAGGAGGGCCTGTGCTGCACTCCCTCTATCCTCAATAGTGGCCTCATGTATGGATTTGGCGCTTCTAATGAAAGGATGCTCTCCTCGTGGATGTTATTAGCTAGGAAGTTTGGAGAGGAGGAGGGCTGGCCGGTGCTCTGCTTTCTTCAGTGTGCTACGGTCGGGGTATGGAAGGAGATCGAAGGAACGGATCGTCGCCACATGCAAGCTTTTCTTTGGGAAATGGCCGAAGGTTATGCTTCTTGAAGGATGTTTGGTGTGGCGAGGTGGCTTTATGTGAAACTTTCCCTTGTTTGTTTGAGTTGGTAGCCAATAAAGAGGTTCCCGTGGTAGACGCTTGGAGGATAGTGGCCAGTCCCATGGTTTTCAAGCCTTTTGGGGATTTGGGAAGTGGAAGAGGTTGAAAGTCTTCCATGCTATCTATGCTAACAGAGTGCACCCTAATCAAGAGACCTTAATGCTTTTAAAGGAGACCAAAGATGGGTGTTTCTCGCTAAGTGTTTTGTGGCCTCGATCATTCAAATGTTGCTTGGTTTCCCTCATAGGCTATTCGGAATACTTGGACCCCTATTAAGGTGGATTTTTTTGCTTAGGAAGCCTCTGGGGGGAAGGAAGCAACTCGATCATCAAGAGATTGATACTGTTGACAATTCTGATTTGTTACGATTAATTGGTTTCCATTCCTTCATTTGCTCGTTCCCTTGATCACTGCGAGTAGACATCTTGACTTGCTACCCAACTCTCCATTTATCCACTCTCCCGCTCCCCGAAGACACTACCTAATGCCTTCCATTAGGAAGTTCTTTCAATAATTTATCCACTTCTTCATTAAAGAGGCTTGTTATTCATGGAAATTTTATCCACGTCTTAACTAGAGAGGTTTGTTCCTCAAGGATTTCCACGTCTGCAAATAACCGCCCTACCTTTCTGCTACTTCTGATATTTGAGAAAAAACTTCGTTTGACTTCCACAAAATTAAATTTTTTTAGAAATACACCTAAGTTTTTCTTTAGGCTTACTCAAATGGAGGTGTTCCTTTATCCGGACTTTTTCTCATGGGCTTGGGCTTAGGCCTAAACCAATACTAGATCATGCCAAATTTAATTTGGGTGCAAACAATTGCCCTATACATGTATGTATTAACGCCCCCAAAGCATTTAAAGCATTTTATTTCTAGTTTCAAAGAAAGTTTGCCAATTTTCCAACACACTGTTATTTCATTCCTTTATAAAGGAACCAATGTTTACTTCGTAATTTTAGCATTCTATTTGGTTTATTCCAAGTTTGTCAATTTTTCCAGCATCGTGAGTTATTTTTATCTCTTCTTAGGTAAATCTGATATTTTTCTTTGTGGTATTTGATTCTGCAATATTTTCATTCAGACGATTTCTACTCGACATGAGTAAAAACTGTTTACGAAACTATGGAGCCTTACATAAAATTTCGACTAAGTTTCGATCTACTATCCATTTAAGTTTGGAAAATGTATTTTTAATTTATGGCATGCCCACACGCTTGCATTTTGTATGTTAATGTGAAATTCAAAAATCACCGCAACACTGCCAAAACAACTTAAGAATTCAAAGATGGACAACGCTTAAATTAATATCGTATAAACATCTTCAAGTCCACTTGAAGCTTAAGAATATTCATTTGATATTCAATGAAATAGAATTTGAAGAGAGCCAAGATATACATCTTTCCTTTCATTATGGTTTCTACAAATTTTAGATGACTGTGAAAACTACTTGACAATGAATCCAAACAGTAAAAAGAATTAGAGTAGATCATTTTGTGGATCCTAAGAAAGTTGGCACCAGCACTAAAGGATCCTACACCTTGTCAATTGTGCATTGGGAAAATGTAAGAAAGAAAAAAACAAGGGAAAATTGGAATAGAAAAGAGAGCTCTTAGTTGAGCAATTATATCAATAGACTGCTAGCGGCTGCCTAAACTTAATGCTAATCTTATCTCTGCAGACCCTTCCTTAGCAAAAAATCATTATTGTTTCCTTTGCATCATCGCCTACCGAATTCATTGTAATCTATGCGACCATCCTGAAAGATCAAATAAAGAAGAGAACAAGGTTCAAATGCATGTTCCTGTCACTATCTTAGGGATTTCATAAAAATAAACCCCCAAGTCCTTTTATTTTTTCTTTTTATGAGTCTGATTTGGTTATCCATGTTGCTAAATTGGACTAGGGCTGTGACCAGCTTGCTAAATCTTTTTAGATTTTTTTCCAATGACTAAGCAAGAAGTCATGATACATACAAAAAGAGCCCTGGTTGTTCTGTATGTGTCAGATTTGCTGTAAATACAAGGAGGGTTCCGAATTGTAAATTATAATTAATTAAGAAAGATAGTAGATTATAGGAGACACATTGTCCTGGTCGACTTCTTGGATCATTTCTTCCAAGTGGACATCCTCCATTCCAAATTCCTCACAGGTTTTTGGAGCTCATCTGAGTGATATAGCCACTTCCATCTTTGTCAAAATAGGAAAAGTAGCAAAATGGATTCTACACCTTGTTCAGATGCAATGTTGTGGCTATGAACTCTCATGATCAATGGTTCCATTATTATCAACATCTACCTGCGATTTTAAGAGCACCTGGTGGTAAGATAAGTATGACATAACTCCCCCATATCAGGAATTATACTTCAGATTATTTTCAGTTCTTTGGCTTTTCCTTCCAAAATGTATGCTAGATTGGAGTAAAGAAAACACCAGTGGATAGGGTAGATATTTATGAGGGAACTATATAAACCAACAGTAGATGATCACAACTGACCATCTTTTCCACTTAAATTCCTTAGAGCCATAATTCCTTCCTCAATAGAACAACAAAAATTTTTTGCTACTGATTTATTAAGCTATGAGTCAATTTGATATAGTGACAAAACTTACAGCTTGCATTAGATCATAAATCTTGGCTTCATTAAGATTAGCACCAAATCTTTTTAGTCCAGCCTTGAGCTCTTCAAAAGTAATCTGCCCACTGTTGTCTGTGTCAATAATCTTCAACATTTCTTTCAACCCATCACTTTCTTCTTCGGAGAGATTCTCTACAATCACCTATCAAGCAAAAATAAGCATACTTTAATGGACAGTCATGTATTTTAAAAAATTATATTTTTGTTTTACGATTTGATATCTCACTTTCATATCATATTATGTAGCTTCTGTATCCAGGAAAAGAAACTAAGCATCTAAATTATGAAATTTAGTAAGACTTGTATGCCGAAGTGGGTAAAGAGATGGTACACACAATTTACTTTAAGAGCCATTTTCTTAAGCTTGTCTATGTATTGAGAGCCAGTTTCAAGGTACTTATGACTGCAGAACTGTAATGTCAGAGCTCCATCAACTTGAATCCAAGGATGACCTGCAGAATATTCAGGCAAAATATTATCAGCATATAAGATACCTACCAAAGGCCAGCAACAATTGAACAGTTTTCTTTTTTTTTTTTAATATTTAAATTAGGCGGCCTAATAGCCACCTTAAAATTTTCAATTGCCCCTTGACCCCTGCCTTGCAGAAAAGGGATATACATATATAGCTAAAACCAATTTTGTGGAAGAACAACTATACCCTTAATATATGTCAATCAGGGAGCTCCTTCATAATAAATGACAAGAGTGTAAGTAACAAAGAAAAACGTTTAAGTGCCTTGGCGACACATCCCTTAACTTGTTCATCAGTGACATAAAAAGTCATCAAAGCCGAATAATATTTGAACTCCATACATTTTAGTGCTTTTAAAAAGTACATTTATTAACATCCGTGCCATCCATCATCAAATAGGAAGGTGGTTGCACTCGCTGATCTTCACATTGTGCATCTCAAGCAATGAAAGAAACAAAAAGGATGAGATAAAATTATTTACACAAGACTTCACAAGAAGAAGGGCCTGGGGATCCTGACAAGTATTCTCCTAATTAAGTCCTTGGCACTTTGGGATATGAGGCCATGGATCCATGAGAAGTTAAGATCACCTATGTGCAGTACTTGAAATATCTTCTTGCTCATTTTCTATACAATGGAAGAAGAGAAAGAACTGTTGGTTAAACTATAATTTCTGATGAGTGAAAATATAAAATACCAAGTGCAACACTAAAAGAAATTCTAAAAATTGTTACCTGCCCAAAATGGAGGCAATCCCAGTCAAGAGAATATAAAATGATCACCCCAACACTCCAAACATCGGCTTCTAGGACCATAACACTTTCAGAACCTCAGGTGCAACATAGTGGACTTCCAACCACATAAGTGAAAAATCTCCTGTAGCTCGAGACTGTCAATCAGCAACTAGGACAACAGAGTAAAGGTTTGAAAGTACAGAATTTTTCTAATTGTGTTGCAAAGTGGATGGAGGATATGTGACTAGAATGGTGTGCAATTTGTAAAGAAGAGAAATCTGTGCTAATGATATTATCTACATTTGAAATAACAAACGAAAAATTCCATGGCTAGAGCAGTTGAAATGAACCCCTAACATAACACTTAAATGTTAAATGAGATAAGCTTCCCAAATCATCCCGGGCTTTGAAAAAATATGGACAACCCAAAGTCTATTGTCAGAAGAGGTGATTCTCATGCTCATTGACAAAGAAAATTCTCAAAGCTTAAGTCCCTGCATGACCCCTAAAGAATGTAAGGTGTATCTACAACACCAATTATAGTCCTTGCAAGCCGAGCTGCCTTTCTTCTCTCAGATAATGACTCGCTCAACAATCCCTATCAAAAAGATCACCTCGCATTAATAATTCCATGACAACATGAACTACCTCGGAATCCTCATAAGCGCCTCTGATGGAGATGACATTGGAGTGGCCTGCCAAGTGATGCATTATCTAAATTTCCCTCCTCACGTCTTCAACATCATTTGTAACACCCCAAATTATACCCTAGTAGTTATTACAGTTTAATGATATAATATAAGTTAAATTTGTATTGTTTGGAAATTTAAGTGCTAAGGGGGAATAAGGGTAAAAGGGTAATTGCCAAATTAAGGACTCAAAGGACATAAGATAAGAAGATTATATGTTAAAGTAGAAATATGATAAGTTGATTTGCAAATGGGATAAAGAAGAAGGACTAAAATGCAAGGGCTAAAAATTAAGCCAAATGAGATAAAGACAATAACTTGTCTAGAGAAGGGGAATTTTTCCCATTTTGCTAGCTTTTGGTTTTGGGAGAACTAGGGTATACCAGGTTTGAGGGAGAAGAGCCATTTTTGGTGATTTCTCTCCATCTTTTGGAGATCTATCCTCAGGCCAAGCAAGAAGAAATGAAGCTTACAGAAGTTCAAGAAATCCAAGTATGGAATTCTCCCATTTGTTAGTCAAGAAACTATTCTAACTCGTTTCTTTGTTCATGTATGGGTTAGGAAAACCCTAACTCTCATTACAAAGGTGTTTTTGGTTAGTTTAAGTCAGTTTCGAGGTTTGTATTGGTTGGAAAACACCCGGTGAGAATGGCTAAAAATGCCATTTCTGTATAATCTCGAAGCTCTCCGCCTAGGCGAAGGGAGCTTCACCTAAGCGAAGGAGTGCTCACCTGTGTGGGAACCCGGTCCAAATTTGCTGTCCTACGCCGACGTGGGTTGTTCACTGCGAGGTCCCACTAGGTGAGGGTCCCCTATGCATAGGCGAACCTAAAGTCCTATTTTTGTTCCTGTCTTCTGTTAATTCTAGAAACCATCAATTAGATTAATGTAGGATCCTAACAAGTGAATGAAAGGGTTCATACCAGTATACAAGTTATATGTGAAATGTTCTGAACCTCGTCGCCTCGACGAAGTGAATTCTCACCCCTTATTTACTAGCGTTATATAAATACCCTTCCGACGCGATTAAGAAATAAAGATAACAAGCTTTCCGTATTACATAATTATAAGCCTACCTAAGATTGAATAGTGAATGAATAGACACCCCACTAAGGCTTCCGACACTCTCTCGATTGTTACGACACCTCCTCGCTTAGTGCTTTGGCACTCTCGCTCCGCTACGACTCATAAGGCTACAACACTTCAAGCACGCGGGCAGCACATACCGTGCTTCCGCACCTCGCTCAATACCCAGATCGCACCTTCGTACCCTCGTGCGCTGTCCTCCCATTACGTAGTTAACGGCCTATAAAGGCAAATACTTATATGTTGTGTACATGAATAATATGATATACGAAATTAAAAGTACTCAATTTATTCTCAGAGTGTACCTACCGTACCTTCTATCTTGAATCTCGCTATGAACTCCTACCTGAGATAAGGAAACTTTGATATATGAATTATGCTATAAGTATACTGTAATTAAGGACCACTGCATGTGTTCATATGTGTTATCTGTTTTCCTACTAAGCTATAAGCTTAGCACGGGTGTTTCATCCATGTAGGTACTGAAGAGGTCGACAAAGACATTCTACATTCACCAAGGCCAACACAGAATTTGGAGTCTTTCTGATGCAGGTCCATGAATTTGTATTTGAAATGTAAATGTAAAATTTTGTAATAGTGGAACTTGTGTAAGTACAAGTAAATGAGACTCCAATATATGTAAATGACAATTTAAACACCACTACGGTGGTAGTTTTACAGTTTTACTGTTATTATGAATTTATGATAGAAACGGGCCCACCAATGTCAGAAAATCAGCTTAAGAAGTCCTAGTCTCGTGTGGCTTCCCCTCATCCGCTTAGGTAGGGGATGGGGTGTTACATCATCTCTTGTCAACAGTTTTTGTTTTGCAATGGATTTGCAAGCATACTCTTTTCCCGTTTCTTTCTCCACGCATAGAAAAGTTTTCCCATACTACCCATGCCAAAGCTTCCGCCCAAAATCATAGTGTTCCTTCAAATGACCCGCTTTGTTTTTCAAAACTCC
Organism: Tetrastigma voinierianum; assembly: GCA_016808115.1. Lineage (NCBI taxonomy): Eukaryota > Viridiplantae > Streptophyta > Magnoliopsida > Vitales > Vitaceae > Tetrastigma > Tetrastigma voinierianum. The sequence goes on along the minus strand of JAEQBH010001731.1, from coordinate 11,977 downwards.
AGCACTTGGCAACCTCTTGATTAGAAGTGGCTTCTTGGGTGTGGGTTTTTCTGGCTATGTTGGTTTCATCTCTTTATCTGTTATCTTCATCACTTCTGACGACTTTATAAGCTCCACCTCTTTTGGAGGCTTGTTTTGAACGACAGGAGATGGAGGTTTTTACTCTTTACTTTGTGATTCATTGACACCTTCTTTAAGAGAATAAGAAGTCATACTGTAACACCCCAAATTATACCCTAGTAGTTTGTTACAGTTTAGGGTATTATATAAGTCAAATTTGAATTTTTCGGAAATTTAAGAGTGAAAAAGGATATAACCGGGATTTTTGAAGAAATAAATGTGAAAATGGTAATATGATGTTAAGGACCCAAAGGTCATAACACAAGAAGATGATATGTTAAAGTAGAAATATGATAAGATGAATTGCAAATAGAAGAAAGGTGAAGGACTAGAATGAAAAGGGGAAAAATTGAGGGTTAAATGCGTTAAAGCCAAACATGGCTTTGTTAGAAAGGGAAAATTTCCCATTTTGTTGGCTTTCGAGAGTCTAGGGCTTACGGGTTTGAGGGAGAAGGAGCCTTCTTTGGTGATTTCTCTTCATTTGCTTTGGAGATCTAGTCTTGTTCAAGTAAGAAGGTGTAGAAAAGAAAGCTAGTTGAAGGTTTTAAGAAAAGAAAGGTATGGAAACTATAAGTATGAAATCCTTATATGGAAATCTCTCATTTGATGTATGTAATACTTGTATGGAAACTATAAGTATGAAACTTAAGGAAATCTTCATTTTATGTATGGAGTTCCTGCATGGAACTTTTGGTATGGATTAATGGTTAGGAAATTAACCTAACTCCCTCTTTGTCTATGCTCAAGTTGGGGAAACCTAACTTTCCTTATATGTATTTCTGGGTTGGCTTAAGTCGATTTGGGAGTTGTTTTGCTTTGCTTTGGTTTTGATTGGCAAATTTCCGTGAAAAAGGAAACCATCTGATTTATGGCAAATCGATGCCTACTAGCGAGGAGTGCTCGCCTCTAAGCGTAGCTCCGCCTGCCGTAGGAACCCACACCTAGGCGAACTTGAGGCCTGAATTTCCAAACTTTCATGGGCCTAGGCGTAGCAATGTTTCGCCTAGGCGAACCTCTCCGCCTAGGAGTAGCATTGCTTTGCCTAGGCGTACCTACAAATCCTATTTTGTTTTCTCTCTTCCGTTAATTCTAGCATTCATCCATTGGATTAATGGAGGATCCTAATAAGTGAATGAAAGAGTTTGTATATGTATACAAGTTATATGAAAATGTTCTCACAACTCCACTTCTGGGCGGTTTAACGTCATGTTAAATGTTTCTTTTGGTCTCTAATTGCAGCGTGATTAAGAACATTAATAAGCTCAAGAATGCATATAATTGTATGTCCGCCAAACCTAATAATAATGAGAAGGATTCGATCGCTGCTACAACACTCTCGCAGATGGTTACGACACTTCATACGTAAGGCACACGCCTTGATTAGTGCTTCAAGACTCTCTCGCTCTACAACACTCCTACTAGTTCTACGACATTTCTATTATGTGGGCAAACACATATCTCGGCTTGTGCTCGACGCCTTGTTCGGGCATCAGACCGCATTCAGTACCTATCAGGTCATTCCTCTCATTCATTATTTCTGATCTATACAGGCAAATATTTATATGATAAGAATTTGAATAATGTGAAATATGGAAATAATTATACGAAATCACAAGTAATCGCTTATTCTATAAAGTGTACCTACGGCACTTCCGTACAAGATTGCTCAAGACCATGAGATATAAAATTCATGAATATGTGAACTGGCTGACATGTATAATTGGTCATTGAGAACCACCGTTGTTGTCATATATACATTCGTTTTTCCACTGTTTATATGCCAGTGACAAGAGCCACCGCGAGGATCAAGAGGCATCCGAGGCATTCCGTGATTCACCAAGGTCAACATTGTTATCAGAGGTCCACCATATGTAAGTCTTGGACTCTATTTTGTAATGTAAATGTAAAATTTTGTAAAATAGTAGAACTCGAAAAAGGCGCGAAATAAGACCTTTTTAAATATACGTATACGACATTTTAAACATCTTCATCATGTGTGGTAGTATTACGTTATATCTTTTGGAAGTAATCTATGGATTACTCCGAAGGAGCCCACCAATGTCGTAAAACCAGTAAAGAGTCTCATTCCGTGTGATGCCCCATTGTCCACCTGCTGGGACAAGGCACAGCACTCGATGCCCTCGTCCACCAAATTGAATTAGAAATTGATTCAAACAATCCATCCTGTGAAACCATGGATCCCACACACTTATTCCCCATATTGTGCTAATCTCCCTTCTCTGTATTACTTTCCTTTCGCTTTTGACATTTAGAATCAATTGACACCCCACTTCCAACTATCACAAGAAATTGTAATATAAAAGATTTTGAATCCAAAGGGTCAAAAAGTTGGAAGACAATCTTCGAAGTAGCAGTATACAGGGAGGAGGAAAATTGATGAACCGAGTTGAACAACCCTACATGACCCAATTTCACAACCTTTTGAAGATCACAAACCAGTACAAAATGAACACCCAAAACTGTAGACCGCTCCTCAACAAGAGGACAAGTATAAATAGAAACTTGAAGGAACCTAGAAAGGAAAGGAACTGACGTGGAAAAAAAAATCGTATAATGAAGATCCCGAAAGCAAATAATAAGATTAAAGAAACAAAACTGTTGATATAGAGACAACATTGATATATGGTTTAGTTATTAGAATAATAATAATACAGTTTGTGGCTGGTAGTGGGTGACTTTGTCGATATTATTATACCCTTAGGCCTTTTAATTTCCTATATTAATACAACTTAAGATATGGATATATATATATATATATATATATATATATATATATATATATATATATATATATATATGTCATACCTTGTAGTGCGGTGGAGATTGATTTAAACTTTTGACTATCATAGACTCCAATTTTCTTTTTATGATTATAATATAGACTCCCACATTAAAAATGTGGTCGTGGTTTAATTTCAGAGTAGAAGTCATGTCATATGGTGCTTGGTTGTAAATATATTAATTCTGCATCAGTGTGAAAACGAGTATCATGTGTGTTTTGAATTGTTAGGGAAGGTGGTATTGAGTAAATCTGCAAGCCCACCTAGTCCTTTTTGGCTTTTGGAGAGGGAGAGAGTGCTTGGCTTGGCCAATTGGTGCACAGTTGGTTGTAGTCTTCTCATGTCTCCCAATAAGGTTGGAATCATTGGAACAGAAGCGATATTTAGATTAACTCACGTGTATATTGCGGATAACAGGTAATAAAATTTTACTAACCACCCAGTGAACAAAAAGATGTGGGGTTGGTTGGTTATAAAGGAAAAGAGCTAATTTATTGACTCAGAAAAAAAAAAATAACCATGTTTATAGTTGCGATTAATGTAAAATCATGTTTAATTTTCTTTGATAACAAAGACAAAGATGAGGCGGGTATTTTACCAAAGAAAACTTTAAAAAAAGATACAATTCCTAGATTGTTAAAATTATGACCTAGGCCATGGATGTATCATTAAAAGGGGGGGAAAAAAGAATAAGAATATTTCAAATGGAGAATCATTTCAACCACTACTTGAACAACGGATGGCAGCTAAACTTTTCTTTTTAAAGGATAAAAGGAAAAGAAACAAAATGCGCGTCATTAGTCCTCTCCATTTTGTGAAGCATAGATTAAAAACTATTACGCATTGACCCAGGTCCACACAACCGCAAACTTCTGCATCTCTTTTTAATGTCTTAATCCATCACCCATCAAATCTACAGTGGGATCTTAACATTCTTATTATTTCAAATGGCATTGGTAAATTTCTTGATTGTCCCTTACTTCAAGGTAGGATTAAAAGAAACTCCTTTTTTGAAGTGATTCTTAAGTCTCAAAAGAAGTTAGCTTCTTGGAAAGAATGGTTCCTATCAAAAGTCCGTAAAAATAGTTTTAATACAAAGCTAATTTGACAAGTCTCTCTCTTCACACTATGAATTATTTTTAATTTACAAAAGTAGTAGTAATGATTTATCTTAATAAAATACTTAAAATTCTTATTGACCCAAATATAAGGTCGAAGGAAGTCAAAGAGTTTCCTTTAATAGCCTAAGATGAGATCTGTAGGCTTATGTCATAAGGAGGACTAGGAGTTAAGAGAAACGAAGATATTAATAAAGCTTCGATCATCAAGCTAGGATGAAGAATCCTAACAGACAATTATAGCTTTTGAGCTAGAATCATGAGAGATAAATATGTTAAGGACTACAATAATTTTAGAATAAAAAAAAAAAAAAGAGGAGATTCCATTGTTTGGAAATAAATTATAAACATAGAAATATATAGGGAGCTGGTTTAAAAGGGCTTAGGGTTTAGAAATGAAACTGTGGGGTAAGGGAATGCTTGAAAACAACGATAAAGTGATATTTGGTAAAATGAAACTTAGGGCTGATGCTTAAAATAAACTGAGGGGTATGGGTGAACCCTTGAAAAATTGTTAAGTCTTAAAGAAAAAAGAAAAGAAGAAGAAGAAAAAGAACGATGGATGTGTGTTGGTCAAAACTGACTCACATTGACCACTCCACATGGCTCTGGAGGGTCTGGTGGCTGCCTCTTCCCTTTCCCAGGAGGGCTGCTGTCCATCTTTCCGGCGCATTCCGGCGATTTCCGTCCACGGTGATCCGTGAAAAGCACATGTCGTACTAGTTCTCGAGCTGCTCTTTCCATCCATCCGAACCGATCTGGACGAAAATGGCTGGAAGGAGATGGAAAAATCGAAAATGGAAAAAGTGCATTTCACATCAAATGAGCTACTATTCACTCTTTTTTAATGCACTTTGATTGTTATAATCTCGGGTTTGAAAGGATTTTCGTCGCAAAGCGAGATCACTTCTCTGTATGAAACTCAATGTGCTCTTTCGATCCATAAGGTCAGATTTAAAAAAAAAACATTGTTTGGTGAGTTTTTTTGGGTTTTTTATTTTGTTTTACTATTTACATGAAAAAATCGTTTTTTTTTACCGCGCGATGAAGGGATTAGAGGTGTCGGATCCGAAAAGCGAAGGCACGACTGGAAAGCTGGACGTGTCTAGTTTGAGCCCATGGCCTCGGATTTTGTCAGTTAGCAGAAGCGGGGTTTTTTTACGCATTTGTACAATGGGCGTAATCGTAATTACTACATTCAACTTAGTATACAAGGTTAGGATACAAGAGGATTAAGTTTAAAAAAATAATAATCAAAATAAGTCCATAATTACACTGAAGTTTTGGGATCTTTAATTATGCAAATTATTTGTACCGGCCCATTACCATTAAAGAATGAGACATTTTTATCCAACTCGTTGATGTGGTAACATTTTAATGGAGGTACTTTATATAATATGACTATATAGACTAGACCGTATAAATATATTAATTCTATCAATATCCGGTTATGTATAGAGAAATATATTTATCATGTTATGATAATGTATAAGTAATCTTAACTCAGTTTTTAATAGACTTTTGTTTATAATATTGTGTTTCTTGATTTACTAGGAAATGTTTATAATATATTATAAACTATAACCTTGTATATTGCAAACATAATAAAGTAAATGGTTGGGAATGTTAAATATAGACATGGAATCCATTCCTTCTATAAGAAGTTAGAAAATAGTTCTCTTGAGTGACAATTCAAGTCTTGAACAAAAGAGCGCTCAATTCATAATATGATTACGAATTTATTGTTCATTAGAGAATTGTTGGAACTCAAGGATAAAGATGTAATTAGAGAGGTTAACGATATAGCACCTAGCTCTAATTATGAACTATTAATGGAGGATTGTTGATATGTAATGGTTATATTAATAGACTATTCAAAGTTCTTTTGGGTAAATTGTTCTTTAATTTCAAGAGTGCAATTCCAAGTTTTTAGTGGAGTAACTCTCGAATTAATAAATTAGATATATTAATTAAAGAGTTTAATTAATTATCAAAATTGATTGGAGCTTGAAATTATAGGTCATAGGCCCCCTTGCCATCTCTATAAATACTTATATTAAACATAAAAAATATATAGTGTTAGTTTAGAATTACTGAATTCTAAGTTAAGTGTTGATATATAAAATGTGAAAAAATGTTTCGAATTATACATATTTGTGCCATTATTAAATGCAAAGAGAAAATAATTAATTATGAATTAATTAGTAAAATTAAATAATAGTTGTTTAATTGAGAATTAAATAATAATATATTTGTTAAATAATATGATTATTTAATATAATTATTTAATTGTTAAATAATATAATTATTTTAATCAAATGTTTGACATTTTCTATATATATATAATTGATTATTAGATAATTAATTATTTATATATTTTAACCAAATGTTTGACATTTTATATATATATATATATATATATATATATATATATATAGTTAATTAATTGGGAATTAATTAATTAATAGATAATTAATTAATTAATTAATAGATAATTAATTAGATATATATTTGTATAAGAAAAACCCTAAGGAAAGGAACGGCACAACAGAAGTTTTTTTTTTTAAATATGTATTATTTCAATTTTATTTTTTTTAATAGGTGGGTTGTAATTTAAATATTCAAGGGAACCCGGCTAAATTTATGTGTTTTTATATTATTTCATGGATGTTATTAATGTGTGGTGACATGAATATAACATGTGCCAGTGTAGATTAGAATGTGCCTCATCATATTTAAATAAATATGTATACATGCATTATTTAGTGTTATTTATATTTCCTAATATTATATTAAATAATAAATCTAAATAGCATTTAAAATATTTTAATGAGATTAAATTAATAAAGGCTTATATTGGATTTAATTTAAGAGTTAAATTATTTATCCATGATTTTAGATTAAATACATAAATATGACAAACTACATATGATTATAGAATCATACATTCAAGCATTATTTTAGAATTGTGTGTGCATATATTAGATATGAAAGAAAACAAGTATACATTCCGAATGTTAACCATAATAAATATTATGTTATGTTTTTAATAGTTCACATCAATCTTTGTTATATCTTATACAATTGTTTTCAAAGATCAATCAAGATAACAAACTCAAAATAAGTTTTTAACAATGAGTTTATAATGTTAGTATGCATACATATTCAAATCTCTCATCACAAATGTTATTTTAATGATTTTCAAGATACTTTGATTTTCGTTCCTCCAAATCTAGCAAAATTACTTAAAATATACAAGATTAATCTCAAGAAATAGGAAACTGGGCATGGATTTCCTAATTTTGACCACTACTGATAAGATTAATTGAAATAAATCAGAGAATCAAGTGGTGGGTTACACTCAAAGATATAATTTCATTTTTTAATTATATTCAATTAAAATTACGGTAGTTAACAAATGTGAAAATATGAGACGGATTACATTTAGAAAGTTCTGTCATCAAGTGTTGAACTCACCCTATCGAGGCACACCAATTTTGGGACATTGAATAACTATAGTTTTGTAATTCATGCATCATGTAATTATGTTTACATTACTAAATTTTATTATTTAATATTTCTACATGAAAATAATATTTTATTTATTTATTTATTTTAGCAAAATGTCGAATCCTATTCTCTCATTACTTGCAACTGAGAAATTAACCGGCGAAAATTTTGTCAAGTGGAAAAGTAACATGAATATTGCATTATTCTGTGATAACTACAAGTTTGTCCTCACGGAGGAATGTCCTCCGGAACCTGATGCTAATGCAACTCGAACTGTTCGAGATGCATATGATCGTTGGATTAATGCCAACAATAAGGCCTTACTGTTATTTGCTAACAAAACTCGATAGTGTTTTTTAGACAGAGAAAATTATGTAAAAATATAAAAGAGCGCCTATTCACAAGAAGTATACGCTTGTCAAGTAACAGCTGCACTACATTTAACATCGATCCACAGTGGAAAAATGGGGGATGCTAAGTGCCAAAATTATAATAATGTTATTTAATATCCAAACTAACAATTGTGATAGTAAAAACAAAATTTTAAACTAAACTAATGAAATTTCTAAATCTAACTAATGAAGTTTGCATGTAAGGGATACCAAGAGATGATAATTCCTAGGTACTTGGTGCACCTGACAACTTTTAGATCCAAGTCAAAATTCTACTCTATTATTTCAAGAAAACGTTTCCAAGGCGACTCTTGTCTAATTCTAATTATAGCTCTCTCGAGTACGAATAACCTACCAACTAACACTAGCCTTTGCTTCTGGCCAACCCCAAGCATTAGAGATGCATTAAGATCCAAAGTCTCACACGCCTCCCACTACCCTATAATTTCTACACCAGTCAAAGTTAATTAGGGTTGATTCATCTATGTCTAGTTCTTTACTCCCTTCTCGTGATCTGCAAAGAACCACTCACCACATTGAGATTAGCTTTAAATCAATATGTAAATAGAACCAAGTATGAATCAATAGAGGCATTCACAAGAAAAACAATAGAAACGAATGTTAACAAACAGATATAAAAACCCATGTTCAATACACAACCAAAAACCCTAGATCTACGAATTTAAAGCATGATAAAGGTTTGCATACATCATAAATTTTAGGATAAAACATGAGAAAAGAGGAAGTTAAGAAACTATAATGATCAAACGATTTCATAGTCTCGGATTTTCTTCCACAAATCTCACATCTCTCCAAAATCTTCAAAAACAGCTCCAAACCTCCCCGTCCCAAAGTGGACAAAGTCCCCTTTTTCCGAGCCTCCTAGCCGCCCTTCGCCTCTTTTGGGTTTAAGCCAAAACCTCCACATGCGCTTAAACGCTTAAAATCCACTCCAAAACCGATCTCAAACGTCGCGACGTCGTGCAGCAACGTCGTGACGTCGGGATGCTCTAATTCTGCAACGTCACAATGCTGGGTTCTCAACGTCGCGACGTCGTCAGCCCCTCGTTTTGCTCCAACTTCGTAAAGTACCATAACTTTGTCATACGAACTCCGATTTGGGGTTCGTACTGAAAGCTCTTGAAGTGTAGAATCCATCCATATATGGTTTGATATAATATGAGCTCATATGATATCTGAAAACATAAAAATACAGCAGCCTCTCCTGCTGAAGGTGCTGCAATGTTTGCTGATTTTCTTCAAGTTTTGGAACTTGCATAACTTCTTTGTTCGAACTCCAATTTTGGTGTTCTTGGTATCCCTGGAAAGCTCTTGAAGTGTAGAATTTAATCCAGTATAAGGTTTGATTCAATAGGAACTCATATGATGTCTAAACATCAAAAATGCAGTAGCCTCTCCTGATTCTTCTGTAGCAGTTTTTCCACCAATTTTTGCACAATTCCACCAAATGGATGACCTGATCATAAGTGTGAGCTTTAGAGCATTAGGAACTTCTATTTAACATAAAACACTAGAAAATAACTAAAGGGATAAAATGAGTATTTAAGATAATTTCACTAACAATGCATGTCCGACTTGCTGAGTTTGATAGTGGTGCGTGATGTGTAAATTGTATAAACTTGGTAAAGAGCATATGTGCGCAAGTGCACGCATCATATCAAGTAATACAGTGTACCTAAGTACGGATATCGATCCACAAGGAGAAGTGTATTGAATACTAGAATTGGCTCTACGACATTATCTGGACTTAGACTTTTAATGAATTTCTAATTAATGTAGAGAACTAAAACTAAATCTAAATAACATGTAAAATTACTTTTATGAAAACTAGGGTTTTGCCTCCCCCTACTACATTTGATGGATTTTTACCTAGAGGGATTATTCATTCAGTCTATTAATGAATTCTCGCAGACGGAGTGATCATGCCTACGAGATATCCTTTCTCGAGGTATATCCGCCTATCTCACCAGTAGGGTTGGGCGCATCTCTGCCCCTACCATGGACTCCGAAACGCTTAAATGCTCAAACCCTAATCGCCACACTAACCGGGATATCTCTATTCACCGATTGACCAAGTGTCGCTCTACTCATATCCCTGGGAGTCCCTATCTCTCGATCTCGGATACCTAGCAAGATCATGTCAATGTTGGCCAGACATTACCATGAAAATAAACCATAGACATAGAGTAAGTCGATATAACTCATGAATAACCTGAACAAAATAGAATTAAACCTTAATCCATGTAACGAGCAGGTTCAACAAAACCCTAGAAATAAATCTAGAACATGATGAAAGTTATTACAAACATTGTTCTATAAATCATTGATAGTTCGAGAAGAGAAATACAAAGACACGAGTTTTCACAATCTCTCTGCCGCTCCTCGCTTTGTGTTCCGCCTCACCCGCATACACGTCGATGCCCTCAAAATCGATCTCCCGTGTTTTTGATAATAATTATGTCAGCAGAATCTCGTGAACGCCGACGTCTCCAACGTCGCAACGTTGAGTTGCTCTTTGGCTTTAACTTTTGTTGACCAAACGTTGCGACGTTGGTGCTGGGTCTTCACTTCTTCTTCTTCACATCTCCACAAAGCTTCCAAAAACCACCATATTCACCTGTAATGCACAAAAGACCCAAAATTAGATATAGAGCGATAATGCACTTATTAATATATAAAATAGAACTAGAACAGTAAAGACACGGGTATGACATGAGTGTTTGGGACACTCATCAGAGCTAAACATGAAAGAATGGAGAATGCACATGAGATGATGGAGTCTCTCTAGCAGATGTTCACGACCTCCGAACAACAACGCATACGAGGTCAAGAAGCCGCTATGAATGGAAAATGAAGATAGTGTTCCAAGCCAGAACATGTGATTAAAACGATTAGTCACATCAACGAGGCTGAAGCGAATGGAGAAGTAATTGATGAAGCCACCTAAGTGGGGATGATTCTAGAAACACTGTCTCCTGATTTCCTCTACTTTAAAAGCAACTATATTATGAATAGGTCATGGGTACACCTGAATCAATTGTCAATGAGCTTCAAACTTTCGAGTCCATTTCGAAAGAGGATAAGCCTCGAGCAAATGTTTCTGAGGCAAATGTGGCTCAATCCTCTAAGAAGAATAATAAGAGGAAAAAGAAAACTGGTGGAAAAGGGAAAAATTCTATACAAGTTCAAAAGAGCAAGGAAACAACTAAGGCAACACCAAAACCAAAAGGAACATGCTCTATCATGGGCATAGATGGGCACTAGAAGAGGAACTGTAAAAAGTATCTTCAAGAGCTCAAGGAAAAGAAGAAAGGTAAATATGATTTACTTGTCTTAGAAGCTTCGCTCATAAGATGATTCGGTCCTCTCGATAGTTGATTCGTTTACTAACCATGTTTGTTCTTCATTGCAGATGCTTAATTCCTTTAGGGAGCTTGCTGATGAGGACTTTACCATGAGGATGGGCAACACTTTATTGCCTTAAGCAAAGGAAATGTGGAGAAGTTAGACTTCGCTTAGAAAATAAATTTCTGTTTTGAACAACGTTATTTTATTCCAGATTTCAGAGGGAATTTTGATTTCAGATTCGCTTTGTTTTGAACAATCTTACCAAGTTAAATTTAATGGTACTTCAGTTTTTATTTCTAAAAATGGTTTGGATATATGTACTGGAAGTTTAGATTTTGGACTTTATATGATAAGATAGAAATCCAACTTACTGCTTAGTACTGAATTGTTCAAAGTAGAACAACAGAAAAATAAAAGGCAAAAGATTTCATGAATATTTACTACACCTCCGCATCTTGATTTGAGAAGCGTTGTGTTCTCGCATTCAGATATTTCAAGATCACAAGAACAAATTGTTAGCTCTATCACAAGCATCGTATATTGATAAAGTATTGATAAAATTTACGATGCAAGATTCGAAGAAAGGTAATTTACCTTCTCGTCATGGAATTAGTCTTTCTAAAGAGCAGTGTCCAAAAACACCTCAAGAGAAAGAGAGCATGAGCCG